>CAJQUW010004946.1:0-116575 GCA_907163375.1 Prostheceraeus crozeri
ATTTCGCTGGAAACATCCTTCCTAAACCCAAAAATTTCACGTAGATCCGGAAGAATCTGAGCTCCGTTTATTCTCATCCCGATGCTTCGTTTGGGCCGCTACACACCAAAAAACGTCCCAAAATTCTAACTCTGTTAAAAATTTTGAAGAAAAAACAAAATTTTTTTCATCACCAATTTGCCTTGAAACTCACCCTACCGATGCAGAAGAATTTTAACGCTGAATCCGAATCTGGCAGCCATTTCACCATCCACGACAACACTAGACGGTCGCCCAACGTCAACATTAGGGACGGTTCGCCCTACGTTAACCTAGACGGGTCGCCCACGTCAAACCTGGACGGTCGCCCAAGTCAACACCAGGGCGGTCGGACCAACTCACTCGAGTCCTCACAACTCTGAAACGTTCCAGAGGGGGGGGGGGAGTCAGCGAACATGTTGTGAACCAACCTGGCCGGCACACCACGACAGACCACAACCTCTGTCGTTCCAGAGGGGGGGGGGAGGGGGGGGGCGCGCTGTGTTTATTCTGGACCTTTTGTTACTACTAATAGATAACATTTGTATTGGGCAGAGACAGGCTGACCATCTGTAGGAGAAGAAACAGGAACACGACACGTAGAAAATACAATGACCGGCTTAACGGCTGGAAAAAAACGGAAAGAAACAAAAATCTTGTTCAAGGGGACTGCGCTTCGCAAAAGAAGCGGCCTTATCCCCAACAAAAGGCAATCTCAACCAAGCAACTTTCTTATCCGGACCAAATTCCGGGCACTTATCTTTTGGAGATTGCATAAAACGGCTGATGAAATGTAACGGATAACCGTTGGAGACAAGAGTGTCCTCGATTAAACGAAGCTCTGATTGCAAAACATCTGGCGTACATGTACGATGAGCAAGCAATGTCAGTGACTTCACAAGTGCAATCTTGTAAGAGAGCGGAACAAAACGGAAATAACTTGTATACAGTCCAGTCCAATGTATACACTATTCTGAAAAACCGACGTGCATACCGATCCGTCCTGACGATGTTTACAGATTACATCAACAAAAGACAACACATTGTCGTCTTCAAATTCATATGTGAAACACAAAGATGGATGTAAGGAATTCAGCACAGCAAGAAAACGTTTAGCATCGTCCAACGATGACACCAGACAAAAACAATCATCTACATATATTTGATAAAAAGACGTAGTCACTGATTTCTGATAAGATTTTCATCTCAAGGGAATCAAGGAAAATATCCGCAAATATGGGACCCAAACAGCTTCCCATGCCACACCCATCAACTTGGCGGTAATACACACCATCAAATATGAACTGAACATCGGTAGTACATATACAAAGTTCCAGCAAATGTCTCAAAATGTGAAGCGGCATTTTACACTCAGAAAATTGCTGCTCTTGTAAAGTAGTCAAAATAATGTCAATAGTTTCGTGAACTGGTACACATGTGAACAATGACTGAACATCATACGAAACCATCTTCAAATCAGAAAGATTACACTTTTGAATGTCATCAACAAAGGAAAAAGAATCACGAACACAAAAGGCACTGAAAAACTTCCTCACAGGTTGTAGATACTCACAAAGCCATGAAGCTGTAGCGTGTGTTGGCCGTAATTATCTTTGTTCATTTCTATGTCTTCTTTTGTCTGGTTTGTCAAGTCATGCCATTTCATTTGTTCTAGGCTTTGTAGTGTACTGTCCGTGTCTCCAATTCGCTATCTATTCTGTGACGTCTTGATGTTTGTAATATATATCAGATCTGTGCGATGAACTTGTCATATCCGCGTTCGACATGAAATAGAGCGGATCGAAAGGCCTTGTCGGAAAAATGCCGTCGTTCTTATTCGTTTACAAATGCGTTAAAGGGTCAAAATTCTTACATTCTTTTCTTCTAACCGCGTATATACGCGCTGCACTATGAGGCAGCAATCACTTGATCTGATGATGGTGAAACATGGGGAATGTTTATGAATACGCGCGGGCGAGCGTTTATAGTTTGCGCGTCGTCTACGGTTGTCTGCGTTGCCGCTTGAACCACGGATGAACCGCTAAGCATGTTCTGTCTTCCCTGAGCATGAAATTGAGGTCCTATCACATTGTTTATCCACTGATACTTGCAGACACATTAGTCAATAAGTCAATAAATGTTTATTTCCAAATACTTTGGAAAACATGCAAAAATATGGGAACATGTATGTGAACAAAAACATTCGTGTTTCAGACATGAGACGCAAAGTCTTTATAACAGGACTGCCGGTAGACGTTGCAGCAATGTCACGCATAGCCACGGATGTTTAGGCTCATGTGTAATTGAGCGTGGCACGTCACCTAGTGCTTCTTTCATTATTTCTATAGTTCTTAATTCACCGGCAATTTGTTTTAATTTACCCTACCGGTAAATTGCCGGTATTTTACCGTGTAAAATACTAAAAGAAGAAATCTGAAGGTACTTAAGCGGCCAAAATGCAAGGGTTAGTGATGCAAATGATCATATAAATCTTGTAAAATGAAATATACTGAGTAATTATATGAGAATTACTGAGAAATATATGAGATATGGATCTTGTAAATGAAAATAAGCATTAATTGCCAAGATCTTTCGCTCATCCTTTTCAGAGGCAGACATGAAAACTGGATGGTAACATAGCTTGGAAAAGTTTGCAACAACTGCACAAATTTCACACGTGACACACTATGAAATAACGCCGCTTCCAACAATAGCATGAATGAAATGCTTTAATAAATTTGTGATTAAGATAATACTACTACTGAAATGAATAAAAATGAATCTCAAAACCACGGAGAGAAAAGAAAGAGAATACAAAAAATTGGAAAAGTTGCAAAGTTACCAAGGTAAAGAAAGACTATCTACAAACTCTTTCTGTCTACTCAGCTCAGGCTTAAATCGTAAAATGCACATAGCCTCGAGCGTACGCAATAAGGAAGCGTTCGTTGACGAGAAAATCACTTTGAAAAGGCTGTCACGTGTGAAATTTGTTCAGTTCCAAGCTATGTTACCATCCAGTTTTCATGTATGCCTCTAAAAAGAATGAGCGAAAGATCTTGGCAATTAATGCTTATTTTGATTTACAAGATTTGAAATGGGTCACCATTTTTCAATGAGATGGATATGGCTTGATGTATTATTTCACATTTTGACAACGATATGATCGATTGTATCAGAGGTAATAACACCCGTAGTCAGAATTCAAAATAAAAAACCACAATGATTAGGAAAGAAAAAGTTTATCCCGAACTTTCACTCGTCCTTCAGCGAGTATAATCATGGGAATGAAAATATGAGGGGACATGAAACAGTTAAATGGATGATGCAATAGAGATGTGAAGGTAAGGATGGACTCTTATCACAATGCACGCGATGACCGACCCCACGAACAACCAGCTGGGCCACGTGTTTGTTTACATGAGACAGGCCAGGATTTAGATTGACCGTCTGTTGCTGATAAAGTCTAATAAACGAACTTTCTACAACTTTTCTAGTGTGGACATCATTACATTTATATACTATTTTAGAATCGTCATAATTAAAAGAATGATCACATTGATGGAATGAACATACATAGCATTATTCAAATTATGATTCTTCAAATCCCTTTTGTGTTCATTCACCCTAGTGGTTAATGAACGACCAGTTTCGCCTTCATAAAAATAGTCACGATTATTACAATTGAAGCGATAAACACCAGCGTTAAATTGTTTGTTTGGAGCATTCGACATCAAAACAGATCTTAATTTGTTCGGGTAAGAAAAGCTAACATCACAATTGAGATTACGACGAAGGTTAGTATGAATCCGAGTATTGAGAGACGGAACAAAAGGAATGGTCATCAATGAAGAGTGTGGAGCAGGATCAGCTTTGGGAGTCGGTTTATGAAAAGAAGATTTCGCCTTGAGAAAAGAACGTTGAATGACAAGGATATCCTAATTTCAATAGGGAGGCAAAGATGTAATCTACTTCGGCATCTAAATATTCAGGACTACATATGCGAAGAGCTCGAAGAAATAAGCCACTAGCTACACTAGCTGAACCTAGCCATGAAACTAGCCACTAGCTGGGTTCAATCTTCTGATCTCCGGTATGATATTAGTGAAGCTATCACGTTCCTAACGAACAGATGTCGTTGCTGCTCAACGACATCGGAACTTTGCCGAAAGAGTTTGTGGTCCAAATTTAGTAAGCCTGACAATGTAGTTAATTAATCTTCTTAGTCACTATGAACTAGAAATCCTTGGTTTCGCTCTCAGTTTTGCCTTGCCGTCCAATCGTAAACACTTTCCTTTGTTCATACGTAATTTCAATTTCCTCCCTCAGGAATCTGTTTCTGATGGCTATCTATCATCTGTCTTGCGCTCTATTTATAATGATCTTGCTTGTAATTTTACTTTTCCTAAATGGTATTACAATGCCATTAGTTCTCTTAAGAATAATGTGAACATTAGAATTTGTCAAGCTGATAAAGGTGGAAAAATTGTTATTCTTGATTCCTCTGTGTATGATGATAAATTATCTTCAATTTTGGATGATATTTCTAAGTATGGGAAGCTTTCTTATAACCCTTTGTCTAAAATGCAATCTGATTTTAATCGTGGTTTAATGCTTTTGAGTGTTAAGTATCCGGTCTATAGGTCGTTCATTCTATCTTTTAGATCGTATCTGCCTTCATTGCCATACGCGTATGGGCTGCCAAAAATCCACAAAAATAATGTTCCTTTGCGTCCTATAATATCCACAGTTAATTCTCCTTTCTATCGTTTATCAAAAAAGCTTGCTTCTTTGCTGTCTCCATGCTTGGGTTCCTTTGCATCTTCACACTTCAAACATAGTGGTGATCTCTTGTGTAGATTGCGTTCTCTAACTTTGTCTCCATCGGATCGGTTCATATCTTTTGATGCTGTTTCGTTGTTTACGAACGTGCCCTTAGCTCCTTCCCTTGAATTTTTAACCCGTAAATTGCCAACGAATTTCTTCCAGCATTGGACACTGCAATCAAAATCGATGAAATGAGAATCATACACTGCAAAGTTCATTGCAAAGATACTAATCTTGGGTTGCTTATTAATGCGACTTCGGCTTCGCCAAATAATGTGAAAAACAATGCTGTAATCGAACAGTATCAACGCATGAACCGTCTTTGCTCTAATGAAAACAACAGAGCTGTAGCAACCACAAACCTGTGTTTGAAGCTTTCAAGAAATGGATATTGTGCTATGCCATCAATTGCTGTGGATTAAGGGCCAAAAGGAATAATCAAAGACGAGCTCAATATTCAACTGGCTCTGGTTTTCACAGTCCCATTCATAAGTGATAAATTTAATTGCAGACTTCAGCGTGTTGTGAAATTTTCCGGACTCAGCATTCGAATTGTGAACAAACCTGCAAACAATCTCTCATCCCAGTTTAGCAAGGTGAAACGATTTAAGTCATGTTCGAAGCGTTCTTGTCTTAGAAATGATCCCCCTATTTGTAGCGCTAAGAACGTCGTTTATGAAGGCACATGCATTATATGTAGAGCTTTCTGTATCGGAAGCACTTGCCGCCTGTTCCACGACAATGTCGCAGACAAACCACACAGACATTCGCTTTTTTCGCTTTCATCGAGTGGCATTAGTTTACTTTTCGTTTTTTTGGTAAAACAAGAAAAAAGTGTTTCATAGTACAGACCTTTTTTACATGTTGACAACGCAACGTGACTTTGTCATGTTGCCCTTTACTTTGATCATGCTATCATTCATGTGTTGACAATGTAATGCAGCTTCTTACGATTGCATAATCTTATGTAATAAAACTATAGGATATGGGAATCAGAAAAGGTGCCCTTCTTAGCAAAAAAGTCATGTTGTAGTGCGTTCCAGTACATGCACATTTTTTACAGTAACTTTGAGGCCATTGTGCTATAGCTTTAAAACGAGTCTGGATTGATGCTTGTTGAGAGTGCGAGCGGGTCGCATGCTACAAATGAATGTCATCGAATTTATCAGTCAAGGAATTCGAGACGTCAATTCATGCTGGCTTGCCTACTACGGATTTTTCTTAGAAGATTGATGCTGGATTAGTGAAAGTTAAGACGGTTCAGTTTATGCGAATGAGTGAGGTGTATTGCATGATGTTGACAAACAGGCCTCAGAAATTGAGATGATGATATGCACAATGGAATATTTTCTGCTGAATTGCACTGTCACTTTCAGTGTGATTTTCGTGAAATACGTGTAACTAGGAAAAAAGTTTATGTGTATAATAATCATATGTATGATGCTGACATGATCGGATATAGCCACCTGAAACTTTCTGAGTTATAGATTGAAGAATAGATGTACCAGGAGGCCTAATGCACTATTTTGTAAATAATTTGACTACCGCTTACATTACTGAAGACATGATCATTGTGTCATGCTTCACCCGTACGTTATATATGGTGCATGTATTTTCATAGCTTCTGTGTACTGAGCTATGCGGTATCGACTTATCTCATGTGCTTCAACAACTCGTGACTTCTAGCGTCAGCAAATTGGAATGCCCACATAAAATTCAACATTTTTCAATATTGGCTATCTCCAATTCAATTCAAAGCTTGGACTTGGTTGCGTATTTTAGTAGAAGTGCATGGAGCATGATCTTGATAATTGTCCTTTGAAGTAGTAAGTTTTTTTGATGAAATATTTTTATAGATTGATCCGATATTGTAATTTATTGTCGCTTTTTACCAATTTAGATTTAGAATATTGATGTGATGATTTGGATGTTTACTATTGTTACTACTATTAGATATTACTATTATTATGTGATGATTAGGTATTATTGATTTAGATATTTACAGTGGAAAGTTTTGATTGAAAAAGTAATAATATATATCTCATAACAGGCAGTCTTGATCTCGGGAATAGGCCCACTTACAGTTAACAGCTTGACGGAAATGGTCTTTAAAGAACCCACTCTAACGTAAATCATTGACTACATAATTTTCTCTCTTTGGCAGCCGTTTACTGTCGGCAAAATTCTATTTTTGAAATATTTATAATCTAGTCACTATAGGGCTGCATAATTGAGCAATATCAAATTGATCAAGTTGACACTTATGCATCTAAATTAACGTTTGCAACAATGCCCATTTAATAAATATCAATTGTGCTTCATCAATAATATAGCCTGATTATGAGCATTATCTTATTTTAAAAAGTGGATCCTACTGTAGTAAGCAATATTATTAGCATGCTATTAGGCTTACGAGTTGTGAAGAAAACTACAGTGATTATCAGAGGAAACCTTTTGTGTACATTCTATCACTTTATGAAATAATTGCCATATTGATGTAAAACCTTAATAACGATCCTTTATTGGTGATATGAGCCACTTCGCATGACCTAAGTTGACAGACCCCTGTCTAATGAATATTTGAAAATATCAATATGTTTTTGAATATTCAGATGAAAGAGATAGTCAAAGATTTAGGCTAATTTAGTAGTTGGAAGCGTGGTAGTTAGAGAAATTTCCTTAACCATGCACATTAGAAATTACAAAATCCTCTTCATTCTGCTGAATTTTCTAGCAATATTTTTTTTTCAACACTTATGTTTCAACAATCGTATGAAACAGTCTTGGAATCTACATTATTTGTCTAAAATTGAAGCAATCTAAAGTGATTGCTGTTTGTATGTCTGATCCTTAATAGAATACAAAAGCTAGTTTTATGCATAGATATGGTCTGGTGCATTTGCGAATTGCTTGACAAGATGCAAGAAAAATACCCCCTAAGAGGTACTCCGACAAGTTATCATTCTTGTACCAGTAAGTACTTAATATTCGCAGTCTGCACAGATTCGTGATAGTGTAGTGGGTGTGTATTTGTGGCAGTGGGTTGATGGCATATTAGGTCGTTATAACGCTATTCTACATTGCTTGATGCAAAAATTATCGGTTTGCTTTTCTTCGCTCTCTCAAGTTAAGGACTCGTTTTTTCGCTTTTTTAAATTCGAATCGGCTGGGTGGTCGGCGCAGAGCATTTTCAGACATGCATTGTACACATAACGAGCTCCCAAAAGACATTTTCAATTTTTCAGTTGTCATCAGACATAGCAGTCAAATTCGCTGTCGCATAGCTGAAGTTATGACGATAAAGGATCTAAATCCCTCTTTGAATAATGGGGACGAGTTTATGTACTACAATATTCTTGGTATAACTTGCATGTCTTTTAATTTCCCTATTGCAACTCTAAACTTGTAATTTTTGCTTTTATTTCTTTACACTTTCATCGATCGCATGTCTTGCACTACTGCTGTTCTGGATGATGAACATGTCACTCTGTAACTTGAAAGTTAGTGCTAGAATCGTGATCACTAATTCTTCAGATATCGATGTCATACTGTAAGGGAAGCTGGGGTGACTTGGCAGTGGGGGTCTTGCACTTAATAGGCTTCATAAATCAAAAATCCGAAATATACATTTCGAAGTAGCTCTAAAATAAAGATGCTGGAGCAAGATACCTGCGGATTATTTGTACTTGTGCTTTTTTTAGCAGCGAAAAACTATTTTACTTGCAAAAATCGTAACTTTCGGAAATACGCAACTTTTGGGACACTCTCGTCTTGTGATAGATTTGACATAAACCATTATTAAAGATATTTTACTTAGGTCATGGTGATAGCATACTTTTATACTCCTACAGTATAAAAACATTCAGATCATATTAACATAGTTATTGAGCTGATTTTTTTTACCTTACTGGGGTTGGGGTGACTTGGCACTATCATGTTGGGGTGACATGGCAGTATTGATATTGCAAATAATATGCTTCACAAATAGAAAACCCTATTACTTTTTAAAGTAGCTCTGAAATGATAATACTGTAGAGAAAAAAAAAATTCACTAAAAAAAATTCATTTAAAGAGCAAAAAATTCACGCCTATTGGCCTACTTAAAATGTAAAAATGCAACTTTTGAAAATACGTAATGCGATGAGCCACCGTGCCTTGTGATAGATTTCAGATAAATCTATGTTGAAGACATTATAATTAGGTCAGAATACATGACCCCTGATAGTGTAAAACATTCTAGCCGGAGCTGAGGATTTAACCGTAGGCTCACTTAGGTTGGGGTGACATGACAGCATCATTTTTTGTGTCCTTAGTGGTTGATTGACTCTAGTAGTCTGCAACATATCACAACTGATGGTAGTGATGTATTAGTGACTCACCTTTTAATACAAGTTCACATCTTAACACCTAGCCTATGGATTGGAAAATGACTCAGAAACATCTAGGTGCGTCAAACCAACCCTTATTTGTTGATTCGTTGCAACATGAATTATCGCTATTTTTATGAATTGCCAAGATTGTGTTTTGCAACTAATTTGGCGGTGTTTGTCGCAGCAATGATAATGCAAGCCTAGATCAGTATAATACCAAAAGTTTGTAAATGTTTTATGATGCTGCCAACTCACTCCAACCCTACTGCCAACTCACCCCAATAGTGGGGTGACTTGGCAGTTTTAGAACTTTTTTGTAATTGAATTTTTCGAGGACAAGACAATAATTTACGGCAAAACTATCTGAAGCAAAAATGTTCCTAATACTCCTCTCCGTCAACTCGCACTAAAGGAATTCTGTAATATTTAGTCGTTTGGCCTGGATGGGCATTTGAAGAAAAGACTGGCAAGTCACCCCCGCCTCCTCTACCGCATGTCAGATTCACATTTAACACTAACTCGCCCGAGGAAGCAGCAGGTCTGCGACACGTCGCGAATGCATTATAACTTGGGCAGATTGGGTTCTTATTTGATTTCTTTGATAACTATCAATCATTTCATTGACATTGGCATTAGATACTAAGGAGTTAATAAAATGAAATTCAATTAATGTTTGATAATCCTTAAACAACTCTATTAAACCATAAAATGTTGGATTGTACATTCATTTAGTGAAATCAATTAATTAGCTTGTATAAACGGCAACCAGTTTTACAGTCTCCACGATCCTTCACGGTAAAGGAAATGAAAAAATGAAAGCTGAGCATTTCAGCCACTTTCACTGGATCTTATTATTCATGAATTTGGGAAGATTCTTCGGTAGTGGAATTATTGGATGATGAAGTAATAGAGGTACACGGTGATGAATGGCAGCGTACGTTGTATCTGGATGCCATGAGCAACCCATTATTCAGTCCACACGCGATCAGATGACGTTATTGTTTAAATACCGTCCGCCAAGTAGCTTAATTCAGCACATTGTCTCTCTGTTTGGAATAATCGGTCTGTCGTGGTCACGCGTTCATGAAGTGCGTGGTGATAAGCTATTGCAATTTAATACATAACAATCAGACTCTGAATTTCATGCTGTGACTTCACAAACAGGTTTCTTTCAAGAAAAGAGAATTTGTGAATTATTAGTGAGTCTGTCATTTTCTTTCCTTTCCAATGGAAGCTACTGAAATCGAGGTGCTAGATCGCGAGAAAACAGCTGTCATTGACGAATTGATAAACGTGAGGAGTAATAACATCCATAAGGTAAGCTTATTTTGACGATAATAATTCAACGTAGCTAGACGCAGAGTTTACATTCGCAATGGTCAACTGTTCTGGCAAGAAATGAAAGTAGGCCTACGTATAAGTCATCTCCCCACCCCACGTCTTCAAATATGTCTACAATCCACAACAATGCACCAATCGTCACAAAACTTCAGGTGTACGTACTTGAGTGCATTTGCTACCCATACACAAAAGTTTGTGCAGATCGGACACGTGCTTTTTGATTTAGAGACGATAGTGTGAAGTGTAGTGTGATGTCAATATCTTGCTCTGACCGTGACTGTTCGATGAATTGTTGCTACTAGTGTTTGCATTGTTCTCTCTCCCTCTTAATCTCATCTACGGCAATTTGAAATCTTCCCATGACCTCTGCCCAACCACACATTTTTTGAGTGAATTATTTTAATGTAAGGGATGTGGCCTGGTTAATATCACTTCAAGAGTTGTCGCGAAATGACCTTGTTAACCTCAAGTGCTTTCTACTCAGACATTGAGGTCAGACAGAGTCACATCAAGCTGTTGCATCGCGATACACTTCACGTTATCGTCTCTTACTCAAAAGTAGCGTAAGGCATGCGTCCGATTTGCATAAGTTCTCGTACGTGGGCAGGAAATATTGTCAACTACCGGAGTTTTAATACCCGGTATATTAACTGGAAGACGAAATTGCAGAATTAGTTTGGATCAGGTTAATATACCAGGGTATAGTAAGTGGAAACACCACAAAATAAGCATATTTGATATATGAGATGGAATTCGTCAATTATAGTTATTTTATGGTATATATTCAGATTTTATTCGGATGATTATTACGGTATTCCTCATTTTATACCCTAATAATAGTAATAAATTGCATTCAAATTGTGACTTTGTTTTCATTACAGTTTAGTTTCAATCTTATATATGAATGAAATCTGAATAAGAGAATAGCAGTTCTTAGGTATACAGTAGGGTTTTAAACCCGGTATCCCGGGATTATTGCATTTTTACAGGATTCTGAATCCTGGTTGAATTCTGAAAACCTTGAATTTTGCGGTTTGACCTGGAAAACCTGAAAAAACCTGGAATTTGGGAAGGAAACCTGGAAAACCTGGAATACTGCTATTATATGACTTTGTAATCGCATATTATCTTAATATAACACCGTAGAAGAAATGGTTTCATAAAAATGGAAATGTAAAACTGAAAAAGAGGTATTCTGAAAATGTATAATGCTGAACATATTATTGTGGATGGAATTTGTCAGTCATCTTTATCTTTTTTTCAGAACTTTGTATTATTGATGCGATATGAATGTAGAAAAATCAATAAGCAATGTGATGTTATTTTAATCCGTGATTGGCTAATGCACATTGATAATTCTGCCTATATGGCATGGTTTGAAGATATGAGTGTGAATGCTGAGTATTGTTTTTGTCTCATTCCGTATAATAATAATGTTTGTGATGGTTGCTTTCTATCGATTTGATGTGGTTGGACGGAATTATGAATGTCGAAATAATCTTGAATACTCTTCGAATTTTCAACTACGTTCAATCGAGAGAAGGTGGATTTCATCGTCTATAATTTGCCTTATGAATCCAGTGTATTGTGGTACATCAAAGTGTGTGCGCATAAGGGATTTGAACTTTTGAATTGTACAATTTGTGTAAAATTATTATTTTACGAATATGTATGGACATGATGTGTAAGATATGACTTTTTTTATTATCAATAAAAACATAACCATAGTCGGGCAGGTCATCAATATGTTTAGATCAATAATTAGGATTGGTCTTCACTTAGTCTTATGCTTTATATGATTAGAATTTTAAGTGGTAAACCTGGATTTTTGCTTAAATCGACCTGGAAAAACCTGGAATTTCGGTCTCGAAAAGCCGCGGAAACCCTGTCTGTTCTTATGCAGCTAGGAGCCGTGTGAAGATGGAGGAACAAGGCTATAGACAAGGAACATGGAGTAACAGATGCAATGCGTGAAACGTGAATGTTAACGCGATGTAAGAACTAAATATACTTCCCACGATCAGCTTAACAATAGACACTTGCAAACTCGAGACAGAGCTGCTCCCATACAGAACTGCATAGAATAATATAATTATTGTCTATTTCAACCAATTCATTGATGTCAAAATATAAAAATATGTTCAAGCAATCGAGAGAAGGAAAAGACAGTGTTATACATGCAGGCGTACTAATATCTAATAAATTTTGAAGCGATTATAATACAATATCGGACGTCGTATTAAGACGTCAAAAAATCGCGGAAGTTGCATTTCGATTTGAAAAATCGAATTGAATACCAGGTTTTAATGCGACAACGCATATAGTGTGCGATAACCAGATCTATTTATTGTTATAGCCTATGTCTGCATGTGAAAAGATAACTTATTATTAATTCATGGACAGTAAGGCACATGTTTATCTGATATTATTAGTTGTATTGTTCAGTGTACCTTTCAAAATACTGGTCAAAGAATTTAAAGCAACGCCTAGTATTGTTCAGCCTAAGCTATCTTAAGCATACTATCGGACAATGCATTATGCTTGCTAATCCCGGGATCAGAAAAAGTCGGGATTTTGAAAACCCTAGTATAAAGGCAATTAGACTTTTTTCTTCTTCCGGTGTGATCACATTCGAACCCAAGATGAGTGCTTGATTCTCAAAGATCAGCAGAAGTGTTATTTCCAGGAAAATTGTTGAATGTTGCAAAGACAATGAAAGTTTGGCGCTAGTTAACAGACCCGGGAATAGTAGCTGGCACTAATTTCCACTTGATAAACCCGGCTATATTAAGTGGAAAACTCCGGTACGCATACCCAACATTTTGTGATGATTAATTTATTTTTACCGATTATAGACAACTTTTAAATGTTGGTGAAAGGAGACAACATGTAGGTGCCCAGAATACTCAAGTATTGCTGCAACGATACAGTAAAATGTGCATCATGTAATAAATACTTAAAATATTAAAAAAATTCTAATGTAAAATCAATTGAACAAAATGTGTGGAGTAGAATTGAAGTACTTATATCAGAAGTATTTGTGCAGCGAGAATATATGGAATTTTAGTACATGACCTCATTGTTTGGGACTATCATCTAGACCTTATTCTATACGCAATATCATGTGTTATTGCAACACTGCATTACTTGCCTTCTTTTTTGTATGTTTGGCTCAAGGGCCCTTCCTTCCCACAAACCTAAGAAATTGATATTAAAAAAATCAAAAACGGAACGAGTTTAATTGTCTCCCACGAGAGTCTCGGCGCGGTCATAGGCAATACAAGATGAATGTAGAACTATGGTTCAGACGAATGAAACCAGTGGTTGGTGATTTATTTGATAACGATGCAATGTACAGAGCTGATAATAAATTAGGGACCACCTAAAGATTAGGAATGTGTTCTTTAGATGGAACGACGAGACCTCTGTTCGTGCTACCGTAATAGACTGACTCGTAGTCGCATAGAAATCTTCTTCTCAGCAGTCTGAAGATGGTTTACATCAAACCATCATCCCACTTGGCTGGTCTTCATTACGCTGCAGCCAGTGTCACTATACCAAACCAGGGGCATTCAAGTGCGCTCTCCTGAAGATCATCTGCCTGATTCCTGCACACGCAGAATTAGACAGGTTGTCTCTTCTTCTGTTTGACTAGAAAGGAAACATTGGCACATGTAACGTTAATGAAATGGCACAATCTGCTGACATAATACCATAGCAATCGAACAATGAGCAGCCAGTTCAACATTAAACACGTCAAATTGTGCGAAGTTTCAGTGACTGTTATCAACCGGATCACACAGCAAAGAGACACAGTCGATGTCAAGTTCTACAGAGAAGTTTGCGAACGGTTTTTCGTGCACCTGCTAACTTTTTAAATAAAGATCGGAGGGCCCAACATTATCGAGAAAACATTTGCACAATGATCTGAATTATTCGAATCTGAAGGAATCGTGGCGATCGGATCATTTTCAAGGGATTCATAGCAATCCGCAAGCGGCGCATGACTATTTTTCCTATCTCTGCAAGGTACTAAAAAATTCCTTTGTCCACTTATTAAGTTCCTGCATGTGCCATTGTTTTGAATCAGTTTGCACTACCAGCAAAGTGATACGATTAAACAATCTTAATCTGTGCCTGCTCGTCTTCCGTCGTCTACCGATTTCCATGCGACTGCGGGTCAGTCTATTACGATAGGACGAGCAGAGGTCTCGCCATTCGATCTGAAGAACAAGTTCCTAATTGGCCGCAGTTCCTCTGCCATAGCTTCTTATGTAATGATTGACTGTAATTGCGATCGTAGATATCTTCGTGACAAGTTTTTCATTGTCTATCACGCTAGAAATGGCAGGTAATTGTGCATTTCTGAGGCTTTACATATTCGGCACTTCAAGCCAAATTTGTGCAAGCAACGTGAGCTGCGAAGTAATAGTTATACTCCGAGTGCAAGGAGGTAAATTAGTCAGCTACGAGGATTCGCGAAATCCGAGTTGCTGCAATTTTCTTCCGCCGCACGAGGAATGTAACTAACTTCTTCACATAGCTACACATTAATGACGTCATGCAGCAAGCGGTAGTGTGTGTATGTCATGATGTACACATTAGAGCGGCACACAAACACACGCACATGATTTCACGACTTGATTTGTTGCACATTCATCTCTGTGAGATGTGGTCAGAGCGGAATAAATGAATTGAGAGAGCGGTTTGTGACCATTAAGAAATGCAAAGTTCATCCGTCATGTTTGACCCAGAGGATACGTTCGATGATTCGCTCATTGACGATTTGAGATATAATTTCGTTGAAGATGAATCCGAGGAAAGATTCAGGAAAGTGTATAGTTCGAAGAGTATAAGAAGAATTGAGCAGACGGAGAAACTGTTTATGGATTGGTTGAGAACAAGGAATCGACACAATAGACTGTCTGTATCAAAACATCTTGCAGTAAAAGACTTACCTGACTACAATGACGAGGAATTAAACCGACTGATTTCTCTCTTTATACTAGAAGCGAGGAGAACAGATGGTCAAGCCTATCGAAGTACATCATTAAAAGGAATGGTATTGATGCTACAGATGGGTCTCTGCCGACACGACAGGAACGTGCACATGTGACTTCTTCTAGCCCAATGGTCTAGCCGTTGACAAGGGTATCGAAGTGAAAATGCGTGCGATTTTTGTGCCACTATTGTGTATTGGATGGAGGTTTATTGTTATCAATTTCTATGACTTCTACCTTCACTCGGATTCACTGACATTATGATGCTCACATGTTTTCGCATTGAAAACTTGCGATCTGCAAATTGAACGATTTTCATATATTGGCTACTGTGCAGATAACACGAAAAGTTAATCATTGCTCATTTGAAAGCTGAGAATGTAAGCTCTCTAATGACGCATGGCGCGTTGTTGTGCGGCACGAATGAAATTTGTCAAAATCAATTGCATTTCGTGATTTAGTTGGTCCGTCAGTGTATTATTAGCTGCATTGTTTGTGCGACGTATAAATTGATGCAGCTTGCTTATTGGTGCATGTCCTACCAGCCTCACTTGATCTATCGCGCATTTAATTTCAATCTCCGTGGCGCAGTGATTTAAGTGCTTGGCCTAGCGATCATTCGGTCCTGTGGTCGAGCCCCGAAAGTGTCATTGGAAGTCGTCAGGAAGAGCTTCCGGGATAAAAGATCACAACGGTCCAGATTAAAGTCTGACTATGTCAGCACCGTTCAAGCTTCAATTAAGGGGAGTGAACCATCATTTCTTCATTTTATTGTTAATTTAATCAATGCTTTCAAGCGGCGCTCAAGCTTAAATTGTTCGATTTTTGTCGCAATTTAAAATTACTAGCGTTGCAACTATATTCAACTGTATGTACGAGTGTGAAGTGAATGAAAGGTTTTTGAGTATATCAACCGTCGGGCCAGCACTGTCCTTATCCAATTCGAGCACTGTACTATTATGACCAAAAGTGTGCACCTTCGACGTTTATCTTCCCTCTTTATCCTTATCGCTTTTTTGTAGATGGACGTCCCTGAGCTAATTCTGAAATACTTTGAAGTCTACAAGGTGATAGGTGAGTGATAATTTACAGAGTAATAATTTCTGAACTTTGCAACAGCGCTGATTACACGTTTGACTGCATACATCGCTGGTCATTGAGAACTGATATCTGCTTCCCTGCAGTAATGCAATGTATTAACCTGTGCTATGGTAATTCTATTGTTTTCAATCGAAGATTCTGAGCGGGTATTTCTCCTTGGAGAAATACCTCATAGACATGAACTTTTGCCATGGATTTCTCGTATATATCTCTGGTGTAGTCTATGTGTGTGGTTGGTCCATAGAATGTGGTTGGTTTGGTCATGGATTTGGCATAGTTTGGTCTATGGTCGGTTAATACGTTATAATATTGCACAGATATCTGGAGAACACCCACCGACAGATTATCCTCATAGAAATATCTACTTGCTCCTCAGCTTCGCTTCGGAGCTATAGATATTTCAATTCGGTAATCTGAGTGGGTATTCTCCTGATATCAGTGCAATATTATATACGTAAAAAAGACAATTAGTGTTTTCCCTTTCTATCCGAGTAAGATTAATCGTCCTCTTGCATGTGATAAACATGTGAGTGTCCACGGCCACATTTGATCAGGAGCAATAATTTCATGTACAATCATGGATTTCTATATAGTATATCGGGATGAGACACTACCGATATCTACATACAGGGTGATTTTTAATTGACGCAAGATTTAAAATTGTTTTTATTTCTACTTAGTCGACATGAAAAATGAAGTATTATACATTTCTGAACACCTGAAACTGGGGAATTTATGAATATCAAAGCGGTTAAAGCATATCTATAATCTCCAATTTTTAAGAAATTTTTATATTTTATCTTTGAATTTCATTACCATTAAATTACTTCATTTCATTGAACTTCCTTTAATCACAACCATAGAAAAATTATTGATATTAGATATGAATAGAAAAGGGTAGCAAGTGAAAATCAGACGCATTCTATCATCAATCTGATCACACTTCTATTAATTCATTTTGCCTTTGAGATCTTGATGGTGATAATTTCATTGTCATGAACTGTCAATGAAAAGCATTTGCAAAGCGATCAGTAAGCGATGGAGCTATGAAGCCTCGATGAACAGCGTTTACAGAGCTATCAAGTGTGGAATAAAGGCTTGCAACACACGGCACTGTTGTCAAATGATCAAGATGTCTCTGTCTACTGAAACGAGAATTGAATTGATATTCCTGTACGCTCAAAATCATGAAAGTTGCCTTCAAACATTACGTGCATATAAGACCAAACACAAGTTGCATAGAGATCCATTCGCTGTCACTACGATTCAACGATTAGTGACTCGTTTCAAAGCTACCGGTTCTGTAAACGATTCTCCAGGAAAAGGACGTAAAAGTTTAAGAGAAGAGCGCGAAGAAGAAGTGGAAAAGACTGTTTGCTGAGATAACGAATGGCCGCGAAATTCCTTGCTGTTCCACCCGTGAGATTTCGGAAGCGACTGGATTTTCTCAATCTAATGTGTGGACAGTTCTTCGCAAGCAGTTGAGATGGTATCCCTATCGCACACGTGTCCATCAAGAAATAACGGATGGCGATAAGGTCCATCGACTTGAATTCGCCAACTGGCTGCTTACGAATGAGGACCTTATCCAACGCATCCTGTGGAGCGACGAGGCAAATTTCACGCTTGATGGCAGCATTAATCGGCACAACTGTGTCATATGGAGCCCTAGCCCAGTCAATGTTTTGGTTTCGAAAGGGCTTCATCCTGAAAAAGTGACTGTCTGGTGTGGCATATCGTCAACATTCGTTTTTGCAACCCTATTTCTTTGACTCCACAGTCACTGGAAACAATTACCTTGGAATGTTGGAGCAGCACATGTTGCCACAACTGGATGAGAAGGGAATCAAAAACTCCACTATCTTCCAGCAAGATGGAGCACCGCCCCATTTTCATGGATACGTGACTCAATTCTAAAAGGCACATTTCCCCAATGATCGAGTCATTGGAAGAGGGCATTCCATAAGATGGCCAGCAAGATCTCCGGATTTATCCCCTCTCGATTTTTGGTTTTGGGGGACATTAAAGGGTCGTGTCTTCCACCACAGTCGTCCTTCCACAATGAATCAGCTAATGCACAGAATAGCAGAAGAATGCAACAATTTTTCTTCAAGTGAAATACAAAGTGCCATTGCAAACCTCCTCCTACGACTGCACCTTGTTGTAGAAAGCGAAGGTGACGTGATTGAACATTTGTTGTAAAGTTTTCAATGATTTTATGTAATGGAATATAAAAATTTCTTAAAAATTGGAGATTATAGATATGCTTTAACCGCTTTGATATTCATAAATTCCCCAGTTTCAGGTGTTCAGAAATGTATAATACTTCATTTTTCATGTCGACTAAGTAGAAATAAAAACAATTTTAAATCTTGCGTCAATTAAAAATCACCCTGTACATTAGTAGTCCTGTTTTGAAGACAGTTGATTGTTAAGTATCACGATTTTACTTTCCAAAGTGACTTTCAAGTATGTTGTCGATAGTTGTAGCACAAATGGTAGAACTCAAATAGAAAACAAGATCATACTATTTCATTTCATTGTTTCTCAAAAGACGCTGAAAGATTCAGGAAAATATTGGCTGCAAAATATTCGAGAATTTGGAATCGCATAATATGAAGAACATCTACTCTCACAACTTATTAAAATCCGGTGAATTTGTTATTCCTTTTGCTCCCAGTTGATTCAATTATAACAACTCCATTCTAGGAAAGTTGTCTGAATTACCCATTCAAGCACTGGAGCAATGCAACTTCATTGACATTTTGGTAACGCTCCAAATTTTTCGTTGTTTTATTGACGTGATTAATGTAAAGACTCCAACGATAGGACTTCATAAACGAAGTGAGCATTCCGATCCTATAAAATTAATTCAGAATTGTATATTTCATTATCTGGAACGTTTCCTTGTTGTCATGCTAGAAGCTTGGGTGGTCTCGGAATCTCTTAGCCTGAGTAGAGAGTCATTTTACGTCATGATCCAGTCCACCAAAACCTTGTGAGTGTAATAGTGTTTCATATCTTTTTGTGGTTCTAAGTATGTCCTCTCCGGACAAATTCATTCGAGTCCGTTTCAGCTGGTATCGACAGTCTGCATGTGGAAAAAATGTGACATCTGTAAAGGATGTAACTTATGCAGAAAGAGCAAAATGATTTCCTTTCTAAGCATTCTGAAGTGTCCCAAAGCTTTGAACGCTGCTGCTGATCGCTCAGAGTCAATTAATTTGGATTTTCTCGAGATTTTTGTCAACCATGCCTGAACCCACAAACTTGGACTTAAGAAAAAAGGCATTTTATGTAAAACTTGGATGGATTTATAGTCAGAAAAGTCGTCATTAAAAATTGTAGTCTTTCGTGTTATTTGATTCAAATCAAGTGAGAAGAAACCTCGCCCGACATTGCTTCAACGTAGATGAACAGGATTATCTGCTGTATTTTCTCGCGATGGTTTGATTGTAACAACAAATTGTCTGATGGACATGATCATAAAAGCCTGGAATTTATTGAAAATCTGCATTAAGAAAGCCTGAAAAAATCCTATCCACAAGAACTAATACAAAGTTTTCAAAAAACTTCTTTGTACTTGTTGGCAAGAACTTTCATCGCGATGATTTGAAATTGGACATCCATTTCATTTTTCTGTACTGAAATGATCTGTCAATTGTTGTATGAAAAATTACATATCAGTATAGAAATCTGCATGTATAGGCTATCCGTCCAAGTCTGCATTCGAAAGGTGCAGAAGTTGTCTAGGAAATTCTCATGCATTTTTCTTGAAATAAGCGATCGATTTATACAAAGTTGTTTGTTAAGAACGATTGAAATGGATGGCTCCGAAAATTCTACAACTTCAGTTAATTGCTTAATGCACAATCTATCCTCTATCAAAACCATAAGTAAAGCTCGTGGAATGATATATAGAAACATTCATGCACTAGTTGTGAGAGTAGATG
This sequence comes from Prostheceraeus crozeri, assembly GCA_907163375.1. NCBI lineage: Eukaryota > Metazoa > Platyhelminthes > Polycladida > Euryleptidae > Prostheceraeus > Prostheceraeus crozeri. The sequence goes on from CAJQUW010004946.1 coordinate 20,608, forward strand.
TTCTTGTTATTATGTGATTCCAAATTATCGAATATTTTGCAGACAATATTTTCCTGAATCTTTCAGCGTCTTTTGGGAAACAATGACATGAAATAGTATGATCTTGTTTTCTATTTGGGTTCTACCATTTGTGCTATAACTATCGACAACACATGTGAAAGTCACTTTGACAAAGTATAATCGTGATACTTAACAATCAACTGTCTTCAAAACAGGACTACTAATGTATGTAGATATCGGTAGTGTCTCATCCCGATATAGAATACTATATAGAAATCCATGATTGTACAATCGTGTTCATAGTGATAGGAGGCATGTTGAGGTAACGGTTGGCAAGCAACAGCTCTTGATAATGTATTAGATGTCTATGTCAGTCAATGAAAACGAATCAATCCTAAGGAGTTTCGGATTAATAGCGTTATATTGACTCGCAATGACGATTCAATACTTATCAGATGAATGTGATAATGTTATTCAGGACTTTCGTGAATGCAGCAGGGCTGGGACCGGTTAATTTTTTCTGACCGGTTAACCGGTTAAAATCGGTTAAATGAAGCAGTAGCAAATACCACAGCATGCTTAGCACGCTTCCGTTGTGAAGGAATTTTAATCTTAATTTTGAGTTTCATAAATTCTGTCAAAGTTTTCGCATTGATTTGCTTTACAGGAAATCAGCGTCAAAATGCTTGGGAAAATGATAACCAAGCAGTCCGACAGCTTCATGCGGTGAGTGATAATCTTGTGAAGTTAATTGTTCTGATAACTGTCTGTTAAAGCTGTAATCGCCGTTGTTTTTGATGATGCAAATTGACACCAACATTCAACCTCATCACTACCAATTCAATTCAATTCACTACCAACTCTATATATCATAATCTGTTTCTCATACATGGAGATCGTAGCTGCATTCAGACATGCTATTCCACCGGCTGCACTCCTGTGGCACCCTTGTGATCGGCAGCACCCTCTGTGTCACCCTAGTGATCGGTGGAATCTCCTGTGGCACCCTAGTGAACGGTGGCGCCCTTGTGGCACCTTTGTGATTGGCGGCACCCTCTGTGTCACCTTTGTGATTTGTGGCATCTCATGTGTCACCTTAGTGATTGGCGGCACCTTCTATGTCACCTTAGTGACTGGCGACACCCTCTATGGCACCTTCGTGACCGGCGGCACCCATGTGGCACGCTAATGACCGGCTGCACTCCTGTGGCACGCTAGTGATCGGCAGCACCCTCTGTGTCACCCTAGTGATCGGTGGAATCTCCTGTGGCACCCTAGTGAACGGTGGCGCCCTTGTGGCACCTTCGTGATTGGCGGCACCCTCTGTGTCACCTTTGTGATTTGTGGCATCTCATATGTCACCTCAGTGACCGGCGGCACCTTCTATGTCACCTTAGTGATTGGCGGCACCCTCTATGGCACCTTCGTGACCGACGGCACCACTGTGCCACCCTAGTGACTAGCGGTACCTTCTATGTCACCTTCTTAAAAGGCGGCATCCTCTGCGACTGATAGGGTGATGCCAGTGTAACAGCCTAATTATCGGCGGCGTCTACTGTGTCACTCTAGTGACCGGCGGGACCTTCTGTGGCGCCCTAGTGACCAACGGCCGCCTTTGTATCACCTTAGAGATCTGTGGCACCCCCTGTGACACCCTGGAGGCGTGCGGCATCTCCTCTGGAACACTAGAGGCAGACTGCGCCCCCTGTGATGCCCCTATTTTACCATGGTTTTCAGCGTCGTTTCCTGTGGCACAGTAGAGGCCAGCGAAGCCCCCTGTGATGCCCCTATATGACCTTGTTTATCGGCGTCGTCTACTGTGGCACAGTAGAGGCCAGCGAAGCCCCCTGTGATGCCCCTATATGACCTTGTTTATCGGCGTCGTCTACTGTGGCACTGTAGAGGCCAGCGAAGCCCCCTGTGATGCCCCTATATGACCTTGTTTATCGGCGTCGTCTCCTGTGGCACTGTAGAGGCCGGCGAAGCCCCCTGTGATGCCCCTATATGACCTTGGTTATCGGCGTCGTTTCCTGTGGCACAGTAGAGGCCAGCGAACACCCCTGTGATGCCCCTGTATGACTTTGGTTTTCAGCGTCGTTTCCTGTAGCACAGTAGAGGCCGGCGAAGCCCCCTGTGATGCCCCTATATGACCTTGTTTATCGGCGTCGTCTACTGTGGCACTGTAGAGGCCGGCGCCCCCTGTGATGCCCCTGTATGACCTTGTTTATCGGCGTCGTCTACTGTGGCACTGTAGAGGCCAGCGAAGCCCCCTGTGATGCCCTGGAGGCGTGCGGCATCTCCTCTGGAAAACTAGAGGCAGACTGCGCCCCCTGTGATGCCCCTATATTACCATGGTTTTCAGCGTCGTCTCCTGTGGCACAGTAGAGGCCAGCGAAGCCCCCTGTGATGCCCCTGTATGACTTTGTTTATCGGCGTCGTCTACTGTGGCACTGTAGAGGCCAGCGAAGCCCCCTGTGATGCCCATATATGACCTTGTTTATCGGCGTCGTCTCCTGTGGCACTGTAGAGGCCGGCGAAGCCCCCTGTGATGCCCTGGAGGCGTGTGGCATCTCCTCTGGAACACTAGAGGCAGACTGCGCCCCCTGTGATGCCCCTATATTACCATGGTTTTCAGCGTCGTTTCCTGTGGCACAGTAGAGGCCAGCGAAGCCCCCTGTGATGACCCTGTATGACTTTGGTTTTCAGCGTCGTTTCCTGTGGCACAGTAGAGGCCGGCGAAGCCCCCTGTGATGCCCCTATATGACCATGGTCATCGGTGTCGTTTCCTGTGGCAGTTTTTTTATTCAGTAAACTACCTGCACCTTTGATAAACAGATTTACTTGCCGAATTCGATAGTCAGTTTGTCCTCCCCTCAACGTACTTTATGCAATCTCACCCACAGTTTTGTCAATGTCTCAAATGCGGACGTACTAGTCATTTATAGATGACAGCCCTGTCTGTCTGACGGAACATTGAAAGAAATGTTTCAGTAAATATCAGAAATCGAATCCAAATTATCAATTGATGGAGTTCTCGTTTCCCTAATTCATTCATATTTCATTGAATCGATTTGAATACTCCAATCTAAACTTAGCTTTCACTTGCGGTTAAAACACTGTCGACTAGTGAACAGAACAGGGTGCCCACATTGATCATGTGATGTCCTATGAAACCTGTTGACGACATTCTCCGATAGCAGTTGCTGGCATTTTACCCATCAGTCGATTTACTAACATTTACTTGCGTTGAAGGCATCGGTGAAGTTGCCACGGGTTCGATATTTCCCCGGCAGTCAACTAAAGCGAACTCCGCAGCGGTCGAGTGGTGAGGATTCTGGAAGAAAGAGCCAAGTGAATCGATCAAAACAAGGACACGGTGATCGTATTAGAGAAGACAGTGATTTGAGTAAGTTGTCAATTTTTATTTCTTGTTAGTTTCCATGTTTGCCATGTTAGTGCGATGTATGAATCATTGAGAATGTAGAGAGCGAATTTTACATCCTTTAGTGAGGATTAATGTCTGTCAACTTATCTGTTGTTGAATACAAGCACCACAATAAAACGCGGACGGTAATGAGGAACTTTCAGAGTTGATAACCGATTGACATTAGGCAAGGAGATCTAGATATCTATGATTGTATAGATATCAATTATAGATATGTGGACCTCCTTGACATTAGATATTTTAAATATCATATTTAACATTGCTTTTAGCTTTGATGTCGTTGATGAGTTACATTTCTATGCCAAAGATATTAATTTCATAGATATCTTCATTACATATCTCTGAAAATCTATGGCCTGATTCATTGATATGATCTGCTTTGAATGTAATTTGTAAGGTTGATCGCGATGTCTTCAACAATAACAATGTTATATTTATATGCCTATTTAGAGGTCAGCAATGATCCAACTGGAGGTCGCGTAAGCTGGCGTAAACTGGAGACCGACAGTTGGATCATTGCTGACCTCTAAATAGGCATATATAATTACATTGTTCAGGTTATCTATGGTACTATACAGAACTATGCCGAGTGTGATGTATCATGGACGCCTAGATATATGAAGCACCATATTTCTTTCCATTTTTATTCTGCGTCAATTAAGACAATATATCTAGCTTATGTGTGCTTCATATATCTAGGCGTCCATGGATGTATCAGACTTATCGGATACATGACCGCATTTTCATCATTGTTGACCACTTATTAGCAAATAGCACCATAGATAGTCTGAACAATGTTAATACTCCTCTATACTCGCTTCGCTCGTTCTACATTTTCAATGTCGTATAGACATCGTATTAACATTGCTATAATATTGAATGTCTATAGCAGTGGTTCCCAGCGTTTTAATGTCTCAGTACCACCTCAGACCTTCCTACTTATACGCTCGTCGCGTATCATTTAGTCTCAAAGAAATTCTTTTCATTTAAGAAAAGATAAACATGTAATTCTTTTTTATTTCAAAGAAATATTTTTGCGAACATTACAAACATGAAGTAAATAGCAGTCATTCTGTAAGTTGATGATGCTTCTTCCGAAGCTACCGAGGCTGTGCATCGTTTTTGAGAAACGTAGCCTGTATTACTTGTGAATACTTTTGGCTTGCCAAAGTTGAATGTGAATTTTTGGATGCTAAGCTTCAAGCATAAGCTAATATGCATGGTTACATTAATTATTCGTTCGCTCGGTAGATGTCATTGCATCGCCTGTACCATTGATATCTAAACAACCGAATGCAAAGTTTGATGTGACAAAATGAAATCTATGCACAAGACAAATTGGTACTTATGGGTCATCTTCCCCCACCCCAAGGTTTTCAAATTTGTCTACAATCTGCAGAAATGAATTAATCGTCACCAAACTTCAGGAAAATCTACTTAAGCATATTTTCTATCCACTTACAAAATTTTATGCAGGTCAGACAAGTACTTTTTGCATGAGAGACAATCACGTGAAGTGTAGTGATGTCAGCAGCTTGATCTGACTTTGTCTGTTCGACGCATCATTGTTATTCGTGTGTGCATTGTTCTCTCTCCCTCTTCGTCTCATCAATGCTATTTGAAATCTTCCCACGGCCACTACCCCACCACACCTTTATTAAGCCAAGCATATTTGGGATGTGGCCTGGTCATCATCGCTTCACGAGTTGTCTGGAAGTTACTTTGTTGACCTCAACTGCTTTCTGCTCCGTCAGTGAGTTCATACGAAGTCAGATCAAGGTGCCGGCATCACTGCACTTCAAGTTATCGCTGCTTTTTCAAAAAGTACTTTACCGATTTGCTTAAATTTTTGCATGTGGGTAGAAAATGACTTCACTTACCTGTGCTTAAAGTTTTGTGACGACTGATTCATTTCTGAGGATTTAAGACAAATTTGAAAGCGTAGGGGGGGATAACCCATAAGTATCGACAAATCTTCGCATTTTGAGACTATGAAGAGTGATAAATTGCATCGAATTGTGTCGTCGACCTAATTTTCTCAAGCTAACCAACACACTGCTAATAGATTTGGTTTGTGACATGAATAGATTAAAGTATCATCATGATACATGTAGTCTTCTTCGTACAGGTATTAGCCCTCGCGAACCAATAGTGGTACGCGTACCACAGGATGGTAACCTCTGGTCTATAGTTTATCTCGTCAATCTTGTATAAATTCAACATTTTTATAATTTGAATTTGATTTTTCGTTGCCATCGGTCGGAATTCATTCATTTAAAGGACGAAAAACGAAAAAATTGTTAAATAAAAAACGATTTTCTACGACCGTAGTTTTATATTCCCAATGTTTCAACTTAGCCTTTACCAAGGGACACAAAAAGGGCCAAGTCGCGGCTATAGCCGAGCCGATCGGCTAACGGCGCGGCGCGTAAACAGATAATTATATATTAGATCGGCTAATAAAGTCATCTCCGAGCTGTCTTAGCTTTTAAGCATTCCTGCCGACACTTGGGAAAATTCACTTGGTCACCCAAGTCATAAGATGATCAATATTTATATAATGTACACTTCATAATTCATCAGAGGACTGTCTCACTCACTTGATGAAGTTTACAGTGCGCTCTGCACATGGCTTTTTTCCTGGAATTATTGACGAGACTTGCTGACAACATTACTTAGCAGGCTTTACACCTCAAACTAGTGATGGCTGTCTCTTAGTGACGTGGTCCATTGGACATGGTTCCTACGCTTCTTAAATCTTCTTAAAACTCCTTAAATCTCCTTAATTTTAATTTCCTCCTTAAATCTCATTAAATGTCCTTAATTTTTGAATCAGAAAAACGTAGGAACCCTGATTGGATTTATAGTTAGCAACTCGACGACTCTTTGTAATCCACTCTCATTGGATGAACGTCTTCCTCTAAGAAGTGGTTCGGTGAGCTTCGGTAAGGGAGAATGGAGGTACAGGCATTTCTAGTTAAACGACGACGAAAATGAGTAGACTACGAGTACGAAGGAGATAGGACTGACTGTATTTCAAAAATTGATCAAGAATTCGGTAGATATTGAGTTCCGATCTATTGGAGGGACAAGGAAGTGTTGCTCTCATCAAGAACTGGATTGCTTGTGTGAAATGCAAGATTGTATAATCGTCGAAAACGGCAACTGGCAACTTTCAGCGACGCACGTCCAAATGTTCTAAAAATTCTAATGATGAATAGTGTACCTACCATTCATTTGGTCGTACCTGTTTTGAACACGTTGATTCGGCACTGATACAGAGAACAGAAAAGGAGATAGTGAATAGAGTTTGACAATTGAAATGTACATTCACTTCGATTCATGTACGAAAACTTGAGTATAATTTAATGTATAATTACAATATAATATTGTAGATTTCGATTGATTTTGTTCCAATGTAGAAAACTGATCAACTGAGTCGACTAAACCGGCTTAGCCGCCGGCTGGCTAAGCTTTCTTCATCACGGCTTCGGCTCGGCTCGGCTAAATACAAAATACAATCGGCTGGCTTTGGCTCAATTTTCTCGAGCCGCGGACATCTCTAACAGAAAGTCGTCAAGAAAATTTAAACTTACCTATCTATGGAATACCGTAGTAGAGCATGGACATTGAGACATTCAGTAGAACTTCTTTTTTCTGCATCCATTGATTAAGGCTAAGCCGAAGTATTGGGAATATGAAACTACATGGTCGTAAATTTGCTTTTTATTACTCCTTTAAATGTTGTAAAGCAATGCCGATTTCCAATAAGTTTTAATAATGAAAGCAACACAATTGACTTCATGTGTTTAATACCCGAGCGCTTTCGTGGCCTCTTGTCAAGGGTGGACGGCCAAGTGTGAACATGTACAGAGATGGCTGAGAAACATTCAATGATAACTGCCGCCAGTGACACCAACCAATCAGTGCCAAGGTAAAGACAATGAATAAAGGAACTCTTTATGTACACATAAAACAGGTCGCCTCGCAGCTATGTACAGTGCTTCCAATACAGGCAAAGAAAAACGATATTTACAAGATGATAAAATCGAAAGATATGTACAAAGTGGACGGTACTGAAAAGAGTCACATTTAAGTGTGTCGAGCGATAGAACTTTGAGGTGCTGTTCTAGATCGCGGTCTTGTCTTTCTATCCTCAAGCCACCTAGGAACATGTTCTCTCATTCGGACCCGCAAAATCCTCTCGGTACGTCCGATGTAATTGTGTCCACAGTCACATTGAAAAATTGAAAAATCAAGACACGAACGACCTTGAGGACTTTCATTGAGACCTTGAGCCCAATCATTCAGCAATTGAATGAGAAAAGGAAATTTTGCATCAAATGTCACTTTGCGTGTGAATGGAGATTATTTAATTCGTACTTAGTACTTTATGATTTTGACACAGTGAGCTTTTCAATTGATTTGCCTATTAAGTTGTGCGGTCAACTCTTGCAGGGTAAGACCATTATCCATTTATTTATTAATAAATTTTATTTATTTGCTTAGTTCTATGGCTATTCATCTGGCAGCCTGTAATAAGCCGAATGTTCTTCAATCCGGTGTAAATCCCTTCTGCGAGTGGTCATCTAATAAGAAATTGAACATCAACCTGTCCAAGACCAAATGCATGACTGTGTCAAGACGCCCTTATTTGAATAGGGGATCGGATATTGTTATTGGCAGAACTAACATTGACCAAGTACCTCATTTGAAAGTTTTGGGAGCCTTTTTCAGTGAGAACTGTTCATGGAATTGTGAATTTTCTTTTTTACGTCGGAAGTGTTGTCGCGCCCTGTCATTGGTTAAACGCTTGTCACTTATACATTATATGGCAAGCTTACATCGCATTTGTCTACTCAAGAGTTGCATTTTGTTGGCCTTTTATTTGTGACATCCCTGCGAAATTGTCTGCGAAATTCGATCGTTTGGAGCGCATCGTCAAGCTTTGAGAATTCATCACCACTAAGCTTCCATAGTCCGGGAGCTAGCGTGAAGTTGTGCAGGGAACGAGGTAGTGCATAAAACTTTCACATAGCATAGTAAACCTCTAGCCTGCTGCAAAACTTCGCGTCTGCCGGATCAGATCATTTGCTTTTCAGAAATAGAGAGGATAACACAATCCTATGTATTTCCAATGGTAAAATTGTGACATTTAAGGTGTTGACTCCATTTTTTCGAATTTTTGCTCATAAAAGTTACACAAATTGGTATTTTGTTGAACTGGTTATTATAGACATAATCTACAGATCATGATCTTTCAAATGAGCTGTCATTCTGTGACAGAGGATGAAGTAAAGTGTACAAACAGACACTTTTCGTTAAAGTATATCAACAATTTTCCTGAAATTTCTATGTTAAAATTTGCAGTTACACCAACGAAAAGTGTCTGTTTGTGTCCATTCAATCAAATATACAATACTTACTTATATACATCATCATCCCATGTAAATCAGGAGTGGAATACGTAGAATACATGGCGTTCCAAAACTTGTCTACTATGGTCTATCAGGCATTCCAGCTATTTAACAATCTAAGTGTGGACCGGTAATATCTACTGTACATAGAGAAACTTGTAAGTAAAGTCTATGTAAATTCGAAATTTTTCTTTTAAATATTGATGCAACTAAAAGTACGTAGAGGTGTCTTCTTAAGGAATTTTTCGGCTAGAAAATTGAAATAAAAACTATGTACAGGCCCACCGTATGGCGTATTCACGCTTCTTCAGGAGCAAAAAAACTAAAAACAGTCAGTACAGCGTCAGGAGGCTCTCCTGACTAACTAATCACTAAAGTTTCAGCACTGCTTGCACATAATGAAGATCGATCTGAAGTAGTTGATTTTCCGCACTCACAGCAGCAGAATAGGCCTAGAGGTGTGAGAATCCGAACCCAGGTCGGGTTTACTAATTTGTTTCATGTTCGGATTGATTGCAAACTTTTCGGGTGACATGTTCGGGCTATGACTTTGCGAAACATGGAAGGTTATAAATATGCTCATGTCTTGTTGACTTGCTTTGTAGATAAATAAATATACGTACATAGATACATGTACATAAATGCATCTGTATGCAAATGTTGTGCATGTATACATGTACTGATTACGGAATATTTACCATATGTCATCAATCGCATATATCTATTGCCAACGGTGGATGCTTCTTTTTTCATCATACTAAAGCTGCGCGTTTAATAAGTGCATGCCCAATATCTGAGAACATTATAATATGATGAATAATCAAACTGTGTTGCACAATATTAAGAAGCCACAACAACAATAACGATATTAATGTGTTATATCCCGATATGACATGCCCATTACAGTGATGTAGCGAGCCGATGTACGTGTAGATGAGAAATGTGACTGCTGTCATTATTAACTGCGTAGAACCTTGATTACAATCGGTTCTAATTAATCGAATTAATGGTGCCAGTTTATTTGTGCACTTCACAATGGTGATGGCATAAATATTTGGAAATACATTCTCTACGGTCGCTGTAATTTGATGTATCAATTAGTAAATTTTTTCGGGCTATGATCGGGTTTTTTAGTAAGCATATCAGTAAAATTTTCGGGAGAATTTATAGTTGCTGCTCAGCTCAACAGCATAGGTCTTGACTGATGGCATAGAATAAGTATACTAGGTAGAATAGTAACTCAGGATTTGTTAAATCCCCAATGTGCATACACTTTCGATTTTATTAAATGAACTCGAGGTGAACACAGTCGTGCATTGTTTCCAAATGTGAGAAATGCCCCTGAATTCACTGACCATGATAGTAATGCAGATGGAATGATCGCATTTTACAGATCCTCCGTGTGATGACAGCCTTGGAGAGGTAATGCTTGTTAAATAAGGTTGTTAAATAGGTTGTTATTACCTTCATTCTAGACCTCAAGAATATTTTTTAGTATTTTCTTAAGCGTTATCATATCACAAGCAACCTGCCACTGGTACAGGATAACAGAATCAAAGACAATAATTTCAACTAACTTTAAAAGATGTAAATGGGTCGACATTACCATTCAGATTCAAGAAATGAAAATGTATCAAATAATAAAATCATGCCGATGAAAATTGAATTAAAAACGTGAAATCTCATCTAAGAAAGCACAATAAGATCTCGACTTTTTCATGAAGACTTGCACTATAATGCGGTTCATGAAATTCCCTTGATAATCAGCTTAATTTCCGCTTAGTTAAGATGATTGTTAGCAGATATTCATTCCTTTTGATGTCCAATTTGTTTCACATTACTTATAAAGTGGCTTCATGTTAGTAGTATATAAATTTGCAAAATTTTGGCTTTTTAAAAACTACTCAAATAATTTTTTGGACCACAGCAACGTAATCTCCGCATAAAACTAAATCTTTCCATATAAATAATTTCACTGTATACAGATACTTTTTTGACTCGACACTACCTACTAAATACTTTATGACTGATGGCATAACAAGACAAATGTTTTGTCATACATGGCTTCGAAAGCCTGTCTATGTTTCTGTAGGAATTTAGCCGAAAAAGCAATTGCATCTTGCAGCTCATGGAAGTAGACTAGGTTTTGTGAAAAAATTAATATCATTAATACATTAATGCCATACATAAAAATGATTAAAATAGACTGTTTATACTCGGACGCGCCCTCATGGGTGGTCTATTTTGTAGTGGTTTTGCTCCACCTCAATGTGTTCGAACGGGAGATGCATGAATGACCCCAAGATGATAAATGTTCCAGTAAGTTAAATGCAATATACGTACGTCACACGTGAGCTATAATACATATTTTCTTGCAAAAGAATTTGTATCTCCGAGTCGATTGAAATCTTGCTCTTTTGAATCTTTGGTATATTTTTCTCTTTTCAAGACGTTATGTAGAAAAGCAAAAGTAAATGAGTAACCAGGCCTAACTAACTTTTCAGCAATTCAGTAAAGAGAAGAAAGAGAAAGTCAAATCTACATCAGTAAATAACGAAGCAACTTAAAAAAAACAATCGACAAGAACAATTTGTAAATTCAATAGAAGCAAATTCCTGGCTTTCTGAAGTTGCGGATTGAAAAGGTGTTATATATTTTATAAAAATATTGAGAGGCTTCACACTTACTTGTACATCAACAGGTGATCGGAAACGTGTAGAAACAAACTGCATTAGAGTGTCGCCTCAAAAAATTATCTGTACACAGTGAAAATTTTTACATGGAAATATTCAGCTTTTTGCGGAGATTACGTTCCCTGGCGTCCAAAAAATTATTTGAACGGTTTGAAAAAAGCTTTAATACTCTTTAAATGAAATATTCCTGTGTTTATACACTACCGAGATGAAACCACTTTATAAGTAGCATGGAACAAGTTGGATATCAGAAGTAATGAATATTTGCTAACAAACATCCTAATTAATCGGACATTAAGCTGATGATCAAGGAAAAGTTGAGATTTTATGCAGAGCTTCTTGTATCTGTTTATGTTTGATTATCTACGACAATAACGTTTTCATGACGTTTTCATTATCTTTAGCAACAAATCGGTCAAGCTACCGGCAATGATGAATGTTGTATTTCTGCCTAATGATGGAAAATTCTGCGTAAAAGTGCAATCATAATCATAAAAATGACTAATCGCATTTTGAGTTTCCAAATGTATGCTGGATCATTACGTTATTGAGTGTATGAAACTCGGAAGTAGAGAGATGTATATAAACAAATGGTATTTTGCGATGTTTGCGGCTCTGTAACGTTTTACTGATGTTGGTTGATAATCTACATATTAAAAATGATAAGAAGTCAAATTTGTCCATATCAATTCTACATAAAGGATTCTCACTCACTTCATATTAATAGTTGACTTGTTATTTGCAGAACTGTGGTGGAAAGCATAAAGTTTACATAGATAAGTTCATAGCTGTTGCTTAAATGGTATGTATTAAAGCGCTAGAAGGTCAAATATTCACTTATTCTTGGCAATAGAATAAGGCCCATGCCATGCGCAAATTATACAATTTCATGGGTCGATGCGTCGTAGGCCCTATCTGATTTCTACATGGTTCGAAGTTTTCCTGAATGCAGTGTTGCAATCATTTTTATCAAATGTATTTTACTGTACATCAAATGTTTTTAGAAAGATGTCACTGCACAACTGTCCATTTGCGCTCAATAATTACTGCATTTCATGACAACTCCATGATGCTAACTTGAAGGCCTGTTCAATGATCAAATTATTTGAGAACATAATGAATTGACTCGAATCATCAACCTGCCTTTCATGCACATGCAAATATATGACACAGCAGCATTAATATAAGAATTGTGATTAATTATGCATTAATGATAGTTGCATTAATATAAGAATTCTTATTGACTTAGGACCTTTTCGAGTTGCCAAATGGATCCGTCCCTGCCAACTCGAAAATTCCATGCACAATGCAGAGGAATGATGACGGCTAAAAATGGACGATATCATAGAGAAATATTACATAAAAACCGATCTGAAGATAGCATTACTCTCCGAGGATATGGTATTTACCTTAACAAGCCGTCACCATTCCTTTGAATTGTGCATGGAATTGAAACAATGATATTCTGGCTGGTAAAACAAATGAAGTCTTATCTCTTCCCATTAGGACATAGTGTGGCTGACTCTATGAGAAAGAACTCGTTTTGATTTGCAACCTGAATATATTTCCATGAATTATATCAGCGTGCTAACAATCAAGCTTCAATTGCTCTGTGGACAATAACAGACAGACTAAATTGGAGATTGGGGTTTGAGAATAGGAAAAGCATTTTAAACATCAACATTATAATATTAGCTGTTTGCAGGTGCTTTGAGACATTTCAAATTTACCTGTGCACAACCATGCAGTAAAACAACAGAATCTAGAACTTGGGTTTTATCAAAATATTTTGGATGAAACTAGTTCACATATTATACACGACAACATTTTCATGATTTGTTTTTGAGCTCTGAACAACTAAAAATTGCGGTGAATACTAAAAATTTATTATATGGACGGAGTAATGAAAAAAATGTTTTAGTTTGAAGCAATAAAAAAAAAATGAGGAGTTGAGTAATGTAAATAATAGGAGAAAATTTTAGTCCGAAAAGATAAACGAGTAGAAGTTAGTAGTTGTAATAATACAAATAGATTTTTGTTAAGAAGTTTAATAAATTTAAAAGGTAGACTACTAGGAAAATGTAAAACGTTTTCGTTGGGACAGAATAAGAAGTTTGGATATATATAGGGTAAAGGAATGATATATTATTAGAGAGCTAGAAAAGGGTGAATAGTGGTATAGTTGGAACATGGATAATATCGAGTTTGAAAGTGAAAATGGAAGTGCTGAATTGTAATTTGTATAATGTTTAAACAAATACGTTAAGAACATATGTATAGGAAATAACAATTTTGGTTATGTTGTTTGAGGCACTAAAGTGACGAAAAAGGATATAGATGAAGAGTAGAAAAAAGTAAATAGGGATAAAGAAGAAGTAATATAAAGTTTTACATAAAAATTTGGTCATATAATATTTTTAAGAACGAGCGATGATAAATAGAGGAATGGTAGTATAAAAAAAGAGAAAAGGATAATTGAATAAAACAAGTTATTAGTGTAGAAAAACCAATTACGAAGTGGTTAGTTTGGTTGATATAAGGTTAACAATTTTAATAAGAAGGTAACTCCACGTTAGCAGGTATTAATATCAAGTAGGTAATAATTTGATATGATTGTCTGAATTAGTGAAACAAAAAAGCTTGAGTAGAAAAAGAAAAAATAATTTTATGTTTAAGGTTAAGTAAAAAGTAAAAAAATATTAGAAAATAAGAAGATACATATATACTGGTGATCAGTATTGAACTTTATGAAATAATTTTTTATTGGTTTGTTAAATAAAGATGTAAAAATTGTGAGTAACAGGAACGCGTGGAAGGGTATTAAACTGAGAATGGAAGAAATCATGCAAAGTTTCAGAGTATAAGTAAATAAGTTAAATCTTTAGTCATCAGAAATAAATAAGAAATATTAGGATTAATGTTGTTAGTTATTGTATGAATTTATAGATTTTTTATATGATAAATAACTTAGTTGTTATGCTTGATGAATAGTGAATATTTAATGAATATTTGAGGAGAAGTTAAAATAAAAGAGGGTAAAGGTAATTATAGACAAAAAATGATAAAATAAAAAGTTATAAGATGGAAGAAAGAAACGGACGATAAGGGTTTTATAGGTTAAAGTAAGAAAAAATATTAATAATTATTGTTAATAAAGTTAACTAGGAAATAGAAATAAAATATATAGATGAATTGATATGTTATTAGGCGAGTGGTAATTTGTAGTAGAAGGCTTAGATTTAAGAAAGTAGGAGGGAATAACATTAATTTAATATTTTAGATAGGAGCTTGAGAGATAAAGAGAGTGAGATTTTAGTATAAAAATTTATATAGTGATATAGATCGGGTAACTAAATTACTGATTACGAGGATTGTTGTTGTTGTAACGAGTATAAGGTATGACTAGAAAAATTTATATGGGAGTCGTTATAAGGGGTGGAAGCTGATGATATAAGTGAAAGCGGGTTAAAACGATGTGGTTTATTTTGTTAAGAAAAGTGGATACGAAATGAATGTAGATGAGTAAAGTTGTTGATATTACAGCTATGTAGGAATAGGAAGTAGTTAATAGGACATGTTTAAATTATATAGGGTTAGTTGGTTATTTGTATATAGAACTATGTTAATAGTAATGATAATAGATAATTACGAGGTAGACGGTACAAAAAAAAAAACACGAATATTATTCTATAAAAGTTAATTAAGTACAAGACTGATCTAAAGTAATATTAATAAATAATATAGTAAAAATGTGTTACATACGAGATGTAATGGGATAGATTTATTCTATGTGTGAAAAAACGAAAATAATATGGATTAATGTTTTATAAAAAAAAATGTGTACTAAAATTGGACGAGACCTTAACGAAGTTCATGTAAAAAACGCAGATTATTGTAATCACCCGTTTCGAGTTGGCGAGGTCACATCGAGTTCGCAACTCGAAAAGGACCTGAATCTTTGAAAATAAGCTCAAGTTGATGAATTATAAAAATTGTATATCAGCTGTGATAAGATGTTTTTAGCAATTGGAGTTTCTGGTAAGTGTTTTGAATGCGAAAAGCATCGATAAGGCCTGTAATGAATTGAGTTTTAAGTTAATGACCTGTTCTTGAAATTGTCCGCCAAACCTTTCTTCTCAAACATTTTCCAATTCTACATGTAACAGAATTCTGCCTTTGAATGTCTAAATTTGAGATGACAATTGTGTCTAACTTCAGAAACTGACGAGTTATTTTTCTTGTATTATTTGATAGATCCTCAGAAGCAATATCTGTAGCCTACCTACCTTTATCACTTCTATTTCAGGAGGATCAAGGGAACTTTCCATCATCTCCGATTTGGCATCGCATATGGTTGACAGTGATTTGACTCCTCAAGCTGTGGAGAGGCAATTATCCGATATGGCTGAAAATCTGAAAGACAATGAAACGAAAGCCGAACAGTTGCACGCTCTTGCTGTTGTGATGGTTCATGATGTCTTGATTAAAGCATCTGAGCATATTGACGAAATTCGGAAGAGAGAGGAGAACACTTCTTTGACTGACAATGATAAACCGTTAGATGACGTTGATGGGTCGATTGGAGACTTAACTCGAGAGACTACTGCCATGAGTGATATGAGCATCACACGAATCGAAATGATTGCTAAAGACATGGTGCAGTCTGTCACAGAGAATGTAACTGCGATGTTTGAAGCTGAAATGGCTCAGAGAGAAGCCTGAGCAAACTCGAATGTTATGTATTTCCTTTTTCAATACCGTTTTCAACAAGTTCTTTTCATTTTCAATGGTCGTGTTTATTCAACTTTGAGTTTAAGTTTTTGTTGTTCATCGGTCACTTCTCGAAGGGGACGCATTCAATGCATCCTAATCAAGCTATTCAATCTCCTTATCTTCAGGCTTGCCGGTGGGATTGGGATCCAAATCAGTGCGTTACAAAAGTTTTCGGGTTGTAATGAGCAGTTCATCTTGCTGTGTCTTCAGTCTGACCTTTCCTCTCTCGAATTCGACCTTTAAGAGCTCTTAGTATAATTCAAACAAATTAACTCAGTCAGCTCTAACCCTAGTAAATGGCTTTAACTTCCCTAGTTGCAACAAATAGTGCTGCTAAAAAGGTAGCAGCTATGTAGTAGTATGCATAGGTTTATACATTTCGCCGGTACGTTGTCATGCGCTTCGCCGTTTCTGTAATTAAGCTGTACATTGCAAGCTATTCAAGCCTATTTAACCGAATAAGCCGCTGCCTACTGTACGTGTGAGATGGTGAAGCGAGCTGTTTATTAACACCGCATTTCCGATATAGGCTTGATTAATACCAAGTGTGTTTGTAGTTCATACATGAATATTAGCTATAAACGTAGACCCCTAGATAATCTCTTGGGTGAAGGCAGTCTCGGTGCAAAATATATCCATACAGTAGGCCTATTATACACTATTGTTTAAAATCAATTAAAGCCCCTATCACTATTAAGGCCAGTCTAGTCCTAGGCCTACGACCGTGGACCGTCAATTCAAAAAGTATCACATTTGGCAGGCCTGCAGCTTGGGGTCACATTGCGTACGTTTTTAGCTCTAAAGCAGGCTATTTCCATTTCTATTGGGATTGGGCTGGAAATTCATACCAACGGCAAGCCTGATTATCCTTAATGGAATGTTCTGGGTGATATTCGACTATGATTGCACAAAAGATTGCCTGAAGAAGCTACACCGGTATCTTAAAATATTTGACCGCAGGGAGCAGATAAGGCAAAAGTCAGCCAATTTTCTCTGTCAGCGAATTTCACTTCTAATCACGAATGACTATGCGCTAATTGCTGTTGCAAAATCTTTTTCTATACAATTGGGTCGCAGAACCAGAATTGGCCCTATCCATTCTGTATTACATTTGTGAAAAAACGTGTCTTCCGTCTGCAAAATCCTTCATTCAAAACCGATTTTCATAATTTTTTCATTTCTATCACTCAAATCTCCTCTTTTTGGTCATGATAAATTCAAATCAATAAAAAAATTCATTATGAAAAACTTGGCTCAAGGCAGAAAAAAGTACAAAAAAGCATAAGGTACATCTTAGCGAAGAAATTTTGTTGTGATCTATAGATCACTTAAGTATACTTAGATTATACATTAGAAGTTATTTATCATGTGAATGCGCATATGAACCCTGGTTTTAACCCGACTATAATTCATGACTGCATTTACCGATGCACATTTCTCAACTTAGAAATGATGTTTTTGAATTCTTTATGCGACGAAATACATCATTTATGAGTCTGGTTGTTGCATCAAAAGGAAAAAGTCTATACTACGGATCATCACAATTGAGGAATTGTGAATTCAAAAAATGTAGGCCTATTCTTTTGATCAGACATTTTTAATTTTTCTCAAAATTTCAATTTGATGCTGAAACCACATTTTTTATCCGGATCTCATGAAATTTCACAGAATTATCAAGAGCCATAATGTAAGCATGCATGAGAATTTGGATTTGAAAAGACAATGATTCACTAGGTGACATGCCACGCTCAATCACGCGTAATTACACATGTCTCTAAACATCCGTGGCTATGCGGGACATTGCTGCAACATCTGTCGGCAGTCGACTGAGGATCGACAGGATCCTGCTATAAATACTAAACATTTCCCATGTTTTAACATCATCAGATCAAGTGATTTCTGACTCTTAGTGCAGCGTTTATGTACGCGCGTAGAAGAATATAATGTCCTTAACCACGGAAAATTGATAAAGCTGAAAAGACAAAAATTGCCCAAAACGTCGTTGTATAAAATGGATTTACCCCTCCAAAATCACCATTGTTTGTCAATTTAATTTAATTTAATTCCAGTGTATTATATATTAAACATTAAATATTTAATTGTATGCACTAGGTGACATGCCACGCGTGATTCACGCGTAATTACGGAACACCCCAAACATCCGTCGTTAAGAACATTCTATTCTTCTACCCGCGTACATACGCGCTGCACTGAGAGTCAGAAATCACTTGATCTGATGCTGTTAAAACATTTGGAATGTTTATGAATACGCGCGGGCGGGCGTTTATAGTTTGTGCGTCGTCTACGGTTGTCTGCGCTGCCGCTTGAACCACGAATGAGCCGCTAAGCATGTTCTGTCTTCCCTGAGCATGAAATTGAGGTCCTATCACATTGTTTAGCCTCTGATACATGCAGACACATGAGACGCAAAATCTATATAACAGCACTGCCAACTATACTAACTTATATTGCATCAATTTCCCGCATAGCCACGGATGTTTGGGGTCATGTGTAATTATGCGTGATTGAGCGTGGCATGTCACCTAATGTATCTTGGTAAGTATGTTTTGCATATATATAATTTTTTAATTGTCGGTCATTACCTTTTGATGACATTGAGTGAAAATTACGCCGAAAACTGCGATGAAAATTATCCGGTAACGGAGAAGTTTGAACAAATCTCCTCCAGCTGACATAAAACAATCCGATTCAGAGTCAGCAACCTTTTTTTCATGCGTCCAACGACAGAACCAACTGCTACTTCACATGGCAGAGTAAGTGCAACAAGTCACATGCCACCTTGGTTTCTCAGTAGGCCTATCCCCTATTGTATTATGTAAATTAACTGACATTCGGAAGATGCCAACTGATCGTCTCTTACCGCATTTCACGCGGTAACTGTGTTTGGTTTTTAGTGTCTGTCTATTGCGTGAAAAGCCAATTCATCATGCCAATCATCAAGGAGTCAATTTAACTAGAAAGTCATCAACCTAAATCGCCATCATTTTTACATACCAACACCATACACACCAACCATACGTCACATCTCTAAATAGTGAGCATCCTCACACGAGGTGACATGCCACGCAAATTACACATGACCTAAACATCCGTGGCTATGCGGGACATTGCTGCAATATAAGTTATATAAGTTAGTATAGTTGGCAGTCCTGTTATATAGACTTTGCGTCTCATGTGCCTGCATGTATCAGAGGCTAAACAATGTGATAGGACCTCAATTTCATGCTCAGGGAAGACAGAACATGCTTAGCGGTTCATCTTAATGGTTCAAGCGGCAGCGCAGACAACCGTAGACGACGCGCAAACTATAAACGCTCGCTCGCGCCTATTCATAAACATTTCCCATGTTTTAACATCATCAGATCAAGTGATTTCTGACTCTTAGTGCAGCGCGTATGTACGCGGATTAGACTGTCCTTAACGACGGATGTTTGGGGTGTTCCGTAATTACGCGTGAACCACGCGTTGCATGTCACCTACTGTGGTCATTTGATATATTTATCCCGTTATTCCGCTTTGAGGCTACTTCCAAGCGGACGTGTCTACCGCTTACACGAAAAAATGGTGTCACATCTACTTTGGCCATGACTAAAAGTGCTCAAGCGCGACAAATTTTTGTCGAGAAAAATTTGTCACTTGTTTGAGAAAAATTTGTCGCGCTCAAAATAATTTTATCTTGGTGGCAAATTTTTGCGACAGATCTCCAACGAGCACTGTTTTTCAATTCAACACATACATTAATTAACTCGCTATTGATAAGAGTCTATATTTGGTTTCTCTAGGCCTACCTATTAGTCTTTTGCTGCATGAATTATTTTCAAAATTAAAGTTTTTTGCTGAAGATGAAAAAACAAATCAATATCTTGACAGCATTGTACTTTTTACTTAGTCTAACTGGTTCCCAATTGTGATTGGATTACTTCATTTTTATCTTCATTGCTAATGAATACAATTATTTAGTTATTCACTAATGAATTATTTAAAGTTGTTATATTTATAATTCAATGAAATCAAAAACACATTGCCATTGTATTTGTTTCAGTCACACAGATCACCGCAGGATCAATTATATCCAAATTGTGATGACTTCTTCACGACAAGAATATGATGTACATCGAAAGAGCTGATTCAATAAGATGTCCATTTGCTGTTGCTAAAAATGAAGTATTGACACTGTTCAACACTGCCTCAGTTCCTTCGAATATCAGGTGACCTGCTCCTCACACACAATCTATCTGTCGATGCGTGTATTGGATGTGACGTGCTTTATTAATTGCTAGCACCGGCTGTGAAGAAATCTGTTCGTTAAATGAAGGGACAAATGAAAGACGCTTGCGTCACGATGGAGGCTAAGTGCCAGATGATGTATTTACATGGACGAGCCGATCCGAATTATAGGCCTAGCTCCTTACTAGAAGAGATTTTTAGCTTCATAACTGAATATCAGAGTTCCATAAGTGGACAGATTGAATAATCAAACTGATATTCACTTGTAATTCTCATGTGAAACCAAGCGATATCATATAGGCGAGTTGTAGGTGATTGCAGAGGATAAATATATCAACTGACCCTCAACTGACCATTGACAGTCATTTGTCAGACAAAGAGCTGACTACGGTGAACTAGTGAACTCTCCAAAATCTCTCTTCAAACTTCATCTCAGCTTATGGTCGAACTGCAGATAATTTTGTTGTGCACAAAAGCACTTTTAGTCATCACTATTCAAACAAATACTAAGTAAGTAGCATAATTATCCACGAAATTAATATTTACAAGACATGACAAAATTCGGAATCTTTACAAAAGAATCGACTGCTTCGCAATATATTATGGGTGTTGCAGCATACTCCTTCAAAACTCTGATTAAGACACTGACTCTCAATGTTAATGAAGATGTCGAGGTCCGAGCAGCTGAGCTGCATCGCTACATGTAACACCATAATTCTGCAGATAGATGCTTAAATTTCAAGTTAAGCTTCCGTTCCTATGTAAAGCTTGTCTTAAATTAAATTTCATTTCTTTCCGTCCATCCTGCGAGCCACGATCTACATGTCATTATGAGAATGAGGCCTTTAGAGACCACAAGAACAGATTCAATTAATTTGATAATGATCTTTCGTTGTTTCAGAAGCAAAATATGTAGCGCAAAGTATTTTATTAGACCGATAATTCACAATGAGAATAATGTGATAAGCCAAAAATTCTTGAAAAACTTCATTAAACTACAGGCACACATGAAGCAGTACAAAAACTTCACAGAAAATAATTTTTAAAGTTCTAAATATTTTTCAAATTTGTATGCTCCAACCCGAAAAAAACCCGAGTTCGGGTTTTAGATAAAAGAGATAATCCTACCCGATCCGACTCGAGTTCTTAGTTGCTTTACCCGAACTCGATCCGAACGGTTCGGGTTCGGGTAGGATATTTTGGTAGGATCGCTCATCTTTAATACCGATAATATTATTATAAATCTTACAGATGGATGTGGCACAAGTTAACCCCCGCTAGCACAAGTCACCCCATTTGACGGTAGCTAACTTTTATGCGCATTGTGTAACTTTTGACCGAAGGAAAATAAAATTGGCGAAATGCTTTTGGCGTGAGAGCTATTTTAAAATTTGAATGTTTGGCTGATTTCTGTGTTCACGTCTAATGTATATTGCGGCATCAATTCTTTGATGAAATAAGAGGAGATTACGTAAAGGATTCGTCCTATCAATAGCCGATAGAGATATTCACAAATGCAAAGTCTTTGAATTTCAAATATGATTTTTTATAATTTTTGTACTTTTCAGTTCTGCATCTGATCAGCAATTATTGAAATTTCTCAGAATCATATTGCTTTTAGGCTCAATATCTCGATAAAAGTCACCGCATTGGCTTGTTTTTTCGCCTGCAGAAACTAAAGACTAATAGTCCGGAAGCTAGCGTGAAGTTGTGCAGGGAACGAGGTAGTACATAAAACTTTCACATAGCATAGTACACCTCTAACCTACTGCAAAACTTCGCGTCTGCCGGATCAGATCATTTGCTTTTCAGAAATAGAGAGGATAACACAATCCTATGTATTTCCAGTGGTAAAATTGTGACATTTAAGGTGTTGACTCCATATTTTCGAATTTTTGCTCATAAAAGTTACACAAATTGGTATTTTGTTGAACTGGTTATTATAGAAATCATCTACAGATCATGATCTTTCAAATGAGTTATCATTCAGTGACAGAGGATGAAGTAAAGTGTACAAACAGACACTTTTCGTTAAAGTATAGCAACAATTTTCCTGAAATTTCTATGTTAAATTTTGCAGTTACAACAATATATATATATATATATATTGTGCGATTGCGGACTATAAAATGTGCGATTTTAGTGACATTTGAGCTGAAGTAAAAGTTTGAATTAGTTGACTTTTGGACTCATTTATAATAAGCTTACAATGATGTAATCTCAGAGCGATTAATATCATCGTTTTATTAACCAGGTCTTTCAATTAGTGTATGGTTTAATAGTTTTTGTTGTCATTTTCTATTTCAAACAGTGATCCAATGGAAATTTTTTAAGAACTGGCGTTTGTTGACCTACATCTCAGTCCAGGGATGACCTTAGAAAGAAACTGATGCTGTTTTTCTGAATCCCCTTTCAATACCCTCTCGATTGATGTGCGGTTTGGCAAAATTGGTGCAATAGTTTAGGAGATCTTTAGGGGCGACTGGGAGAGGGTTAAATATCAGGAGAGTAAGTGCGTTCAAAATCATGCAGTAAGTAGGTCAACTCAGTGTCAGAATACAGTGAAAATTTTTATGTCAAAAGATTCAGTTTTCTGCGGAGATTACATTCATGCGTTCTAAAATAATGTTTGATAAATTTTTAATAAGAAATTCGTGCAAACTATTCATGTGTTTATGCTAGCGATTATGTACGCCCACAAAATTAGATTCATCTGCGCTCGCTTCGGTTTCCTAGAAAGGAAGGGTTATACTAACCTTAATATCGAAATGGCACATCACACAATTAGACAACTTGCTCCTTCCCGAATGGATAATTCGTGTGTTGCTTGCTATTGGAAATGGCAAACAATAAGCTGTCAGCAGAGGACACCAGAGCCAGTGAGAGATGCGTGCGTGCTGTGATATCACTCCTCGCACACACCAAAACACACATCGATGCGTGGCTTCGATTCAATACACTATGTATGCACTATACACTGAGCAATGCCGAGGAGAGGATGTGAATATCATCAAAGTGAAACTAATTTTCGTACGCCTGCTGGGTTACCTTTCTTTAATAATGATCGGTAAGGGCCAATATTATGAGAAGGAAGAAAACTTGGTGGCGCAATGATGTGAATTCTTCGAATCTGAAGGAGTTTTGGCAATCGAAGCACTTTGGTGGAACTCACATTAATCCGCAAGCGACGCACGACTTTTTTTCCTATCTCTGTAAGGTATTACAAATTCCTTTTTGCCCATCTATAGGTTCCTCGATGTGCCGTCAATTTCGAATTGATCATACTTCTAGCAAACCGAAGCAGATAAACAAAATATTTAATTCTGTGGGTACGCCTACCTACCTCTGAAACTTGTCTGCTATAAAAAGGAGTGAATTAGTAGAAAAAGCATGTCGAGCCGCCAGTAATTTGGTATTTTATTGTAGCGTGCTGTTCAATAAAGTCAACTATCGGAAGCACAAATTGAAGCAGTCGCAGTCACAGAATTAAATATTTTGTTTATCCGAACCGCGCGCAGAAGAATCCAATTCTGTGGTGTTAAAGGTTTTTACGTCATGAGTTTCGTAACTCGTTATTTTTTTGTTTACCTTGCTTTTAACGCTAGGCTTATCTTTTTTTTATTTACTTCGATACTCTTATTATTTAGTTTGATTTAACAGCATCAACATTATCAGTTAAAGTCGGTATCTAATTCAAATGGACATTTCTTCTCTATATGAAACGCTCTTTTGTAGTTATGTATTTTATAATCTATGTACATGGAAATCATCGATGCTTTTCCCTTGTATAACTCTAAATTGCTATTTAGAGCAATTTTTATTTACATTTCCCACTCTTTGCAGTGCTAAATATTATTAGTATAGTTATACCTATACCAAAAAGACCATTTTACCTAATAAGGAACGATATTTTTTGATAGGATTTATCCATGATACATGCATCATGCATGTTTTATCCAAAAACGGGCATCTAGGGTGAGTCTCTCAAAATCATGACGACAACTATTCTAAGCATAGAGTACAGCCTATGCAGTGATGTAAATGGCAATAATCACCGGTAATTTTTGAAGTTTCGATTTGATTTCAACGTGAATTTCTAGATATTCACAAAGATCTTCCCTAGGTTCATTTCCCTAGAAAGTTTCGCTGATGTCATTTTGTCTGGAATATGATGTTGCTTATGTTTGAAGTCATCTTGTTAAATCCTATTAACGGTTCAAACTAAATTTGGATAATTGCAATGCCATATCGACAAATCAGTCAAATTAGTCTTAATTAAATCATTTTTATGTTCATTCCTTCTGCAGGGATTGATTAATGATGGTGATTAATAATGCTCGAAATGGAGCAAGTAACCCAGCTCCAACCAAGTCAGAAAGCAATATTTGACTGCATCTATTTGCATTTCCGAAGTTACACCAATAAAGGCCTTTGTCTATTCCACTGACTATATGTTCGATATAAAATCATATTTCTCAATATTCAATTTCCAGAATATTCCATTGAAAAGTTTTTTCTGCAGGATAGGTTCCCCCATTCAAAAGGTAATGTTATAGAAATATCAAAGAAATGTAGAATCCCGAAGCTCTTCACTGTCGTCTCTTGATTTCAATGGCGGACATAGATTTTGCATAAAAATGCCTTCTCTCAGTCTTTAGTTGACTGTGTCTGAATCTGTGGTAAGGATTATTGCATTCGCATTACACAAAGATTGTCTTTGTCGCCATCCATTGTCTTTGGTATTACATATTCGTAGATGGCGGTATATACAGACGATTAGTGACGAGTGATGTTTTCCTTTATCCTCTGGTGTAGAGGTCTGATGGAACTGTCTATGTA
This sequence comes from Prostheceraeus crozeri, assembly GCA_907163375.1. NCBI lineage: Eukaryota > Metazoa > Platyhelminthes > Polycladida > Euryleptidae > Prostheceraeus > Prostheceraeus crozeri. The sequence goes on from CAJQUW010004946.1 coordinate 46,023, forward strand.
TGTGGAAAAGCAGTTAGACCACTGAATCTGATACACTGTGTTTTTCTTGATGCACATTTTGTTGTTGTTGACTGTGCAAGGAGGAGGTTCAGCATTTTTCCATAGAACTCCTGCTTGTTTGTGTCTGATGGGCAATTCGCAAGTTGATCCCTTCGCGGTGAAGGATTTGTTTCAACCGTCTGTCCGTTTTACATGCAGTTTTGGCTGTTCTTTCTGCGTCTTTGTCGATTGTTCTTACGTTTTGATTGCTCAATACATTTTTTTGGGTAACGATGGTTTGAAAGTATTCTGTCAAGTTCGTGTTGATATTTCTGCTGGTTTGTGGCACTACTGCACCTCTCTTGGATTCGTTTTCTTTAGTTTGTCACTATTGCCATTTTCGCATGCATTGGTAAATGTGAATCATAATGAACGAGATTTTTTCTTGCTTGTTTCTTAAAGAATTGAGACTCACTATTGGTAGACATTGTCATTGAGAAATACAACAAGCTCAATGAATTTCCATCTACTGAGCTGAAACATTTCTAAGCGAATATTTGGGTACTGTTGATTCAAGATGTCAAGCAACATTAGCCTCATCAATACTGGATACAAATGCAAAACAGTCTTCCACGCATCGTTTGAAGAGAAAAATGTTGCCAAAAGTCCGTAGAACTTGTTGTTCAATTGTATCTAAGAATAGAATAGCTGATATTTCAGACACGGCAGAACCCATCGGTAAGCCACATACTTGCTTGTAGATTTGACCTTCGACACAAACCCTCAGGAGTTATCTCCGGAAAAATGCTGAACCTCCTCCTTGCGCATTGAATAACTGCCCAGTCAACAGTGCAACAAGAAAACACAGTGCATCTGATTCAGTGGTCTACTGATTTTCCACAGCAGATCCATCAGACCTTTACACTAAAGGATAAAAGAACACATCAATGTAATCATGCTTGTGTCAATTACTTATGAAATGTATTTTTATGAGTTCCAACTCGTTTGGTAAATCTCCCTTGAAAAAAATCATAAGCTGCTGGTTAACTTTTATATTGTTCCGTCCCTGTAGCCAACAGATGATGGCCCAGAAAACAAAAGCATGGTGAACGCTGAGCCTTCACGAGACCACCCGCATCGTCTGAGCGTTGTAAAATTAACCATTAAAATCATGAGAGTGGACTGATTTATTTTTACAACGCTCAGACGATGCGAGTGGTCTCACGAAAGCTCAGCGTTCACCATGCTTTTGTTTTCTGGGCCATCATCTGTTGGCTACAGGGACGCTGGACAACGCTCAGGACGATGCGCGTGGTCTCACGCAAAGTCAGCGTTCACCATGCTTTTGTTTTCTGGGCCATCATCTGTTGGCTACAGGGACTGGACAATATAAAAGATAACCAACAGCTTATGATTTTTTTCAAGGGAGATTTGCCAAACGAGTTGGAACTCATAAAAATGAATTACCTCCCGTTCGCTGCAGTCAATGTATGAAATGTAATTGATTACAATTGCAAATTACTCCGTCTGTCCTCAATTACATTGCAATTACTTTGCAGAATTAATAAACTGGATAATTGCCAGGCATTGCACTATTCGTTTTCTCACCAGTTATTTTTGTGCGGGTGGATATGCAAAAGTCAATCACAACTGCTCCCTGGAAAACAGACCACGCTTGCAGCATTGATATAAAATTGCCACTCCTATATTCCCCCAAGCGCTTTCGCCTCACATCTCTATTCAAACAGAAGATGAACTGGGATATCGCAACTTGTGCCTTCTAGGAGACTTTTTATTACGCTTACGCTAAGATCTAAATTGATTTAAGAATTTGACCGTTCTATTGCGCACATATTTGTACAAACGTCCTTTGCGCACATAGTTTGACCACAGTTTGATCTAGAAGTGTTCGAAAATATGTTGCAACGTGAGCGGTAAATGGTTAAGAAAAATGACATTTAATGTTAAGTGGACACTTCGTCCCTATGTGCGCAACAGAAGGGTTAAGCTGTGGCCTCTTGAAGAGTTTATGTAACTGTCAATTTTCGGGGAAACTAAGAGCAGTTTTCTAGCTGATTTATATTTTCCGATCAGCAATTAGAGGGGAAGGAATACTGCCATTTACTTTTGTTTTTGACAATAAGTTTCGCAATAATTTTCTTTGAAAAAGTTTCCTATGTTTATATATAGCCTATCCGGTGCACATCTAAGTATTTTAACGCATTATCGACGATTATAGTAAGTCAATTAAACCTGTTATTTCTCAAATTTTTAATTCATTGATTTTCGTATTTTTTCTTTATCAAATAGCCTTCTCCATCTTTGAGGAGCGTATAGAAATCCGATTTTTACAATATTATTCAATTTATTCAAAATTAAAACTTGTCAACTATAGTCGGCCCAGGTAGACACGCGTTAAAATTGGCACATGACTAGAAAAGAGAAATGCCGAGAATTAATTACTGATGAAAAATCGAAAAATATTCAAAGTAGGTACAAGTCAGCGTTGCAAAGGGTAGACCTATACCTTCCCGACGTAAATGCTTCCGATATAAAGGTCACATCTTCTTTGTTGCTAACCAATTGTTGAAATAAGGAAATGTTTGCCAACTGATGAATGCCGGCATATAATGTGTTGGGTCGTTGAAGAAGATTGCCTGGGAAGTGTGTCTGATTGGATAACAAGAGGCAATTGAACAACCATAGTGGAAGTATATTAGGTAGAGTGGTAACTCCGCATTTATTAAATCCCCAATGTGTATACACTTTCGATTTATTATGAACTTTATGTACTCGAGGGAGAATACATTTGGTAATTGATACCAAATGTGAGATATGCAAATTTTTGCAGTTTTGCAGAAATTGCTACGTACTTGAGTGATCATGATTGTAATGCAGAAGGAATGATGGCATTTTACAGATTCTGATGACAGCCTTAGAGATTTAATATTTGTTAAATTAGAAATTCGATGGATTCCTATTACTTTCATGCTCAACCTAAAGAGTATTTTCTTAAGCGTGATCATATCATAGGCAACCTGCCACTTGCAGAGCAAAATCACATAATCAAAGACAATGACTTCAATTAAATTTGAAAGATGTAAATGGGTCCACATCACTATTTAGATTCAAGAAATGAAACATGAATTTAGTGAATCATAAAATCATGCTGGTGAAAATTGAATTAAAAACTTGAAATTTCAGCCAAGAAAGCACGAATAATATCGCGACTTTTTCATGAAGACTTGCATTAAAATACGGATCATGAAATTCCTTTGATAATCAGCTTGATTTCCGCTTAATTAGGATGCTTTTCAGCAAATATTCATTCCTTATAATATCTTACTTGTTTCATGCTACTTATATAGAGAGCATCATCTCGATAGTAGGCCTATATAAATTGGCAAAATTTTGACTTTTTTAAAACTGCACAAATAATTTTTTGGATCACGGGAAGTAATCTCCGCAAAAAATAAATATTTTCATATAAATATTTTCACTGTATACAGATACTTTTTTGAGTCAACACTCTACCTATATATCCCTACTCTATGTGAATACCTTAATTTCTTTGTAGATTTCATCATCTTCACTTTCTTCGTCACATACAATACGTGTAGCAAGAGCGTTGGAAATGTCATCTTCGGTCATCAATGCTGAATCGGTGCAATTTTCAATGAATTGAACAGAGCGCTGATGATTTTAGATTTCTTTCGAGATTGTCTTTCTAGAAGGTGTACTTTCTTTTCAAAGCAGCAAGTTTAGAGCCGCTGTAGTGCTCTGATATGAAATGAATCTTGAGCAAGCTAACTTCGAATGTTATGAAAGCCTTTTCCTTCAGAAATGGCAAATTTTGATGATAAATTTGAAATTCTCTATGCAGGGCATGACAGAATGTGTCATTCAGTGAATGTGATGCGTTATCTAAAAATGTGCACTGTCCACTGTACATGCATTACCAAGAGAATCTAACACATTTCCGGGAGAATCACTTTAAAAAAACAAGGCAGCGTGTTGAGTATCTTGACGTGCAATTCAGATTATCTAATGTCTGATTAGTGGTAATGTTATTTCAATAATTTCAGAAGTGCTTCTTCAATGAGAATTGATAAATTACACGCCAATCACTTCACTGATGATAACAAAGTGTACTAGACATACTACACTGTAAACCGCTGGATACGAAAATTACTTACAAACATATACCAAAATCACATACAATTTGAAACTAACATTTGATACGAGATTCTCGTATGTTTACAGAGATCTGGTATGTTTTTCATACGAAATCTCACTTACTTTCGTATGTGATTGGTATGTAGCGATACGAACTATTTCATCTGTGATTGGCTGTTTTACAATTAAATACGAATTGTTGGTATGTTTTATATATGAGACCCGAAGCAAATTCGTCCTTATTGGTATGTGTTTAGTATGAGGAGCAAAAAATATGTATATATTACATACTACTGTCAAATAACATTTTTCCAGTAATACCAGTCGTGAATATTTCTTTGTGAAAGTGTGGTATCTAACTAGATTGGAATTATTGTTAAAGTAACGCCGGATATCATCGTTGCTACTTGTCTCATGGCATTCGCAAGACTCATAATTAGCTCATTTCCATGAACTAAGTTGATAAACAACATTTAAATAATACGATAATTATCGAGTGACCATGTTGACTTATATATCTCAAACATAACTATTTTTGTGTTCATGAATTATAATGTTTTTATTTCGGATTGATAACATGCTTAGTTCCAAATTTACATAATGCATAATTGTTGATGGTTAAATACTTATTGATTATTTATGAAATGCCTTAGACTTACATGTATTAAAATCGAATTCAGTATTGTAATTTTGACTCTTGAATATCACTGTCTCACTACTTACAGAACAGTAGTAACATTAGTGTGATCTTTATTGACAAAAGGCCTCAAATCAACATATATTAGAAATCATTGATGCTTTCCATTGTGCTGGTATGGCTTTAGTATGTAAAGCATGCCACATATGAAATGACATACAAAAAGTATACAAATATATACCAAGAGAAGGTATGCATCCTTCGTATGTGATTGGTATTGAGCGATTTACCGTGTAGCGAACAATCTAATCTGTCAGACTTCTCGTTTAGGTAAGTGCGCAATCTGTGAAATTCTTCGGTTTGAATTTCACCGCAAACCTCCCTGGGTCGACTATACTCGACTTGATGCAGTGAGGTATTTCAGTCGTCTCAGAGTACAATGACATGTGTAGGCTACATCATAAAGAAGATCAGATGTTGATAGGAAGTGATTTTCACACATCTACGGAGAAAAATCTTTATTTTCATGAATTGTGTCAAAAATGACCAGAGTCGACCAGAGTTTGTTCAATGATTTTATTGATTTATCTTTCTCAAGTCACCGATTGATATATGAACTGTTAGGTATTGACATTACATAACATAGATCAAATGAATGGATTTTTTCTCTTTCATTCATTGTGGATCTAATAGGTTTAGATTCTTGATAGAGATGATCACAAAATACAAACAGGCGGTGACTAAATCAGCTGATACCTCCTGTTGCTCCTCGGTTTCAACCTGTGATTAACAATAGAATGAAATGAAATAAACGATAGATCAAATTGTCATGCAAAAGATATACGGCTGTCAGGATTCGAACCTATGACCCACGCTAACTAGACCTCTGCTCTACCAACTGAGCTACAACCGCTTACATGCGACTGTGTCAATTGGCAGGATCACCACCACACATCAGTTCACGGTGTCCCCAATGAGGTGGAAATACAAAAAATTATCCCAATGGTTTACTCAACAGATTCCGGTGTTTTCAAATATGAAAACTCCAATGGAGGCATTTTCAAAATCCTACATCGAGGACCTTTTGTGCTAGCGGCCATTTTAATTTTTTTGTAAAAAATGTCAGAAAATAAAAGAATTAAGGTTTGTAAAAAATTGTCTCAAGTGAATTTTCAACGGTTTCCTATGTTTTATGTCAATGGGAATCTAGTGCAATTGATTTCAAGTGCAATTATAAAGTCAAAGAGGCTAATGGCCATTTTATAACTTATAGAAAAAAGTCAGAAATTCTGGGTGCAAGTCGAGCGTTTGGAGGTTTGAAGGCCATTTTTGGAAGTTTTACTATTCAGGTGATCCAAAAAGCAATGATGAATCTCACGGAAAAGCACTGCACCTATAGCTGATTAAAGGAAACGACAATTCTTTGATTATTCCTGTTCTACCACATCCTGAGCTTCATCTGTTAATGAGATCGGTCATAGTACGCCGAAGTAGTGCAGGCAACGAGGTCGCACGTGTAACTGCACAAAAAAGACATGCATTGTACACTTGACTACCACAAAACTGCGCGTCTGTTGAATCAGATCTCTTGTCCTTCAGCCTGGATTGAAGAATCTCATGTAATCCCAATTGAGAAACTTGTGGCATTACTGACTGCAGACTTAAGGCGAAAAGAATTTCTTCAATTAGGAAACCTCTGCAGTACAAGTCATGGGGATGGGTGGTCGCTGAAACAAACGGGGATATATTATCCGGAATATGTTGCAATAGCTATAAATGAATGTGCAACAACTTTCATGTCTTCTCTCGGAAGCCTGCGGCCGATGCTCCCTTTGTTAACTTGTGTCTCAAGAACGAAACTGACAAACGTTGTAAAAAGTAAAGTCGTTCATTCTACTACCCCCGTCTTTGGAATAGTTTGCCAAATTATTCGAAGACAATCAAGTGCTCCAAACTTTTCAAATCTGTTGCGAAGAAGTTTGATATTGATTCTAACATGTGAAGGGGGTGAAGAGTGAATGCAGAGCGCCCTGAGTGGCTTACGGGAGATAAGAGAGCTCCCATTATTAAGTCTCGATGTATGAGGCGAAGTTTGTGTAAAGGCGGATTACATATGTATCACACAACGATTACATGTATATGAGATTCGAGGATGAACAGGATCTGTTTACTTGTGGGAATCGAAAAGGCAATTTTATGAATGGCATTGTTATTTGCTGCGTGCGTCATTTTCCTTTGTGTGCGTCCGCAAACGAAAGCGCGTATAATCTGCTATCTACATGCACACGGCATTCGATTCGTTGCGCCCACCTTTATTCAAGCAAAGTATTGCATTGCGTTCATATAAACGGCTTGTTCACTTTCGTAGCAACACGACATTTAACCATGACAGAAGATGGTGTTTTCACTCACGTATAGCAGTAGTCTCAGTTTCGCTAATTTACAAGACATTTGTATCGGAGTTGAAAACTCCACTCCGGTGATACAGGAGTTCTGATGCAATCGCTGACTCTGGGTATACACAGCGAGAAACGGGGAATTAGTCCAACCAAAATGGTTAACCTAAATTTCAGCTTGTTTTTGCAACATGCGTGTATAGTAGTGAATATAGAGTGAGTATAGATAGTGATAAATCGCAAGAATAGAATTTTCTTTGGTTTTTTGTATTCGCCTACTTGGATATCAGTGCAGCAAATAGCTGCTGTTAAGCAACGATTTCTGCGTGCGCTTGTCTTTCAAAAGCAAGCTTGTAAATTAGGTGCTGTATAAATTTTTAAAGACCAACTTTTACTTTCAAATTTCTGTAAAACACTCAACACATCTACAACAAAATCACGGACTGTCACATATTGACGACATACATGACCACTGCAAATGAAACCTCAAGATTTGTAAATTGTTCATGAAGGTATTGATGATACATGTATACATGTATTAATGATAGCTAAGTCTGTCAGCTTTTGCATCTTCCAAAATCTCTGTCACACAGAGACTGGAGATTCGAACTCCAGATGCATGAAAACCGACATGATGCTGATAGATGGCAATTGATTATCTCTTATAGGCCTTATTGTTGGAATAGCACGCCAAGGAGTGCTAAGTAAGATTTTGAAGGATTTCATGTTTTCTCAGGGAAATTTGGGTCAAAATCAAATATTTTAGATCAAATGACATTGCGCAAAAAATTCATTTTTTTAAAATAAGATCGTAGGAATGACAATGTCAAAACTCCAGTGCTCTCTATGTACATATTACAGTTGGGAGTGGCCATTACTACGCCTGGTCACGTGCAATTTCGGTCTTGCGGCTAATGCACCGGCAGATCAGCTGAACCGTCGACATTGATTGCTGCATAGGCAGCTAAGTAATACAGGTAAACAAATTATCTACAAAAAGCGCTTAAAGATGGGAAATACGTTTGCCTCGCTACAAGGGTCACAAACTTTTTCAAAACACCTTGGAAGTATAAACAACTTGGAAGACAAAGAAAAACAAATAAGCGTTTCAAAACACACTGTGATGCATATTTCTTGCTATGTTTAGTTATTTGGAGTCCTCCAAAGCTACGAAACATGAGGCGTGGCAAAAGAAGAATTAAGAATAATTAATAGGCTCATCAAGTGAAAGAGGTACTGCCTCACTGAATTTACATATGGGAAACGCAACATTTGCATGATGTCTGACTTATCTTTTTGACATATCTTTCAAGAATTATCATTACCTATTCAGTATTTTGTCAGCCACTATGTGTGGGACCCCGGTCGTCTGGGTTTGAGTGTTTAGGTAAGGGGTCGAAACACCACTAGACGAGTACCTGCTGATGACTGACGGACTGCAGTATTATGTTTATATCCCTTAATCAGTAGCTGAAGTAGTGGTCGATGTATTGTATTTCAAATGAAGAGCAAATGAAGAAATGTTGGATTCCATGAAGTATTATTGGCGGATTAAGAAACTGGCGATAGCAAATTCAAGTGGAGAAATAGTATTTTCCATGAATAGTCTTAGGAATAGTGTGCAGTTCGATTGTTTTCGGTGCAGTAGAGTGTTTACTACGCTATTGTTTACCTCCATTATCCACTTTCCACGTCTACTATAACCATAAACCACCATGTGTAGTCAGTTATAGTGTAGAATTAGTTCACTTGTGATCGGTGTAGCAGTATCATTGTAGTTCTATGTTTCACCACTTTTCCATTTTTTACATCGATCGGTTTCCTGTTGTTTTATCATAATCCATTTTAATTTCCTTAACACATGGTGAACATTGTCCTTTTCTATTTTCAAAACCATCATCTGTCAGTGCAGTATGTTAGACGTCTGCTTTGAGCGTGTATGCGGCAGTGGCCGGAATCTGCTTATCAGTAAGAAAACAATGTGTCGGGCTCTATTCAAGTTTCTGTATTGAGCATTGACAATACACCGTGCTTATACTCCATGTACAGTCTATGTGATTCTCTTCATTCACACAAATTAGGAAATTATGACGTCATAGATAGTGAGGAACACAAAAGACGCCTCACACGCGTGGCGTCACTGTCGACCAGAATCTGACTATGGATGACAGATGGAAGTGAGAGGCTATAACAGTCACATTCTAAACACCAAACAAGCCGCCAGGCGAACAAAACTAAATGTCAACCCCACAGAATCTATAGCATCCTGATAATGACCACGTGCTTCTGTGGAAACATATGGAAATTTCAAGACATTCCTAGTAATAAAACAAACAAAGATGGTCGACATAGGGACTGTTCAGTGTCGGCATAATTGCCGCGACCTTGACCAGCTGTCCGATCAAGACGATGTCTCAATGTCTCTGCTCATAAATATCATTAGGAAATAGCATTTACCAACGGATATCACAGAAGCGGATATTCATCTTGTTATCAAGGAAATTTCATGAGCCACATTATAATGCAAGTCTTCATGTGAAAGCTGAGATCTTGCTATGGTTCTGTAACTGAAAATGCAGGACTATAATTCAATTTTCATCGGCATAACTTTATGAATCACTCAATTTGTGTTTCATTTCTTGAATCTGAATAGCAAAGTGTACCCATTTACATGCAGTTTAATCATTCAAAATGAATTGTGATTATGATGTCCTGCTCTTTGAAGTGATGACAAATTCTCTATTAAAGTTAGTACTCCTTGCGAAAAAACTTTTGTTAAAACTACTCAAAATCAACCCAGTTGTCATAAATAAATAAAAGCGCAATTTTCAAATATTAGCATGTGTATTAGAATTTGTTAAGATTTTTGTTGAAATATCCGACGTGGTGGATCCATTGACTAGTTTTTCATTCTTTTCATTCATTTAGAGATGCTTTGTTTTTACACAGTTTCCACACATTGTTGTCATGAAAGAGTAGGTGCTTGAATTGTTTCTTTTATATTTCATCCATTATGTATCGAATCAATCTAACTAACTACAGGCCTGTGGCAGGTCCTCTATTTCCTCCATTTTTGGTCCCTCACCTCTTAAATGCTCTATTTTAGAAAATTTCCTCTATTTCCTCTAAAAATGTATTAATGTTGATAATGATGTATCGTTGTTAAAGACATCAGTAGGGAAAATATACAAGTATACGTCGAACAGATTTCGAATGTGTTTTTTGGTCCCTATACATCGATTAAATGTTATCTAATATATATAATTTACAGGCGGATTTTACATTAATGATGCTGTCACTAGGACCTGTGTGTATCAGATTAGCAGAGCAATTTGTTGCACTGAAGCAATATTTCTCAGTGTCTATATCTATAAAACAGAACAACAAAATTTGCACATCCAACGCTCGATACAACAGAATGGTAGCTGCACTGCAGGATAGAAGCCAAAATCCATTTCATTGTCTCTGTTTCATCGGTTTTTGACAAATTTGAACGTTTTTTCCAAACGGAAGGCCCGCTTGTACATTTATTGTACACCCACCCAGTTGTCTGATTTGATCAGAATGTTACTGTTGAGGTTCATCCGACCGAACACTGTTGCACAAAAAGAAGGACATCAGCTTTTAGAAATTGACATGGAATGTAGAAAACCAACTTGAGACAATTCACATAGGGATAAAAGCAGAATCGTTACTCAAACAGTGTACTCCATCACAACACTTGAGTTTTCGGGCCGATGTCAAAAGGTTTTACGTCGCGGTTGCGGGACAACTATCGAAAAAGCTCCCACTTTCTAATCCTGTTTTGAAGTCTTTGCGGTGCATGAGCCCTTCATGCAGAACGGAAGAAAACGGATTGACTCATGTCAAAATATTAAGCCAAAACTTGAAAGCTGTTGCGAAACCAAACGAGATTGATTCACTCGTGGATGAATGGATGCAATATTCCATCGAACCATTGATCCAGGAGTTGTGGTACTCTTCCGTTCTAGTTGACGCATACTGGAGCAAAGTATTTCAAATTAAGCGGATTGATGGACAGATTAAGTACCCAATTTTGACAAAAGTTGAGTAAAGCAGTATTGTGCTTCTTCACGGAAGTGCAGATGTTGAAAGAGGCTTTTCACGGAATAAGTTCTTGATGGTCACTACTAGAACGTATTTGTCTCTTCAAAGTATTAAGGCTCTTAGAACTACTAATGACAGCTTGATGTCGTTTGGAGAGAAACCTGAAAATTTGCCGATAACAAAGTCGCTGATAGAAAGAATGACCGCTGCTCGAGCCACCTACAAAGACAGCATACAGAAATCAAAAGCGTCAAAAAGTAAGGAAGATACATCCAAAGCCGAAGCGGAACAAAAACAGGTCGAAATTGAAAAAGAAAATATCAATTCAAGATTGCGGGAATTCCACGATATGGATCGAATAATGGAGAGAAATGTCCGTGGCAAATAATTTGATGAAAGAAGCTAGTGCAAAAATCAAAACAGCAATCCAAAATAAGAATGTCGAGAATATTGGAGTAGCACAAGCTATGATGGAAAGTGCTCAAACAAAGCTGGATGAGATACAACAAATGCAAAATGAACAGAACTCAAATAAGCGAAAGTTCACGGAGAATCTGTCTCATTCAAGATATAGGCCATTGCCTAAGCAAAGTAAAATTGCAGATGGTAAGTCGACTGATTTTCGACTAAACTACGTTGTTAAAGGTTAAATGATCACTTTCAGATTTCTCTCTATCTACATTCAAAAACAATTGATGTAAAGTTTCTTGAGAAAAAGGCTATTATTCCAAAGGTACGTCCACGAGTATATTGCATCATGAAGTCTACATCCTCTGTACAAATCTTTCTTCTTCAGATTTTGATGCCGCCAAGAGAATTCTCAAATGCTGGAGTTGATACATAGTGCCGTTGAACAATTTGTATAACAAGCATCATGTTACACAGACTTGTTAATTTGTTTCAATAAATAGATAGTTTAAAATGTTCTTTATTCAATCCGTATGTAAATCACACACCAACAGAACATACAGAACATATCAGAACCAACAGAGCTCCTTGACGGGAACAGAAAAAGATATATAGGATGTATTTACAACGGAAAAATGTGTGTTCAGTTGAATGGTTCTAGCGGGGTGAGGGACAAGCGGTATATAGGGAACTAGTTCTAGAGACAATTCATTGAGTTGAAAAACCGTTTTTTGCTGTGCAATTTTCCAAACACACTTGCACATACCACAAATAAGTTAGAATTTTGCAAAAGAATCATTTTTCACTTCCTCTATTTTTAGCGTCAAAATTCCTCTATTTTTTGTAAGTAAGCGCCACAGGCCTGTCTTCTTTGATGTTGATGCTGAGAGGTGCGTTTGACTAATCTTCGTGTGTATCTAACGGATTTCGCTTGATAATTGCAATGAAATTGTGCATGTTTATGGGAAAATTTATTTCCATAGGGTATGAGCAATAGTCGCATGAGCAAGCTTGACACGTTAAACACTCTTCACTGATGGTGATAGTTCATTAACCATTTTCGACGTGCTTGAGCTACCGAATTCGTTGGAGGATCATGAAAGAATTATACACTGCTTCGAAGTTAATGGCATGGACTAATTGTAGAAAGTGAGGTGACACAGCACTGGAAAATGTTGAACAGTGGCCAGTAACTGATTTCCATTCAGTGTATGTTGAACAAAGACAAAATGTTTGCACTAAGATTCTCGTAACAAAGTCTGCTTTTTTTGTGATTGCTTCTCAATGAATTTCACACTTGTATTGCATTAGTGAATCAAATTGAAGATTGAACGTAATACGAACACTAACATCGATCGAAAAAGTTATTTTCCGGTCTGTATCTAGCTTATAATTGGTATTAAAATCAGTTATAGTGGTTTTCTCAAAACAGTTTGAATGGCAGTAGACTTCCGTGTTAGTAGAATCCCAATAGTCAACGAATTGCATTCTATGATTCGACAGAATTTTTGGAAGATGCTTGGGGAAGACTTTTAGTGATAGACATTCATGTAGGCTACTACTTGATTCATTCTAATCTCTGAAGTATTTGTGAATTGAATGGAGCAAGCGTAAATGAAAAATTTCACATAGCATTTAATTCGATGAATTACAGCGTGATTGAATTTTCTGTTGACGAAAAAGAGCAACGCAGACAAAGAGAAGGCAATGTAGTTAAATTCTCCATAAAAAGGAGTAGCAAGTAAGTAATGACTTAATACATCAAAAGAGGTGATCGAGGAATCTGATTCAGATGACAGCATCTTTTAACAGTAAAGAAGGAGGCCAAGAATGATTGTGTGAAGAACCAGACTATTGTGTCCACTTGCATGGCCATCGTGTGTCCACTCTTGGAAAATACATCCACAATCTAGTCAACAATCATCCCCTAAACAAAAATTGACAATATGCAAGCCGGGATGCGTAGTCATTTTGGTCGGAGTCCGATAAAATGTTAGAACTAGTCCCGGCTAACATTGTATCTATACAATTCTTTTTGAGGAATGATCACATATTCTAACTAATTATTTTGAGTCGACCTCAACATATTTGAAAAATGATGAGACAGTATTTTCTGATCATTGGTCGGTATAGTGAATAGAGCAAAAGAGCAGGTTCCTGATCAAATTGACTGCTGAGAATGGTAGGTAGTTAATGCATTTTTTAAATACCCAGTGTGACTTCCATTCTTTTAAAAGATGCATTGACTGAACTAATGACTCACTCCCAAGGCCGAGAATCATGTGTAAGCTGATCAGCGCTGCTGTTAATCATCTTTATTAACTATTGATTTTTGCAACGATGGACAGCAAACAAAAACAGGTGATCTGACAAGCTGTCTTGAGACCTTTCATATCTTCAAAGCTTTATAAGCAAAACATAAAGTCGTGAAAGTGGATCATAGCCAATTTCCATGCATCCTGCCGAGATCATGTCTATGAATTTCAGTCATTCGCTTTTTTGCGACTGTTCGGGATTGTGATGACGATTCAATATATCTACGTCAAAATAATTGATCGTCAAAGAGATATAGTGAGTGATCAGTGGCACATGCAACGGAGAGATGCTGGCCTCACAGAAATGACTAGGACTGTACGACAGAGTGCGGGAATTTAGTGGATCATGAATAGGGATATTTGTGAATGCTGTTGAAGGAAATTGTTGATTATCTTTTGATTTTCGATTTGCACCTTGCCATTTTTTAATTTCCATTTCAACCAGATGACCCAACGCTGAAGATTTGGGATGCTTGGCTGGCATGAGGTCCTATTCCGTATGGGAATTTAGCTGTAGGGTGTATAGACACTTTCAATTCTCATCATCGCGATCAGAAGTAGCATTTAACAGCCATGATATGGATTGCGCAATTTTGATCCGAGTCTATGCATGAAGCGAATTGCATAAACGCTAAAATTCAGCTGTGAAAGTGAAAAGATGATCTGTCATCTATGCCTGTCCCAATTATGATTACAGCACTTGATAGCTACTCATGCAGCACACTTGAATTTTGATAATTAGGCTTTAGGGACAATGTCCGAAAATTCATGCCCCCAAATATGAAATCCTAGCTTCGTTCCTGATAGTGATCAATTTTACACAATACAGTCCGTTTCCTAAATCGTTGCACAACTCGAAAAGCTCTTTTATCTCTTACTTATTCTCATCAAATTTAACCGTAAGCTTATTACTGATTCACTTGGTCAGCCGAGACAATTGCTTGAATTAGGAAACAGTGTGGTGTGACTAATTAAATGAAGTAATTAGTGATTAGAAAAATTATTCATGATCATATCATAGCTGCCCCCGCTTCTTGTCATCATGGAATGAGTTGCTAAATATCTTGTCGATTCATTTATCGGGCGCAGCAGCTACGACGTGAAGAGATTGCTATTGTTTGTGAACAGGTGGCAAGTCTCAGTCTGACGCCAAGCCTTTGTGTGCGCGCAGATCAAGGATTCGAAATCCTAACCTCCGCCGAGGGAAATGATGACTCACCCGATGGCTGAATATGGGAACAATGCGAATTGAAGTTTGCCAGTGAACGGATGGGCAGATCGTGATAAAACGTACATATTCTTGGAGCTGATAACACCAGCATTCTTTTAAACCCAAACTCCACAGCGCCAGCGTTAATACAGCAAAAGTTATTAAGTTGTGCGCAGTTGACCGTTGAAAACATTTTTAACGCGAAAGTTAGCGAAATATCATGCAAACGTGTTAATTGAGTAAAACTGTACCACATGTTGTCGAAATTCGAAGTGATGTCATCTGAAAGCTTAACACAAGCCTGATTCGATGGCGATAATCTTAATTTTCTGTTTTGCGCAGTTTAGTCAGTAGGCATCGGTGAATGAATTGACCAAAAATTCATACTTTTATGTCTGCTGACCACAACTGACCGGACATTACCTAATCGCTCTGTCAAATCAAAGTACTAAACACATCCTTTCACATGCTTAAGACGTCTTCACAATATCTTTCCGATCAGCATTTAATGGATATAATGTTGCTTACAATATAAAATTTCCTTCGATTCAATGAGGCTCTTTACCGCAATCCAGAGAGTTATTGCTGTTGTATCTGACAATTCCAATGTATTCTGCCTGTTTCGGTAAGTCAAAAGATAGATGTCCAATGGCTTAACCCTCGTTAACTTTTTGTAAAAAATGATGAAAACTCAGTCACCGAAATTCGTGTTTTTTCCCATATATTAAAATAAATGATTATTTAAGGTGCACTGCGGAAGCAAGAATGATCCATCGGACGCACAGATTCTTGTGCTCTCACACCATGAGGCATCTGGGTTTCCCCCGTCAGCTTTAGTGCCAACATTAAAGAAAGTGATAGTAAGCTCAGCAACACTTTGATTAGTAATTGATTCGAATCCATCAGTAGACCTACTAGCAAAAGCAAAGCCACCAATAAGATAGCTAGCAAGAGTAACGATAATTCGGTCTTCTTAAAATTAAATTTTGTTAATGATCATTGTTCTCGTAAACTGAAGCATCTTAGTAATAAGTTTGATCTACATCATAAGATTGTCGAAAAACAGGTTAAGCAAATGCAATACTGCAAATGATTCCAAGGCATGTAGTTGCAATATTGGTAAAAGTCTATCCAATAACTTAAGCTGTAACATGGGTTGTGCTGTAGATAAGTTTTCGTGCAACATTTGCAGCTAAACGCATATCGGTTCGACTAATCGCATCTTCTGTGCGCGCTATCATGAGCATAGCAGATCTATTAGCAATCTTGACGAATCCTGAGTTGAATAGGAAACATGAGCTGATGAACATCAATCGCTGTATATGGTGGCAGCATTTTCTCATTCTCGTATTCACCAACTACCCATGAGTATGTCTCCGTGAGACGAAACGTCGGGCTTTAATCATTCACTTGTTTTATTTTAGCTTTGTCATCCTGCAATAAAGTCCAAGAAGCTGAAGAACTTGTTTCTACAATCACAATCTTTTGTAGTAGTAATCTTGTTGTAGGCCTTCTTGTTACAAGAATATTTACAAGCACAAATCTAAAATTTGGACACTGATTGGTAGGCTTACCATTGAAATATTCCTTTTGATTTTATAGCATGAATAATGTCAAACTAGGAATGTTTAAAATTAGCGTGAATTTTGCAGCATGACGTAAAAGTGTCAATCGGGTACCTGTAGCAACAATATTGAAGGAAGGTGTGAGACTCCATAAGAGGACTTAAGATTTGGAGTCATTCGTTCATTCGTTGGAATACAATGGCTTACTTACATATCACCAATATTTCATGGAGCCTGTATGTCTTCGTGGTAGGTATACGGAGGTGTGCGGAGCTCATTCGGGAGCGGGCGACTGCCTCCCAACATCTGATGGCCCTGTGTACACCCTCGCGGTAGAAGAGATTACAATTCAGAGTTACAATGATTCAATTCATCACAGGAACTACAAACATGTTTGATTTATTAGCGAACATGACAATAGTCTGCTCAGGGTTGTTGTGAAGGATTACAGTTAAACGTTACATATTCATTTATGTCTGAAGCGAATAATATAATCACTATCAAGCGTTATTATATGAAGAGATGTAAAAGCGTCATACACGTATATGGAGAAGATACATCATACACGTAGTATCATACACGTATATGCTGAAGAAACGAGTTGGAAAAACATGAAAATGAGACCATGACTTTGATATCCTTCTAATTGAGACACTCATGTGAGCAATGCACACTTGGTTGGATCAGAGATTTCCACAGGGTTAATTGGGACGATAATATCCACCATGGCTGCCTCGATTTCCTGATATAGCTTCGTATGACTTGTTCTCCATTTCGAATGTCGAACATCCAACTAACTGACAGACCACTCAGCAAAGCACAGATGTGTACTCCGATTTCAAAGAAACTAATTACTATGAGTGGGAACACTTTAGCCACATGTAAATGGCGCGTTTCTCAATCTCCTCAAATATTTGAAGACTTGGACCGAATAAAGGTCACTACAAATGGCCCTTTGAAAACGAAACCATTGAAGTCCTTAAGATACTTAACGTTGTCATGCCACAGAAAAAAAGTTTGCTCTACCTACCAAGCTGGGGCTTGGCTCATTTTAAAGCACACCAATGCGTAGAAGCGTTACTTTTATAACCGAAAATCATCCATGACACATTAAGAGTTCAGTCAAGAGCTCCATTTATGTCTGCCGTCTGCATATTATTAGCAGGAATGATGTATAATATAGCACATCCATAGCAGCACTTTAATGATAAAAATTGAGTTCGATGATGCTAATTAAGTCGCGCTCTATGAGTGCAACAAGACTTTTATATCGAAAACATAATTTCATGACATAGAAAATGCACAGATCAAAATTATATACCTACGTTTGTATGTACGTCATTCTACTTCCTATACTCGGCTTCTAGAATATGATCACAATATTCTAAAGAAGAAAACGTAGCAAAATCTTGCTCTATTATGAGAGCATTGCATCAAATGGGAGCTGATAGAATGCTGGACTAGAATTGCAAACAGGCAGTGGTCTACACATGTAGGTCTCTATAAATCTGGAGGCTAATATAGGAATAGTTGAATTCAATCATAATCAAATGCTTGCATTGTATATGAACGATGTTCATGCGGCAATTCTGTGGCTAATTGAGACACTAGTTAGAAGAGAGTTCATTTTTCTATCTTCTGAAATCTGTATTGGTCACGCAGAAAACGCATTAAGTTTCGCCGCCAATTGCAAGTGTTAAGCCTATAGGTTTAGCCTGTAGTTAGGCTTCAAAGTGGCATAGGCTTCCCGAATTCTTTGAAGATGCAATAATGTCATCCCTGTAATCTGCTCGTGTCACGATGGCGCAAGTTGTGCCCGCATTTCGCTTGGACCTTTAGCAAAGGGCATTGAGGTATTTGTCCCTGCATCCTAACCAGATGCTATTGTATGTAGTCATAGATGGTAGTCGTCTTTGTGTTGCTTTTTCCCCAAGCAGGGACATTGGATGGAACCATGGCTTCTTTCCAAAAAGGAACGAAAAGATGCAGTAGATTGGGCGGTAGATCCTTTAAGGCCTACCACGTGTATAAAGATATAAAGACTACTATGTGGTTTGTACACGACGGTATTGTTTCTTTCGAAAACGTCGACAGGATTCCTGATGGCGACATTTCCACTAAAATTTTACTTACATTTAGACATCAAAATGAGTAGCCTTAACCTACATCATACGTAGTACAAGTAACAGTTGGTAACACCGAGATGGAATCTTCATATTGGATCTTCTATCTAAATGCATACCAACTCGGTCAGCTTCGTCGTCTAACTGTTGGACATGTCATTTCCGGAACCAACCACTTCAGCATAGCGAGAATTCGTCACCCTGCACTGTCTCATTTCGGCCTACTCCTCACAAGTGACGCTCACCTGAGAGTAGTTTCGTTAGAAGAAGCGTCAGCATAGTGCAGTTTCATTGATCAGACCGTTACAGCTGATCATCACGGAGTGTTGGGAACACCCACACATCAATAAATTTTCCAAGGGAGAGCAGATTGTATAGAGAGGTTGACGGATTCCGTAACAGGGTCCAGGAGACTCTGCTTGGCAGGTGAAGCACTTTTAGGTCGTAGCAATCGTAGCATTAAAACAAATGATAATTGGCGGTCCAAACTTCACATGTAACTTCACTATGTCAATTCATGAAAAGTCACGAAAGGGCTTTCGGATACATTCATTATTTCAGCTGATTGAATATTGTAAAAATCCTGAAATGCCCTGCAAACCAAACAATCATTAAGTGATCGCTTCATGCAACTCCATAGCGCTTCCACGTTCTTTGTCGTGGCGCCGAAAATGCGATTGACGGAATCATGAGTGAAGTCGAGCTGAAAGAGCGGACAGCCTCATGTATAGGACTCACGTTGCTATGACGCTTCACGTGCCGTAGACAGTTAGTATCTTGTTTTTAACAGCATCGATCCTGTCTGAGATCTTAAAGGGTTCAGCTTGCTGTCAGCAAGGTGCGGGGGTTTGATGTTTACCTTTCAAACTTAATGAGAGGCAGAAAATTGCAGATTTTAAGCAGAGAATCGTGAATGATTTTTGGTTGATGACATTCCAGTTGTCAACAAACACTTTCGACAACCATTGTCGTCTTCATGTCTGCATCGGAGAAGACTGATGATGTTGTGAATGATGAAACTTCAGCCTTCCTATTGACGCTATTTACTTCTGTTCTTTTTGGACATTAAAAAGTGAACGTTGAAGAATTGAAAGGAAAATTATCAATCTAACAGTTCTTAAACTATTAAACAATTAGTTAACATAGATATAAAGCTTTTTTGTTTAAAAATTCTCAAAAGGCAACAGCAACTTTATATTACTTGTTTTTTAAAAAAACAGCGCTGAAATTTGAACCTGAAGCTGTCTCACTCTCTGTTTCACCCAGTCTTATCCCGTAAATTCGGGTCTTACATTTCCCCGGAAACCTGAAAATTCCTGCTTAGCGGCTGAAATGACCATCAACAAATTTCCATTCAAGTTCCAATTAATGAATTTAAACAAAGCGAAAAGTCGGATTTCTATGGACGATGCATTCAGAATATCATAGATGTTTGACCGTATGCATTTCTGGCCATTTTTTTCTTTTTATCTGAAATTGTGTAAACTCTTATGCATGCAAATGAAATCATTTTCTCTTTCATTAGATGCCTGATAAGAAGAAACCGAGAGCTACTTCATCAAAAGGACGAACATCTAGAAGCAGTGGAAAACGAGGAAAACGAGGTGAACGTGGAAAGCAGTCACCAAAACCTCGGTCACCGTCTGCAAAGTCTGTGGATGAAGAGGAACAACCAAATCCTCAAAAGTTATTGACACAAATACGACAACTAGAATCAACCGTGAAGGAATTGCAGGAAGAAAACAACATGTGGTATGATAAGTACCATAATCTGGAGAATGCATTCAATCTTCTAACTCGAAATTACGGGGAATTGAAGGTATTTATCAAATGTTCTTGAATACAATACATTACATGGGACTATGCTCGGGTACTTAACGTCATCTACATGAATGTACGCAATTTTCGTGAATTGTTCGTATCAATGGAATTATTGTTGTTCTTTGATTCATTCAACTTAGATCATTTTGTCATCATATACATTTGTACTATACCTAATAAAATATATACCAACACAACTTCATTAAAATCAGTCCATCCAGTTACAGTTTTGGTAGGGCTGCACATTGTGTGCCGTTTCTATGGACCATGCACTGAAAGTGTAAATTTTCACCAATTTACTATTATCTCAATTACAATTAATTCGATCTAATTAGTGCATTTGTCACGGCAAATATGGAGAGAAAAGATTCTATGCATGCAATAATTTTAAAGCATTCTTCAATTCTGTGGGCGTCTTCCTTTTTCCGAGCATTTCATTTCTGCATAATGTAAATAACAACAATGAGATTAAATAAACGATAGATCAAATTGCCAAGCAAAAGATGTGCGGCTGGTAGGATTCGAACCTACGACGAAGGTTAACTAGACCTGTGCTCTAACCAACTGAGCTACGAGCCACTTACGCGACTCTGTCGATTGGCAGGAATTCCATGAAATTCCGTGAAAATTACGGCATTTATAATTTTTCATGTTATTTATGAATATCGCAAAATAACCGGCGCATTTCCTGATGGTGAGGAAAAAGAGGTTGGAGAATCAGAGAATTGGAGCTCATGATAAGGCCACGAAATCTCTATTGCCTCGTCTTCAGAATTTCGGAATCTTATAGTGAATTTCTAATAACAGCTTTTAGGTTTATAGTCAGAAAGAGTCAGGAGTACTTTGTGATGTTGTTATAATTATTTTGCATGTTTTTACACATTTTTTCGACTGCTATCCGGCACTCATCTTCATGTACGAAAGAATCTATTGATGTTAGTAGGAGTTTGAATGATTAGTTTGAAAATGATGCAATGTAGATGTGTACTGGGTTACATATCTTTACCAGTAGGAAAAGGAGATTGACCTGACATGAAAGATGATGAATGATAGGCTACACTAACCCAAAACATGAATGTCGCACCTGATTTCCATCGATTCAAATAAGATAAAGCTAGTCTGTCTGTATTCACGTCAGTGCGAGTGCTATATTTGTATTCTATTTGCTTCAAAACAGTTGGGGTAGATGTAAAACATATAAAATATCGTTTTCAAAATTACAGATGCTCAGAAAAGTCAATAACGGGTAGGACCGCCTCTCACAGAAATGACACTCCTCACTCTTCGAGGTCAACTTAATATCAAATAGTCAATCGTCTCTTGTGGAATAGCATCCCACTCCTCTGAGACATTTTATTCAGTTCAGCAAGATTTTCGATGGAATATCTTTTGGAAATTTTTCTTTTCATGACCCAGCTCTCCCTTAACTTCTTGTGAGTAGTTGAATGAAGAGGAGCAGTAAAAGGACACCTTTTTCTCAAATTGAAAGAAATGTGTATTGTACACTGTCTGTGCAGTGACACCTTCTTGCCACAACTTCAGCAAATTTCCAACAGAATAAAACCTATTCTTCTGTGTCGGTCGTAATAGCAAGCGGTTGCATCTTGTGCTGGTTTTGAGTCTTCTTCCTGTTGATGCTCTGTTGATTATGTCGTTGTGGAAATGTCTTCTTCTCCATCGCTGTAGGGACCTTCGACTTACTTTGAACAACTTGGCAATGTCAGCAATGCATATCTTTCCCTTTGACAACCCGACCTACCTTAGCGAAGAGTCGACATCATCACAGTCAGGATGAACCCATATCTGCAAGACAATATCTGCTGACAACCCGACCGCCAGGCCTCTAGTACATGCCCTTTTCTGCTTCTGATGTTCATTAAAGTCTAACTTCATTTTATAATGCCAGCTTCAGTAGTCGTCTACTTTGATCAACAGTAAGTAATATCAAATTGTATGAAAGATTCAAATCTTATACTAACAAAGCTGAGTATTCATAGATAGACACCTTGGTTTGCGTTTTGTTTTGGCCATAGAAATTAACAATGCCATAGAAAGTATTATACCATAGAAAGTACCTATTATCTACTTCTATGGTTTTGGCATTGAATAAGGCTGCATAGAATGATATTTAGATGTGATGTCACATGCAATCAACACAATGCAATTCAAAGTGCGACATTCATTTTTTGTTTTAGTCTATGTTAGTAGGGCAGGTCAAGAAATGTGGTTCGTAAAAAGAACTTCACGATAAATGTCAAGTTCAGTTCTATTATTGATGAAAGGATTAAATTTATGTATAAAGAGCTCCTTACGTAACAGTATTGTACTTCTGATTTTTAGTGGGTGTTTAATAATCCATTTAGTTTTATAATTTCATCTCATGATTTTTGAAAAACCGAGGGCTGTGCAGTATAATATATAATACTATATATATATATATATACGGTTTTTAATATGCAATATACAGTTGCGTAGAGTGCTCAATGGGTGTCAGAGCTTTGATAAAATCAAAAAATGCTGTTTTGCACTACTCCGAGTATACTTAGAGTTTCACGCTACATACGATCTTCATACTGCAGTTAGCATGAAACAAAGAAGCAATATAAACATAGTAAGTTATAGGGACGTGTTTTCAAATTACAAAATTGGCAAGAGGAATGCGGCAATGATATTTCACTGATCAGCGAATAGTTGACAGTAAATATTTTCTTCTATGTCTACATGTAGATATAATTTCACACTTTTTGTTAATTAAATGATTAGGCTTTTGTGTTAGAATGTGATATTTCTCCATCAGACACAGATTACATTTTCTTGTACCACATTTATACGGTGATGTTTCACAAATTATTTCTCATTTGATGTTGTAATTTAAGTCACTGAAACTTTGCACAATTTGGCGTGTTTAATGTTGAAGTGGCTGCTCATTGTTCGATTGCTATGGTATTTAGTCAGGAGATTGTGCCATTTCAATAACTTCCAATGCTTCCCTTCTAGTCAAACGGAAGAAGAGACGACCTGTCTAATTCTGTGACCACTGGCGTTTTCAATTTCATATAATTCATGATCATACTGACAATATGGAAACGTTGAAGAAAGTTCATCATACACGTTCGCAACTGCGGTTATTGAGCTGCTTGTAAAACATTGATAATGCTCCCTTTGAAAATGCTTTCACCAAATATTTAAGAAAAGTGTATTTTAGACTTATTCATTAGCAGAATGAAATACTTGACGCATTACTTGCAATGCGTTTTCAAGTAGAAAGCTATCAATTCTAGTCTTGAAGGGAAACATTCCTAAAAAAATCAATTTATGCGATAGAATCTCAAAGTTCTGCATAGAAGGATAAGGAACAAAAATTATTGGCATGGTCGTCTGAAACAACTTCGAAATGATGCAAAAAATTATGTATTGCGACAAGTGTGATTATACAGGATTGTAATATGAAAATATAAATATAATCAATTACTATGTAAGATTGAATAGGAACACATGTAAATAGCAATGTGCAAGAATACAATGAATGAAAGACATTGAGTAAGGTAAATCTTTATTGCTCCACTAAAGACAATCGGTGGACACTTACAATGCGATTGATGATGTACATGACTCAAGAGAAAAATTAAGAAGCATGCAATGGTCAAAGAGGTTGTTAAAAGAAAGAAAGCAATTAAACATTATTTACAAAACTTAACAGAAGATTTAGAAAAACGAACCGTCTCGGCAAAAGGAGGTCACAGGTTACACAGAACGTACAGAATTTGTCGAATGAATAACAGTAGGTTAAAATGCGTTGCGCTACTTCCACTTCATATCATCAGTTGATGTACAATGCTTCAACAATACGCAGACGTAACAGATTGCTGCGCCCCACATGCAATAACACGCTGAAAACCGTTTCAGCAGGTTGACATCTTTGCTCAAATACATGACGTGTGATAGAGCTGGATGGAGGATGTTTGACACGTGGTCGAGTCTTATCTGAACGTAGCCATTTTGGCAAGTGCTCGTTTACGCTTTCTTGAAGATGCCGACTTGTTTGACACACACAAATGAATAGATTACGTTTGATTGGGTAGTGACAGGAAGTTTACCACGGAACTTTACGCACAGAGAAAACAACGTTCGGCTCAATGGCTGGAAAAAAGAACAAATACTTTTAACACCTCTGCAAGAAAAATGGCTCCACTGTCTCCAATAAATGGCACTTTGATGACAATGCGCTTTTTCTCAGGATCAAAGACAGGAATTATGTCCTCAAGAGCACACTTTATATAACGGATGATAAAAGAGGGAGGGTAGCCATTAACATTAAGGTATTTTAGATATTGGAGAGCTCACTGTCTAGACCACAGAATTAAATATTTTGTTTATCTGCTTCGGTTTGCTAGAAGTGTGATTAATACGAAATGGACGGCACATCGAGGAACCTATTAAGTGGGCAAAAAGGAATTCCTAATACCTTACAGAGATAGGAAAAAAGTCGTGCGTCGCTTGCGGATTAATGTGAGTTCCAGCAAAGTGCTTCGATTGCCAAAATTCCTTCAGATTCGAAGAATTCAGATCATTGCGCACAAGTTTTCTCCATAATGTTGGCCCTTCCGATCATTATTAAAGAAAGTAGCAGGCGTACGAAAATTAGTTCACCTAATGTTTTCACATCCTCTCCTCGGCATTGCTCACTGTATAGTGCATACACTGAATCGAAGGCAGGCATCGATGTGTGTTTTGGTGTGTGCGAAGTGATATCACAGCACGCACGCATCTCTCACTGGCTCTGGTGTCCTCTGCTGACAGCTTATTGTTTGCCATTTCCAATAGCAAGCGATACACGAATTATCCATTCGAGAAGGAGCAAGTTTTCTAATTCTGTGCTGTGCCATTTCGATATTAAGGCTACATATAACTCTTCCTTTCTAGGAAACCGAAGCGCGCGCAGATGAATCTAATTCTGTGGTCTAGACATTCAGGAGAGTCGATTTTACGAGCACTAGAAGTGAGTGTCTTTACAAGAGCAACTTTGTAACTACGCGGTACAAAACAGAGATGCGGAGTCGGAGTCCTATCAAATCATAGGACTCCGGCCTATAACTAGATCCGAAACATAATACAAACAAATTATTTATCCTCGTACATAGCTGTCACTGTCTTGATATCAACTTTCTCTGTCAAACAAAGTACAGAGACACTCCTGCATGCAAAGCTTGTAATAGTTGAGGGAATGAACCGTGATAGTGAAAAGAGGATTGTCTTTTCACTCGGTGATTTGGTAGAGAAGACAAACCTTCTTAGCCTCGATCACACCTACGCTCCCAAGGTCACATCAGAGACAAAAATACAATACTAGTTTGTTTGAGAACATTACCTCTTACCCTCACGTTAATCGTGTGTGATAGTTTCTCTAAAGCGCATATTAGAATCGAAAGTGTACTCATATTTTTTTGAAGAAGGATGGGGGATTTTCCTGCCTGGTAGAGACTGGAGAAAAACCGTGTGAAGCACACATCAAGAAGATGGGAGGAGTCGAGTCGTAGGCATCCAACTTAAAGCGACATTTGATCAACTTTCATCGAAAATGATTGATAATTGATGCAGCAATGATTACTAAAAATAGGTTCAGGTAAGTCTATAATGATATATGGTGTAGGTTACCAGTTCATCATCCGCATCCCTGGTACAAAACTAAAAAAACTCGTGTATAAGCCTGTGCAAGTTGGATTACTATCAATACGTGTTCGAACTCCACCCTCAGGGCAGCGAGTGCTCAAAACATCTAAAAGGGGAAGACTGCTGTTCACTTCCTGTTCAACTGTGAACTTAACATTAGAATGAACAGCATTAAAAATGCTGAAGAGTTGTCAAATGTAGAGTCATCATTGCAGCAGTTGTAGACTGCCCCGCAACAAGCAAAGCAAATCAGTGCGATTGGCAGCTTATGGAATGCGTTTCCTCGGGACGCTCGTGTTTGTTTGCTTTCAGTGTGCCTTACTCGCATCATATTCTTAGTTGCCTACTTAGCTTGTGTTTGGTTATCAACTGTTAATACAACTTCTGTTTTCCTCAATAATAACATCGTAATAATACTTTACTCTTATACATGCAATCTATAGGCGAATTTTGACATGTAGAAGGTCCATTCCGATATGCGGGTCGAAGAAGCAGACATTGAGAGGAGAGTCCGAGGAAAAAGTATCGTCCAAAAACAAATTTTTCTTTTCGGAAGAAAGTTAAGCTTATGAAAACTTTTCTTTCGAAAGAATAAAACTTTTTGATCTGGGGCTTTTTGATCATGACATCCAACGCAATCATGAGAATCTCGAACTCCCGAGAGATCACAAGGTCAGGTACGCAATCATCGTGCCGCATTCCGCATGTGATTTATACCGACGTTCTTGTGAACGGTAAGATGCAGACCTACACTTTCAGATTTTTCCATGTTAGTGGTTGAATCTTGGCATTCTTGCATAACTTTACGAGATTTTACAGCAAGACGTGAATTTTGAACAATTAAGCTTGCTGAATCTCGTATTTGACAAGTTTATGATGCGTTAAGTCATTCAATCAAAATTGTTTCAACACTGCGGTCTCTATAGAAACACTGAAATGCAGAAGGTCTGGCAGTGATGCTACCAATGAGTATTACTGAAAATACCGTATTAATTAAATTGATATTCAATCCTTCATTCCAAAATCTCATTCTGTTCCCATAATTCCATGTCTATCGAACAATCTTTAAACATTTCAAGAAGTTCTGAACGCTTCAATTTTCTAGACTCCGTGTAGGGAAGCTAACAATCTTTTTCGCGGCATCCTTGAGTGACGCAGCTCAGTGGCGTCCCTGACGGAAGATAGACATAAAGCTTAGGGGATCCACTGATGTGATTACGTAATCGAGAATAAAGCATTTGTTGAAAAAATTCCTTATTGTCATGACAAGAGACATCTGTAGAGAATGACTACTATTCAGTCAATATAACACAACAAAAGCCCTTGATTCCCCGACCGCTGACCCACTCCTGACCCAGGAATCGAGCCCAACTCCGCGGTGGAGACGAGCTCGCCTGTTCTTCACTAGGCCACGCCGACCGCACTCACCTGACCCAGGAATCTAACCCAACTCCTTGGTGGAAACGAGCTCGCCTGTTCTTCACTAGGCCACGCTGACCGCACTCGCCTGAACCAGGAATCGAACCCAACTCCTTGGTGGAAACGAGCTCGCCTGTTCTTCACTAGGCCACGCTGACCGCACTCGGCTGACTCAGGAATCGAACCCAACTCCTTGGTGGAAACGAGCTCGCTTGTTCTTCACTAGGCCACGCTGACCGCACTCGCCTGAACTAGGAATCGAACCCAACTCCTTGGTGGAAACGAGCTCGCACCTTCTAATAGGAGGATAGATATCTCTTCTGGAAGAGATAACTGAAAAGAACGTGTGAAGCTACATAGAAATCTGCTGACGAAATAATTGAGACCTTTTTAATTTCCAGTCCCAGAATACAGTTTCGGTTTCATGTCCGCCATTTTGAATTTTCGTTATTTTCTTGAAAAAGGATTATCGTATGATTTTCTACCAATTATAATTGAAGAGAGGGAGTCAAATTACATGGGAAGTTGCTGACATAATGCTTGAGTATTTTTTAATGCAGCACCAGAATGCAGTTCCGGTTTTTGTGTCCTGAATCTTCGTCGTTTTTCCCGAATAGGGCTAGCTAAACCATGATTTTCGAAATAATATGATAATGAGAAATTTTCTAAATGAAAACGCCTTTTCTGGCGCACCGTGACCCGATGTTAAAATATGACCATTTTTATATATTCACCAACAATGCCTTTTGCCTACTACTTGCAGGCATGATGACTGAATCAGTTCACAAAAGATTGATGCGCTATAACTCGGGTTGGCACGAAATATTTCTCGAAGTATATTTTTTATTTCCTCCGAAGTTAATTTTTTTCGAGTGCAATGTCGTTTTTCTTATGCACTGATATCATATCGAAGTTCTTCTTATGAAAGGTATACTTTAATTCATCATTTAAGAATTAATTGCTACTTTAAAGGCTGTGACAAGGTGTTCATCAGTGGACTAACTGATTTTTCTTCACCAACCAATCAAAACAATCCGGAGGCATATCCCGGTTACCCTGAATGCGGTTGCGGAAATAAGACTGCTGCAACGTTCGCCATTGTTTTATTTGTCGTTCAGGGAACGAATGATACGAAGAGTATGCAATTCATCGCTTGATTATTCCGCTCTTTAATGTACAGCACATAGTAGAGGACCTGTAGTAGAGTAAAGAGCTTATTCCTATAGTAATCTAATCCGAGTCACAATCACAACTCACAATGTGCTTCAAGCGTTTGTGATCATATTATGTGTGTACAAAGATGTATATCGAAATGAGAAGTTGCTATCGAGACAACGTAAATGAATTTACCCTAATGCGGCACTACTATTAAATTCTTGAAAGTAAAAATATAACAATGTGAAAAAAGCGAAGGAAGATTGACGTTAAAAAAGCTAGGTATGATTGCAATTGTAGTGAATACTTTGCTTCAATGGGATTTCAGACTATTTATATAGACAGCAACTTTTAATTCATATACCAGTTACAAGG
Organism: Prostheceraeus crozeri; assembly: GCA_907163375.1. NCBI lineage: Eukaryota > Metazoa > Platyhelminthes > Polycladida > Euryleptidae > Prostheceraeus > Prostheceraeus crozeri. Next base: position 75,340 of record CAJQUW010004946.1, read on the forward strand.
ATGATTGTAGTGGGTGCCTTCACACACTCGCAACTCTCACCAGGTCAGAGCTAGCAACCTCTAGTGAGAGCGGTGGTACCTCCCGAGGCGGACAGACTCGAACCCTGGACCCCCTGCACTTCACACACTCGCAACTCTCACCAGGTCAGGGTTAGCAACCTCTAGTGAGAGCGGTGGTACCTCCCGAGGCGGACAGACTCGAACCCTGGACCCCCTGCACTTCACACACTCGCAACTCTCACCAGGTCAGAGCTAGCAACCTCTAGTGAGAGCGGTGGTACCTCCCGAGGCGGACAGACTCGAACCCTGGACCCCCTGCACTTCACACACTCGCAGCTCTCACCATGCCAGGGTTAGCAACCTCTATTGACATCAAATGATAATTGTCTGCAAAGAAGTTCGAGTACGCTGAGATTTTCTATTAAATGTCTGACAATTTGACGCTTTACTTTCTGTTATGATATGAATTCGATTTCAAATTTCAAAACTCTCATGTTCTTAATGGTCACGGTCTCAAATACGCTTCTATTTCAGGAAACAATTTATGTCAATGGTGACGTGTATAAATTCAATACTGACAGCAAACCTATAGAAGACATTGATCACAATTTGACAGAACGCATCCTGCGTGATATTTGTCATATTGCTAAACATCCTCCATCACTGGAGACTCGAATGGAAGAGATGGAGACAAGAATAACAAAACAAAACTCCGAAGTTGCATATCTCCTTGCGAATACATTACTCTATGAAAGTGTTCTCAATGACATTTATCATACAAGGGATGTGGATTACATTCATGACAAAATCGCTGATACATTTATTCAAACCGGTGAGGTTTTCATCTTCAATGCTTTTGAACGTTGAATTTTGCACTATTCAAAGTTTATGCATGTTCAGTCCAATTGTAAACAGAAGGTGTAATTTCGAAAATTTTTGTTGTTTCAAAGCAGATGTCAGCATGACAGGTATACATCATAAATGAAATAAGACAAACTATGGATCAAATTGCCATGCAAAAGTTCTGCGCCTAGTAGGACTCGAACTCACACCCCTAGGTTATCTAGACCTGTGCTGTGCCAACTGAGCTACATGCAGCGGTGTGAATTTGCCGGATTAAACCCTCACCATCACACATCAGTTGTCATGGCAGTTGTGATCAGTGAATGAATGTTTGGTTAGAATTGTGACAGTCGATGTTAAGACACCAAGTTTCTTGTCAAATAACTCAATGAATATTCTCAGGCAATGCTTGGCAGTAATGACAGGTGTAAGTAGTCACTTTCGTGCATTTTCCAAATCATTTGAAATCTTAGGGTATCTGCAAATCGTCTGGCTTCTACATAATCACATTAGAATTTATCTAGAACTGTAGCAGGCTGTTTTACAGATGTATTTTGATGTTTTCTCTTTCATATTTCATATTCGTTTATTTGGGTAGAAATCCATGCACAAATCAATCTTGTCAATCACTTATTCTACTCACAGCTTCTTGATGTATCCAGGGGCACATCGCCACAATTCTAATTAAGCCACATTTCGCTTAAAACGTCAGTTATACCAAAACTAAAGCAACTACCGAGTTGAGCAAGTTTAAATGGAGCATCACTTACTGAAATTTCATAATCCATCTCTGAAAATGCACTCTATTGTCTTTACGCAATCCTGCAAGCGTCTCCCGGGGCAATGAAGCGTGTTTTCTGTAGAATTGATAAATAAATTGCTCATCTGATATTATCATCTATTTTATCTCATAGGAAATCCATTTTCCATTTGAAATCATAGTATAAAGCAAGATAATTTTCTTTATTGGTTTCTATTGCTTTGAAATGAAAAAGTGTCACCAGGGTCACTCACAGATACTTGATGACTCTGATTTGAGACGACGAACGAAGACAATTCTTCGATGAAGTTTTTAAATACAAAGTTTAAGGTTTTGTATCGATATCGATTGAGACCCTTCTTGTTCTTACTCCTGAAGAGGATCGATTGAAACTGGTCGGATGACTTCATTGTAGCTGTTAAATTCATTAGTTGTGAAAATGCATTAATTATACCATCAAAGAAATCGTCTTTTGATTATGAAGACTATTCTAACGACGATTAAGAATCGTACTCGCATCTTGATGTGCATCGACAAAAATCGATGGAGTGAAATGGACAGAGCAATCTTGAGTTGATCGTCGATGCAAATCAGATCACTGATTATTCCTTGTCTATGGATCCAACAGTGGTATATTTTTCAACGGACAACAATGAAATGTAGTGGAAGAGACTTCAAATTTACTGTCATTGTCATTCATTCTTAAACACAGAGCATTAGCTTGGTATTTTCCGCTGTCTCCACAAACACATCGCTGATGATTTGAAATAGTGCAGCAATTCACAACGCCCGCAGAGAAGGAATAACAAGAATACAATGCAGAAGCCTCTGCAGGAGTGATATCGATTCAAATAATCAGCCCCTTCGTATCGAGGCGTCAAAGATGTGAAGCTTTAACGTCACTACTCCCTCATGCTAGGAACTTGGACGGTGATGACATAGTGAGACTTTTCAGGAGAGTTGTGGTCCTTTTAGTCCTGATGCCCTTCCTGCCGACTTCCAATGACACTTTCGGGGCTCGGCCTCTGGATCGAAGGATCACAAGCAGAAGCACTCAACCACGGTGCCACTGAGACCGGATGCCCTTCCTGCCGACTTCCAATGACACCTTCGGGGCTCGACCCCTGAACCAGAAGATCTCCAGGACAAGCACTCAACCACTGTGCCACGGAGATCGGATGTCCTTCCTGCCAACGTTCAGTGACACCTTCGGGGCTCGACCTCTGGACCGAAAGATCACAAGGCCAAGCACTCAACCACTGTGCCACGGAGACCACAGCAGAGATGTCTGATCAGATTTCATTCCAGATGCTATTTATAGATTTCCATGGATCAGTCAATTAAGATAACAAAGATATCGTAGAGTGGGTAACAATCTGCTTTACAGGTCAAATAAAGAGATAGGATATCTACATGTACATCACAAATAAAGATGTTCTATCCCACTAATTTCAGGAGGTACAATGTCCATTGTTACTGAGTAAGTAGGGTTGTCAGCTGATATTTTACCTGTAATTTGTCTATGAAAGTCGTTCATATAGCTCCAATTCCAAATTAGACGTCTTTAATTGCATGATTACCGGAGCATTTCACCGTCCATCTCCGCATTCCTAGTGAAAATGGCATTGAGGTGATTCCTATGACCTGTAATATGGACTCGTAGATATCTCAAGCTTGACCAACTTTAGTGTTCTGAGCTGCATGGGATATGTAGAAAATTATCATAGATTTGAGTGTTTTACAAATCAAAATCTTGGATTTCTGATGTCATAGAGTTTTGGCTCAGCAACAATGCATATATACTACTCAACTTTTGATAAGGATCACTTCAAAATTTATAGTGAATTCTACATGGAAATGATTTGCATGTTTTGCTTTTATAAGTTGGATTGCTGATTTTCTTGAGTGATTATTCAGGCATGTCAGGTCATAGATATAGACTTGATGAGATCCTTATATTCGCGAGCACCTACAATTCGTAGATATCAGTGATGAATATGCCGATATACGCATCACACATTGTGCTGCATGTTCAAGTGTATCCATACGTTGATGTGGGATCATTGCAATGAAACATTCAAAGCTAACTATTAGGATTTATATTCAAAAATAGGTTTTATATTCATCAGAAAAAATCGTGTCAATGGCACCAGCATGCGGTCAGGCTAGCCTACATATTGAGGAATTTCATTGCGATATCTGACTCCTGCTAAAACTCCGTTGCGAATAATGTACAAGTATGTTTTGTCTTGCATGATTCCATGACAGAGCTACCTCGAAAACTACCATGACAAGAAATCTTGTTGAAATGCAGCCTCTGATTCTAATGTCTCCAAACTCTCTCTCTCTTCGATCAGTCATATCCAGACAAAATCTGAACTCATCAGTCTACAGCACGGGACTCCAATCGTCGATATTCCTGTTAATGTGATCAAAAGTCTCAAAAGTCTTAGTCTCTAGTGACTTTTTGTCAATTTGACAGCTGAGAGCTGCTGATGCTACGCGAATGCCTGCATCGTAAAGTCCTCTTATGATCGTTGCCGTCGTTGGTGGGGCACCTGTTTGGCAACTCCACAGTACAAAATTGATTTGAAATTTCATAATCAACATTCAACATCAACAAATTTCAAAAAAGTTGAAAAATCACTTTCACGGTGAGTAAGTGTATGCCAAAGTTCATTAAAGATATCTATGAATCATAGATATACCATTTACGTATCATGTCTATGATCCATAGACTTCTAAATTTCTCTGGACAGATAGGTTGAAATTGGCTTTCTACATGGTCAGGCCACAAATCCAAAATTAGACTACCCTACAAAAAATAAACTTCTATCTTACAGCATATCAAATTTTTTGCGACCACATGTCACTCACAGCAACAGTATGTGCGAATATATAGACATTGAGTTTTGAGACGCATGGGCCCCTACTTGCTTATGCGTTATTACTCTCTACATACCTTGATATGATTTGCTTTACTTTTTTTTATTATTCTCACTTCTTTCTGCTCAGAGCTGAATGTGAGATTGTAAAACGAATTATTTACCATTGTTAATTGAAAATTTCACTGAAATTTCGGAAGCCTGAGCGTCCGTATGGTATGTACGAGATTTACGAAGAAATAATTGAAAAAATCATCAAAATCTTCAATCAATCATCGATAGTTCTGAGCACTCCTTTCATTTTTTTTTTTTTTAAAAAAAAACTTTTCAATTCAAATATTCATAGAACACCATCCAGCAACCAAAAAAAAGTTAAGGAAGGTAGTGGTAGGGAAGAAGAGAAGAAGAAAGAATTAATTCCACATTCAATTAATTTTCAGTTCAGGGAATCATTTTCAAAAAAATCCTCTAGCCCTATTGATGCTAGAATAGTTTGGTGGACACAAATTCACATTTTACATTTTTTTTTACATTCAAGAGTGAAATCACCGATCACTATCATCTCAGATTATTATTATTAATTTTGAAATCAGTTGAAATCAGTCTGATCATATGTAAATGATGTTTTTGACTTTTTTGATGCTTATATTCTCATCATCTACATTTCTCAACTGAAATCAGATGACTTCAATTAAGAAATTGTTTTTTTTTTTAACTCCTCTCTGAAATAAGCTTGTATAAATAAAATAATTTGCTCCACTCATTGCTCCCCCCACACCATACCCAGCATAATCGTTTATCCGATAGTTACTTTTCCCAGTTCCAGATTCTCCATCAGCCTCCTACGAAGAGTCTCATCAACAACCCGTCTCAACATCTGCTAACTCCTTCACAGTGAAGTGGCTGCCAGGTTTTTGGGGGATCGATCATCGTCATCATCATCGTTTTCATCGAAAGTAAATATGCCGTAAGGATCCCGTTTATAGTTCTCTTGTCCCTCCTGATCCCTTTTTGTTTCCCTTGTTTCAAGAACATTAATAAGATGGAATCGGCGGGCTTCTCTTTTTATCTCGAAACTGTCCTTACTTACTTCTATGCCCTTTCATTCAAACATAGCGGAATTCTTCACGTAGAAACTTTCGCGTTCCTCCTCACTTTTGTCCCTTTCCCCAAAGTATTAAATCGTTGATCCGGATCTCGAATTTATATATTACTTGCTAGTATCCGGTTATTATACAAAATGGTCATCATATGGATGACTGCTGATTGATGATGCTTTCTTGAGCTGGATTTTTTATTCTGATAGATTAGATGCGAAAGCAGAGATTGAGGACAGTATGAAATTGCTTTAAAATAAGGATTATTTCAACTATGATTAGTTCCATGACGATCTGAATCGATCTGAAAATGTCACAAACCAGATAGAATGTTTTCTTTGTAGCTCAGACAAAATGTCGAGTAGAGATATTTGATAGAATCCCCCAAAAATCTCTTCCGGAAGTTTTTCCATTGTGCCAGGCCTCTAGTCTAGAAAATATAGCTATACCGGATCGCGGCTTTGGAGGCGTTTGGAGCATTCTCTAGACAGATTTGTTGAATTGACTCAAATTATTCACTTTCACGTCTTTTTTTTCCCTCTTTGTCGTTTGTTAATGATTAATGGCCCTCGTGGTTGATTGAAGTCAGATCAGATGAAAGGAGTGAATTTTTGGTGTTGAATTTACTTGAGATATAATGCTACTACTTTAACTTTGCAGATCAACTGCATTCAGATGATTTCTTTGTTTGAATTTCGGTTGACAAGAGAAGCGGTTGTACAACACATGTATGATTGGTATTCTTCGCATTATTCAATCGCACAGGAGAAATATAGTCAAGCTCATGCGATAAGCTACAAAATTCGAGCTTTGTAACACAAACGTTGGTTGGCCTGAACATGTATAAAGTGATTTCAAATTTTGCTCACCTATCTGTCCAGAGAAATCTAGAAGTCTATGTATGATCTCAAGAATAACGCAGTTAAAAGAATTTACTCTCAGTTATGAGCAAAATTCCTTATTAACAAATTTTGCTGATTTATTTTTAGGTGATCCTTATCAAAAGTTGGGTAGTAGTTTCAAATGTGCCGACGATTTAGGCTGTCATTTGAAAGGTAATATATCTTGAATCAAATCTATGGGAAGCCATCTTCGAGAATGCAGCAGATTCTGAACATTTATCTCCCAAAGTCAGTGAGACAAAGATAAGCCAACTTCACTCCTTTGCATTGAATCCTCAGACTTTATTCTCCATTAAATATAAAACTGACTTCAGTGCTCTAACAGGATTGAACTCGTTTAAGATCAGTTAATAATGAGATCTGGATTGATTCGCTTTGAAATATTTCTAATTACTTTTTCTCATGCGTTTGTAGCATGTTTGTCAAAATATCCATAAACATTTGCCATGTATTTCAGAAAAGTATTATTCCGAAATGTCAGGTAAATATATTGATTGGAATGAAAATGTTCTAACGTAGAAAATGTATGAATTTCATTGTAGACCTAATTATTTTAACTTAACAACGAACTGTCATTGTCCCATATTAGAAATGTCTTTCTGCATGACACGCATGCACCTGCATGATAATCCTTTGAGTTAGTGTGATTCCATAACCTTTAATTTGAAACCATTTCTCCTCGTTTTGAGTGATGCCACGAATACTGTTGTAAAAGCATGCCGGAGGGCCTACCGCCCAAATCATATTGCGAACATTAAAGTATACTAAGAAATGAATCAAATATGATCATAAGGATTGCAGAGGGCCAGTTCTCCAGAGCATAGAATAATGATAGTGTCCTCAGATTTGAACAGTTTAAGCACAACATTCCTTGGCAGTCGTAGACGCTGAGTTTCGCCCTACAAGAGCTCGTCAGTGCGACTCGGAATGGCCCATGCTTGTAGGTCGATGCGCAGTGTCCTCGGCTGCCGAGGAATTGTTGTCATCAAATTGTTCAAGTCTGAGGACATCTTTCTGTACTAAATTATCGTCTAGAATACCTACAAAGATATGAAATTTCATCTTGCACCGATGGTTTACATGGAAGTTTGCTGAAATATGAAAAGGATATAATGTTCCTTGACATTGCATTCAAAGAAGGCAATTTTTATCCACAGCCTGTATTAATATTCACTTGTGAACTGATAAGATGGCAATTATTTTTTCCTTAATTAAAATGTAATTATTTTATTTGCTTTCTTAATTTCGGTCTCCTCTTAAGCCATCATCAGAAGCAGAGGCTAGGCTATCATCACCCTGCGCTTCTGATGATGGCCTAGGAGGAGGCCAAAATAAATAAAGCAAATAATATAATTGCCATCTTCTGTGCTTGTTTTCCCAACTAAAACTTAAGAGAAAAATGAATAACCAAGGCCTGTTCAATACAAAATCCCAGTGCATTTCAAGTCTCCGTCGAAGAAGGCGAAATATCGGACTTCTAAAGATGCACGATTCCTGTGAAAGCCGGAGGCAATTTTTTTCATCTATGCCATTCCAGGGATGGCCGAATTATCGAGTTTATACTAAAGCCATACCAGCACAATGTTAAATGAAGCATGAATAATGTCTAAAATATGTTGATTTAAGGCCTTTTGTCAATAAAGATCACACTAATGTTGCATAGTTCTTACTACTGTTTTGTAAGTAGTAAGATAATGACATTTAATAGTCAAACTTTCAATACTGAATCCGATTATAATACATGTAAGTTTAAAGAATTTCATAAATAATCAATAAGTATTCAACCATCAACAATATTGTGCATTATGTAATTGCGGAATTAAGCATGTTATCAGTCCGAAATGAAAACACATTATAATTCATGAACGCAAAAATAGTTATGTTTGAGATATAAAAATCAACATGGTTGAACGAAAAATATCGTTTGAATGAATTGATGTTTATGAACTTGGTTCATAAAATATAGCAAACTATATGTGCTGTTTATGTTGCTAGACCAGTAGCAGCGACGACAGACTCGTGGACCATAAATTCACATTAAATCTGTTCTAATTAAATATCACTCTATCAAACAAAAAATATTTACGACTGGTATTACTGAAAAAAGTTATTTGACAGTAGTATGTAATATATACATATTTTTTGTTATGTTACTTAAAGCTCTACATACGAGAGACGTACGAATGAGGACGAATTTGCATCGGGTCTCGTATATAAACATACCAACAACTCGTATTTCAGTATAAAGCATTCAATCACAGATAGAATAGTTCGTATCGCTACATACCAATCACATACGAAAGTAAGTGAGATTTCTTATGAAAAACACATCATATCTCTGTAAACATACGAGAATCTCGTATCAAATGTTAGTTTCAAATTGTGTGTGAATTTGGTATATGTTTGTATGTAATTTTCGTATCCAGCGATTTACAGTGTGGGTATTAAATCTAGGAAATATATGAAGCACTCGTACTGTGGATATGGTGTCCTTTTGGATCTGGATATCTTAAAAGCAAATGAATTATATCTGGCAACCTTAATGGGACATCGTGTACATGCAGCATGTGAACCCCATTTGTCTCTTTAATACAGAAAAATATTCCAGATTCGGTTCGGTTCATTCTCAACATTTTGCATTCATTCAAAAATAGATAATTGCAGAAATTCAATGAAATTTGTAGAAAGTAATCAAATTATTCATTTTCTTAAGAAAGAGAGTTTCTTTGGTTTTTTGATTGGACTCACAAATAAATGAAATTACGTTATCAGCTGAATCGCATGTTTTTCAAAGAAGAAATCGATACGGCAATTGAGCAATAATTTCAGTTTTGCAGTTAAATTCCACATTGCAAAGTTTCGCACTATTTTCACAGGTAGGCCCTATTTTGAGAAATTCATAACTTTGCTGATTTTTGATACAGTTGCTATTAGGAAAGGAACGGATTTGGTTTAATAGAATCAGTCGCTCAACAAAGTCATTATTTCACTGCTGGCCAAGGTGATTTTATGAAGCGGAGTTAACTATATGTCGAGCATGCCGTCATAAGAGAATATACCAAGCCTAACAAATGGTAACACAGCGTGATCCCAAATTTAGTTGACTTTTTTCACCGATTTCTGTCAATTTTGGGACGAGAATCACGAATTTCAATGTCATTTTACACATAAAATCGCGCATTTTCAGTAATCCGTATTCTAAGATTCAGTAGGCCTATAACACATTGCTTTGTTAATTAGAGTCTTGACATGTGTTATTGCCGCGCTGGCGTTATCCGCAAGTCATTTCCAAGAATACTTCATTAATATCAGTTTCAGCCTCGTGACGTATTACATTACCACATATAACAGTTGGGGAAGAATTTGATTGGATGACTCAGTGAATACTACTTTGCTTATGACAACATTACTCGTGTCTGCTCAGCTGAGGTCATAGCTTCACGTTAATGCAAGACTCGCGCGAATTCCTTCTGCTAAGTTCGTGGAGGTTACATTCCGAAAAATCAACTCATTATAAATGTAACGGAGAGATCAACGAAATATTCTCATCAAGCATGCGAAATATACTTTGGAATTAGCATTTATCAGGTTATTTGAAAGTACTGGGAAGTGGTACATTAAAGAGATGAGATTTTGTTTGTGATCACGTCAGAATATGATCACAGAGACAAAGATACATTGAATTTGTGCAATTGTTTTACAGAAACAGATGGTCTTGTGTACTGTAAAGATATTTCAGGATTAGTGGCATCGTTTGAATGTACACTTAGTGATTGGAGACTTTTTATTGAGGGAAGACAACATGAAAGTTGCACTACTTTTTAATTTAGGACTTTGTCAGTCTCCGCCTACAGGATTTTCACTCAAGAAGGTGACTTATGAGTCGATAAAAATGATTTCATCTTTTCTGAACTATGATTTGTGCAAGTTATCTGATCACTAATAACAAGTTGGCAGAGTCTAATTAAAGTATCTTGAAAATCAAGGATCTTGAATATATTGAAAATTAAGGTATCTTTATCACTTAATGATTGTCCTGCTTTGCAGGGCATTTCAGGATTTTTGCAATATTCAATCAGCTGTTGAAAGGTAAATAATGAATGTATCCGAAAGCCCTTTCGTGACTTTTCATGAATTGACATAGTGAAGTTACATGTAAAGTTTGGACCGCCAATTATCATTTGTTTTAATGCTACGACCTAAAAGTACTTGACCTGCCAAACATAGTCTCCTGGACCCTGTTACGAAGTCCGTCAAGCTTTCTACAATCCGCGCTCCCTTGGAATATTTATTGATGTGTGAGAGTTGCTAACACTCCATGATGATCGCCTGTAACGGTCTGATCAATGAAACTGCATTATATTGACGTTTCTTCAAACGAACCTGCTCTCAGGCGAACTTCACTTGTGAGGAGTAGGCCGAAATGAGACTGCCCGGGTGACGAATTTTCGCTATGCTGAAGTGGTTGATTTCGAAGATAACGTGGCCAACAGTTAGATGATGAAACTTACCGAATTGTTGTATATGTACATGTACATGTAGATAGAAGATTCATTATGATACCTGGCTATGAGTAAGAAAACACGATCAGTAGAAAACTTTTAGCAGCGATGTCATTATCAGGAATAGTGCGTGTGGACGTTTTTCGAAAGAAGCAGAATGTCTTCGTGTACAAACCACATCGCATGTGAAGGTATATAGTGGTAGGGCTACAAAATTAGAAACCTGATACAATTAGAATCTAATCTTTTCGTTTCGCTTTTGGAATAAAGACATCATTGCTACATTCAATGTCCCTGTTCGTAGGAAAAGCAACGCAAAACCGATCACCATCCATAAACACATGTAATTGCATGGTTAGGATGATGTGGACAAGATGCCATAAAATATGCTAAAAGGACAATGGTCCTATCTGCTGTAGGCTTATGTGAAATGGGAGGATAATTTACAACTTGGCCCATCCTGACGCGTGCAGATTATATGAACAACACAGAAAACGGACATTTGATTGACCTCAACAATGCAACTGTCATTGACCGTGACTGGTCTTGGAAAGGGCGAGTTGTGAAGGAGGCAACAAGATGAAGCATGACATAGATTCTTCTTGGTAATCTAGTTGTTTCATTTTTCTTCTCTTGGTACGGTTTTCTAACTTTTTGACTTACTTAATTGACTTTGTTAGTAGCATGTATTATCTTAACTTTGTGACGCAGTATTTTATGACGCCTTCATGTCAGCCGATATTTGATGTTCTACAATGACCGATATGAGACGTGTTCAAATGCATGCAAGTCAGTCTCTGATGACGGGGCGCGGTGCGCCTTGAAAGCGCTCAAGCATTAAAGCTGTCTACCTAACATCAAGGATTTTTGGTCGCCTCTATACAAAAAATACTAAATTATACCTACATCATTCTTGCTACTAGCATGCAGACGGCAGACATAAATAGCAGCTCTAAACTTCACTCAGAATGTGCCCTGGATGAATTTCAGCTATCAAAATAACGTTTCTAAGCATCGGTGTGCTTTAAAGTTTGTGATTATATGAAATGGAGTAGACTACTTAGCCTCAAAGAGTGATAATAATACATATGGAGCAGTGGGTGTCCGGGAGACCCTGCTTGGCAGATGGTGCAATTTCTTTTAGGGCAGGACAACTGTTAATGGATCTTGAAAAAAGTGCCTACTTTGGAGTCTATTTTGGCCCTACATGTCTTCTGAAGGAGCAGAAAACATCTGTTTACGTAAAAATCAAAATACAATTATTTGTTTGGGTGCAATATAGAAGCTGGCAGAAGAGTTTGGAGCCTCCATGATATTGCGATTTCTAAAATAGATCATTTTTGAAAACAATTTAGGCTTTAAATCCTTATTAATTGTTCAACGTGGTCATACTTAATCAATAAAATAGCACTAAGCTTCCGAACAGAAACCACGTAATAAAAACCAACAGTTTTTGCATTCCTTTCACCTGCGTCTTACAGGCATCTTCAGGCAATTGATGAATTTTTTCAAGGCATCTTCTTGACAATTGCCTATCAGTAAGTGATGAACTATCAGTAAGTAAATGAAGCGGTATTCAGCGTTCACCAAACTTTAAATTACCATTGGTCAGCGAGTAAAAAAGGAGATGCACTCAAACTTGATGTGTAGTTAGCTGGGGCGGTAAGTGAAGTTCTATGACTCATTCTTCGCGATCGGTTGCGACGAGTAAGCGAAGAGTAATTACTTCACGATATTTTGGGGAAATAGGGCTTCTGAATTATAATATGACCATTGGTTAGCGAGTATAGGAGAGTGGAGACGACTTCAAACTTGGCATGAGTGTAGCTTGGTCTGCTGTTGAGTTGCATGGTATATTCCTTCAAAGTGGATTTGAAATGTAACTTTTGACTTCTTTACATTTTGCCACTTTCCAAATCAGTGGTTTCATTCATCACAATGTAGATCCTACAATTAAATGTCTACAACTTGTTGGATGCGCGACTTTGCGTGTTTGTTCCCGCTCTACGTGCTCTGAAGGCTTGCGAATTGGAAGATAGTGAAATTTTTTCACGGACAGATAATGACTGCGCGTCTTGGCGTACTTGAGCCACCGACCTCCGGCATTCTGGGCAAACCATAGAGTAAGGATATATAGGTAGAGTGTCGACTCAAAAACTATCCGCATACAGTGAACATTTTTATATGAAAAGATTCACTTTCTTGAGGAGATTACGTTCCCGTGGTCCAAAAAAAATATTTGAGCACTTTTGAAAAAGGTCAGAATTTTGCCAATTTATATACTACGGAGATGACTCTCCTAAATAAGTAGTATGAAACAAGTTGGATATCAAAAGGAATGAATATTAGCTAATAAGCATCCTAACAAAGCTGAAATCAAGCTTCATGGGAAATGCAATGATCAAAGGAAATGCATGATCCGTATTATTATGGAAGTCTTCATGAAAAAATCGAGATATTATCCGTGCTTTCTTGGCTGAAATTTCAAGTTTCTAATTCAATTTTCTGCGGCATGATTTTATGATTCACTGAATTCATGTTTCACTTCTTGAATCTGAATGGTGATGTGGACCCATTTACATCTTTCAACGTTAATTGAAATCATTGTCTTTGATTCTGTGATTTTGATCTGCAAGTGGCAGGCTGCCTGTGATATATAAGAAGATACTCTTGAAGTTGAGCAGGAAAGTAATAGGAACCCATCGAATTGCTAATTTAACAAACATTAAATCTCCAAGGCTGTCATGAGAATCTGTGAAATACCATCTTTCCTTCTGCATTGCAATCATGATCACTCAATTCCGCTGTAATTTCTTAAAACTGCAAAAATTTCCATATCTCACATTTGGTGACAATACCACCTGTATCTCCCTTGAGTTCATTTAATAAAATCGAAAGTGTATACACATTGGGGATTTAATAAATGCGGAGTTACCCCTCTACCTAATATTTTACTCTATGGGGCAAATGCTCTACCAACTGAGCTATCGAGTAACGACAGTATGGTATAGTCCTCAATTGAAGAATCTGCGTAATCCAATCAGGCGGGTTGGATTAAACTCATTGCTTTGCCAGGAATAAATAATACGTCCTCTTCCATTTGTATCATTATTTTCTTCAATAAAATATGGTAAGTCGTAGATCTAAAGTACCGTGTAACAACCTATGACTACTTGTAACCTACAAGATCATGCCGATTAGAGAATGTGAAGATTTCTATTCGCTATTATTCAGATCAATGGTTAAATATTTCGTTGCATTGAAGCATTCAATACAAGATAACATATGATTGAAAGAAACGGTTGTTTTGATGAAGTTATTCGTTAAACGGGCTGCCATTAATATCTGAATAAAGCATCTTAAAAACACAAAGACAAAACATATCAAGTAGCAAGAGAAAATATATCAGCTCGCCTTCAGTCGTGAATAAAATTCCGCGTGTGGTTTGGTTTGCACCAGTGGCGTCGCGTGCTGCCAGACCACAGGCCTTCGCTCGGCATTGGAATACTTTTTTATGTTATAACATTAATTTTCATAAAAGATGAATTTTTAAAAACAATTTCCCGAACATTTTTTAAGGCAAAGTGAATGTGCACATGAGAAGCTGATTGCTCATGTCGCCTAACCGCCTTACTCAAGGAGCTGAGATTACTATATCCCCTCTCTGTCCAGACCACACTTTCTCGAGAAAAAAGGAGGAAGGGAAACAATTTCTTGTGTTTCTCATGGCCGGTGAGCCGCTCACATGTTTGAAACTTTGATGCATTAAAATGTGTTGTGCATTTCTCATTTCTTTCTCTGTGAGTACTTTCAATTTTTAAATCAGGTGTTGGCCTACCTTGCTTGACGACTGTCATCTTTTCAGTATATTCCCTTCGGACGAAAGGCGTGATTATGAGCTCTACAGTACTAAACATAGCGTCACATCAATCACGCAAAAACAAATCATGGAATTCTACCGAATCTGGGTGTTCGAGTCAGATGCATTACTCTGCACTCATTGGCGAACGCTCATCATATGATCACAGTCTTATCTGAACGTCAGTCAGCTGCTATTGTTGACGTACTGGCCTCTCCGACGAGAAGCGAAGGATAGGAACAATTGGCTTGCGCTTCCCTTTCTATATTTAGGTACCGAGCCTCGATCAAGAATAACGGAGAATTTCATTGTAAAAATTGGAGAAGGCAAAGCATTATGTCTATCGAGAAAGCCGATATTGCCGCGGGCGCGTGCGCTTGCTGCCTCACACGCACACAACTTTCTTTCGCTCCGTCTGAACACACGACTAGCATGTGTGTCTAATCGTTAAAAGAAAACAGCTGTGGTTCGTGCACGCGCAGGAAAACTGTTCACTCTAAGGTTGAGCGTCTGATTTTGAGACGGACAGCTACTACGAGAAGCTATCGAATTTAAATGAAATATAATGAATGATGGCACTTTTCATTTTTATAAATGCTGGTAAATTATTATTTAGGATGCTCCGAAGGCCTCGCAGGTACGGAGAAGACGCCACTGGTTCGCACTTACCGCGCTCACACATCACATTGTTCAGTGTCCATAATAGCAGACATTGCTGATATATAATAACATGTATATACAAGCATGTAATGGTATGCTCTATAAACATTCATACAACGAAATCAGAAAATGGGGAATGTAATTTCACTTTAAAGTTTTTGAGTTAAACAATGGAGATACATTCTCAAGTACAGTATACATAGGTCCATGAAGCTGCGATGCCTCGCTGATTATATCTCAGAAGAAAATGCGCATGTGTACAGTAGATTATTCATTTTTATTATGTCAGATAAAACTCTAGTTCTCTCAATGAATTACTTTGAGCAGCAAATTTGCCAAAGCAAAATCTATGGCAGACCAATTGGCACGAAATCAGTTTATAATGAAGAGGAAAAACTTCCCGCTTCTTGTAAGGCCGAATTTATAAAAGCCCGTTAAACGCTGATAGGTCTTGTATAGTCGATCTTACAGGAAAGAGTATGAAAGAGTGAGTCTACGGAAATTATGCATTTCAAGAATATGTAATCATGTACATGTTTTTTGTAGAGCTGCAAGTAGCAGCCTAGATTGAATTAAACGGCATACTTTTGTATTACTATGATGCCCTATAAATACATTGATACTTCATTCGAGTACTCGAGTAATAATCGAGAAGTGGTCATTCGAGCCGAACATTAATCTGTGTTATAGACTTACATTCCAGTCGCTTGCTTATCTCTTTTTGGCTTCCTCCCATCTCTTTCGGAAACAGAAAACCTACACTTTTGGTTCTTGTAGAAGATGAGGCCTCACTTGCAAGCTACGTAGAAAGGTGACTCAAAAAGATGCAATTCCGAGAAAAGTAATTCTGTTTGTTGCAAAGTAATATCCACAGTATGCATCGCCTGACGGATTTATTGCATTTCATGTGTAAGACATTCTAACAAGTAGACCTACTGAGGTATAAGATGCATCATGAACTAGGTTTTATATTAGCCAATATTTTTTGTTACTGATGAACATTATTATTCATTCATAAAAGTGCCTACTAAAATTGTCATAATAAGTGCAAGGATCATAGTAAGTATACAATGTAAGTATAAGGTGGTGATATCGCTAACAAACCCATGATCTTTCAGTGTAGGGGTCTATGAGTGCACAGAAGCGTGTAGCATCATGCTTTCGAGTTACGTTGTTGACTGATACTATCTTGTTAATTAAAAGACTTGAAAACACTGGAGACTCATGGAATCTGGACTGCATTTTACATGGCTAAAATGAGATAACTAGCCACCCTAGGTTTATTCAAAATCAACTTACTACTTCGGAAAAACGTCTGAGCAATGAATAAAACTATTTCTTCAGAAATACTTCTACTTGAACTTAAATCTCGAAAACAATTGTTGTACATGTATAACTACATTTCTGCTCAAGGGCACCTTTGCCCCCCTTCGCCTCTCCTGTTACGGCATCGCTGCCCAAGACAACATAGCATTAACCGACAAGTTTAACTGCTAATACCAGTAAATACAAATATCAGTAATTCAAACTTTGAATACTTCAAACGAATTCTGAATTCCCTTGTAGGAAAAACGGCAAAGGATACTCCTCTCCTTCCTACTATCACGGTGAACGAGATGCCTCCACCACAAATTGAGAAGCCACCATCACCCCCAAGTACCTTTCAAAGACTTCAACAAAGGGTGCAAGAAATCCGACTGATACCTGTGAGTATTACATCCGAGATTGTTTCATGGTGAGCTGAGGAAACGATTTCCAAGAGGAAGCGAACTCTGGCAATCAGAGAATTTGCAAGCCATAAAATGAGAGCTAGCGAAGTCTCAGAACCAGTCATAGCTTTACCCAACAAGCCCAAACCTATGAACCAATCATTTGAATGAGTAATAAAACGCCTTATCACCATGTTGATGGTTTGTAATTGAATCAGTACACAACTTTGGTTTGTTTGTGCTTTTCTTTGAGTGTGATTACAATTATTCTATTAATTTACATTGATCTGGGCATAAACTGTGGTCCAGCGCAGAAACATCGAATTCTATTTTCTAAAAAACTATAAATAATCGGTGTTATTCATTTTTGATTTTACTTAATATTTTTATATGAATATAATAGAGTACGTGCTATTGATCATTTTAATGTTTGGTTCGCAGTGTTGCAACTTCAGCAAAGTTGCGGCTGTTCCTGAGTTTTGACTGGCTCTCATTTTATAGTTTGCCAAAAGATTCGCAGCTCTTCTTTAACCCCTTCTTTACCAATCAAAATTTGCAAAATTTCCACCTCGTACCAAAGAATTGAAGATTTTTATCATATTTATATCTCTTGTTTTCTATCAAAATTATGCTTTTTTTAGTTGTTTACTGTTTATTTATACTTACATTTATGTACAATAATTCAAAATTACCTTAAGTTTGTTTCATGCACATGTTCATGTACACAACAGTATTCAAAACATGTTTACTGGTGATGGTTACCACACCAATCAACACACAATCCGGGTTTGTCTGTACACTGCACAGATTGGAATCGTGAATCCTTTCTCACTCCGTCTTGATAGCAAACTCTGCATCTTTTCTTGGGATTCTGCTTCTTTTCGGTCGCAGGAATCTTCTGGATAACATGCATTGGCTCATGTGAACTAAAAGCATCACCGTCTACTGATACTGGTCTTCCTACTGATCCAGGCCCTTTTCTTGTTGACTGTATTCCAATGAGTTGTGAGATACAGGATCGGGTAAACTCTTTGAATTCTGCACTTCTGTTCTTTTCATTCTTGTAACGGATGTAAGATTTTATGGATAAAAAGAGAAAGCAGGTACACATGTGTATAATTAGCAAAATACACGAATACAAGTAATCACGAATTCACTGGTGAAAATCCGGTGACACGTCGCTTTTGTAGCCGTCCTCGTCATTTTCACCTACGTCGAGTTGCTGAATGAGTTCACGTTTGTTAGCAGTCCTCTTTGTTCTATTGATTTTTGATTGCAATGGTTTGCATAGCTGTCCAATGACGGCTCTCGCATATTCCATGTTTCGTTCTTGAATGTTGATCATCGATCAGGTACTGCATTCAATGCCCTCCAACGCTTGATTCCAATGGAGCTCGTTGTTTTTGATCGCAACAGCTGGTAATGTGGGCATTGGCCCGCGCTTGCTGGAGAAGCTTCTGTCCAGTATGAATTGGGCCATCGGACTTCCCCACTTCTAAAAATATGCGTGCAATTCGACAATCCCTTCTTCCCTTCCAACACGTAGAAAGGCGATTCCAGCCTTAACCATTGAGAAAATAGAAGAATTCATCAAATGGGAGTTCTACTAAATGTGGCGCTGAAATAGAGGTTTTACTGTATCGATTAAAATGCATTCGGTGGCGGCTCGCCTCTTGATGTTGAATTATTAATACATACTTGGCATTCTTAAACTGATTATCAAGTCCAATAGGAAAATGAAGCCTCAGTTATCATAGATTCTTTATCACGCAAAAGTCGTCATTGGCGCCCTTCTCCATTGACATGACATTTCTCGAAGTCGTCACACTTTACAACAGAAACTGTCAGATTCAGCACTTTATGAACGCATGATCGAATGGGCAGTGTGGAAAGAACCCTTAACGCCCCACACCCCTATCCACGGGGCGGGGTCGGTTAATTCCACATTGAACGCCTCTCATTAGTCAATCCTGATCCCGCTTTGACCAATGGGCACCGAGGTAAAGAAACCCTGACCCTTAACGGGCCAAAGGTTTTGAAGCTGTTTGGAACGAAACACAGAGAGCGGAATGCCCTCTTCAGATCCTTCATGGAAAAATATTCGCATGAAATCCTTTCTCTTTCAGCCTATCCGAAGAATGGCTGGTACAACGCACATTCAACATATGAATTTAGACCTGAAAATGTATATTTGTCGAGATCTCAATATGGAGCGACGATCACATGCTGATTGGCGGATGCTTGCCAAGCGAGTTGGAATTCCATCGGAGACAATAGACCAATGGAGACACATGAAGTTGGTTTCACCAATGAATCGCGTTTTAGCAATTTGGGGACAGAGTGAGAATGCATCAATGAGAATGCTTCATAGACATCTAACTTCACCAGAGATGAATGCAATTCTTCTTGCAAAAAGAATAGAAGATTTCTATGATGTTTGATTTGTAGCCTATCAGGCTTACATCATTTCACTGACGTCGATATCAGCGTATCAATGTAGAAAATTTAAGAAAACTTCTCATCGTTCTGATTGGGACAGTGACGTCACCAGGTCTTCTACCGCATCAACAGGGTGGGATCTAAGGTAAAGTTCGGATTCGATTCGATCATTCGACTTCGTTCAAATTCTTATTATATAGTAGAAAATGTGTTGATAGAAAATTGACAGTGATGGTTTGATATCATCCTTTTCTTTGTAATAAATGTCATTTGAACACATCTGGAGTCAGATCCTACCATCAATCGATCGCAATGTTGCTCAGGGAATTATCATACATTAGTTCCATGAATGTTTAGGTTATTATTTATTCTCATATGCCTGCGCTTTTCCTTTCTAAGTTGTGTTTATCATATTTTGATGTCTTAAATGCTTGCTGCTTAAAAGTTAAGGGCCTTGGACCGCAGGACCTCTTTAAAGAAATGCAATGAAAGTGTCTGATTGTAGCAGACAAGAATACCGTCTAGAGTTGACGAACTTTTCCCGGCCTCAGACTCGATCAAGATCTGAAAAGCATCAACAGTTGACAGGAAAAATCGTTGATCAAACTCGGTGAAATGATGTAACCTACCGGTTTAATTGCACTTTTCTATTCACGTTTTGATGACACTTTGCAAATGGTTTTATGAAGTTGTGACCACAATTCTTTTGCAGACTTTCAATTTCACAGAATATACGCTATTTTTTATAATTACTGACTGTCTTCTTCCATGAATGTTGGATAAATGAGCTTGGAATGTGCCGATTTTGGTAATTGTGAAACTGCAGGGAAATTCGCTAAAGACATTACCGCCGTTGAATATTGCCAACACTGTAATCTGTATACATTGTTAGAACAGTTAAAGTATGCCAGTTTATCTCATTATATGAAGAGGAAATTCTTTTCCAGATACAATCATTTATCATGAGACAAACACTTCGCTTTGCAGGTCCTTCAATGCCGATATAAAGCATGAAATAGCACATAGAGATAAGTCCATAGAGTAACTATATATTAGGTAGAGTAACAAACTCAGCATTAATTAAATTGTAAATCCACATTGCAGTTTCGATTTCATTAAGCCCATTACCATATGTGACATATGCAAACTTTTTCACTTTTGGAGAAATTGACACGGAATTAATTGACTGATCACGATAGGAATACAGAAGGAAGAATATATTTTACAAATCCTCACATGATAATCTTGGAGAGGAAATGTTTATTAAATTAGTAATTCGATGGGTAAATTTCAGCCAAGAAGGACTATAGGATTTCATCTTTTCCATGAAGACTTGCATTCTAATACAGTTCATGGTTTCCTTGATAATCAGCTTAGTTTCCGTTTAATCAAAGCACCTGTTAGTAAGTTTTCATTCATTTCGATTTCCAAAACGTTTCATACTACTTAGCCCATATTGAGGCTCCAAATCGCTGTACAATTCACATGCAGAATAGTCAACATTGGGTAGCCGAAAGACTTCAGTGTACCTTTCATTTAAATATCAGTATCTATTTCTCACATCATTTTATTTCATTCTGTAGTCATGGATGCCGGCATGATTTGAATGTTCATGTACTTGTACTAGTGTTTGAAAATTCACTGAAATGAAGATAGTGTGAAATTAATTATTTTATGCAGTTCATGTTGTCTGCTACAGAAATATAGGAATCCACTTTGGAGCGAAGGCCTATGGTCTGGGAGCACGCGACGCCAATGGATACAACAATAGCAGAAGCAAACGCAATAACGCTTAAATCCGCAATCAACAGAAAGTTCGAACTTTCGGATTACAACCGTGTTTATAGATAGTCGTTAGTAAACATTGGTTTCTTCGCGACACATCGCAGCAAAATTGGCAGAACTTTTGTTGCTTTTGTTCTTTTTGTGTAGCGAAACAAAAATTAAAATGTTTCTGTACATTTAGTTTTTACTGGACTGGAGATCGATGTTCTGCAGTCGTATAGAAAGTGATCAGTTTGTAGCGGACTATAGCACCTTGACCATTACAGTGAACATTTATAGTCATGAATAGTTCATAAAAAGTGTTCTTGTTTTCAAGTTAAAAATCCCTCCCTTTTGTCAATTTTACTTTCATATGTGACAAAGAACAGAGCCACTTATACAACCTGTAATATCAATCAAATTACCCCAAACATCCGTGCCTATGCGGGATATTGCTGTAATATCTGTTATATAAGTTAGTATATTTAGCAGTCCTGTTATATACACTTTGCGTCTCATGTGTCTGCATGTATCAGAGGCTATAAACAATGTGATAGGACCT
Organism: Prostheceraeus crozeri; assembly: GCA_907163375.1. NCBI lineage: Eukaryota > Metazoa > Platyhelminthes > Polycladida > Euryleptidae > Prostheceraeus > Prostheceraeus crozeri. The sequence goes on from CAJQUW010004946.1 coordinate 97,322, forward strand.
CAATTTCATGTTCAGGGAAGACAGAATTATGCTTAGCGGTTCAGCCGTGGTTCAAGCGGCAACGCAGACAACCGTAGACGACGCGCAAACTATAAACGCTCGCCCGCGCGTATTCATAAACATTCCCCATGTTTTAACAGCATCAGATCAAGTGATTTCTGACTCTTAGTGCGGCGCGTATGTACGCGGGTAGAAGAATAGAATGGCCTTAACTACGGATGTTTGGGGTGTTCCGTAATTAGGCGTGAATCACGCGTGGCATGTCACCTAGTGCAGTGTAGATTTAGCGAATCATAAAATCATGACGATGAAAATTGAATTAAAAACATGAAATTTCAGTCAAGAAAGCAAAATCAGATCTCGGCTTTTTCATGAAGACTTCCATTGATGCAGTTCATTGGATTTCCTTGACCATCAGCAGAATTTCCGATCAGCTACTCGATGCTTGCTTAAATATTTTTTTGGACCACGGGAAAAACTGAATCTTTTCATATAAAAATTTTCACTACAAATACTTTTTAATTCAGTCGACACTCTACCTAAATATCCTTACTCTATATTTGCTGAAACAAACAAAAGTATTTTGACATTATATATAACTATTAAGATGTCATTCTTTATTTATAAGTTAAAATCCGGGAAAAATGATCCTGCTACAAATATTGTACAATAAAAGCTTTCAATTAAAGTTCCCATAATCCTGTTGGATTCATACGGGCTGTAATATAGCAACCAAGAAAGCTCTCCACAACTTTTCAAGATAAATGAGCAAGCTAAGATTTCTGAGGTTACTCTGAAAAAGTAATCCTCATTATGCGTCTGATTGCTCAATGTGCTTGATAGAATGAATATCTTGTGTTAGAGTGATTTAAATGCATTATTTTACATTTTATAAGAAAATATTTTGGAAAATCAATTTCTCCAAATGAAGGGAAAAAATGTTACATTTTAAAAATGATACCTTACTCAACAAACAATGTTTTGCATTATTTAAACAAATATGAGATTTCCTGACTTTATATGCTATGTTCTGCAAACAAATCTAAATCGTGTTGTTAATCTTCGGAATTGACTTTTTGCCGTCATTATCTCACAATATTTATATCTTCTAATATTAATATCAATTCATAAATCAATTATCTTCAAATTAAATAAAATATGCGTCATTCAGTTTTACGACTCATTTGATGTACACAGATAAATCGTTTTTAACAGTAGGCAATTGTAGGTAAGTTTAGACTAATTCACATTAAAGTAATGAATGAGATTTTGCTTATTCCATCTTTCTTTTTTACCCACCAGTAAAAGAAAAATATTGAATCATTTGATCATGTTCTAACGATATATTCTGATTTGTCAATTAGCATATTGTATTTATCAACAGTTGGATAGTTGAAAATGAACTTTGGCAACGATAGCGAACGACTGCCGACAATAAAAATACAGAAACACAATGGCCGACTGTGGCCGCCACGCAAAAGACACCAATCAGACGTTATGGTTGGCCAGCTACTGGCCGTCCAAAATACGACTTGAAAAGTTCGTGGCCAACCTTGACCAACGTCGCAATGAAGTCGGTTGTCTGTCAGTAGCACTATTTTTTCCCACAGGGTCAGTCATATGGGAAAATGTCGCTTATTTTGTTAAATAACATCTTCCCAGAAGAAGCTTCATGCAAGTTTCTGCAGTCGGCGTATTAAAATGCATACCTACATGTGATGCGCGTTACTATGAGCCCAAATGATAGTTGTATATCAATACATTCAGCACTAATGGTCTCATACCAATGTCCTTCTACCGATAATATGCTATTAATCTGAGAACTCTGATGGTCTATGAACATTTTACTTTCAGAAGTTAGCAGCCCCCTCCCTATATGCATTTCTTTTGCATCAAACATATTTGCAAAAATCTCTATGAATTTTGCTGCTTGATGAGCTGAAGCTAAAGATCAGATATAGTCAAATAAAGTTGCATTAGAAGGCAATAAACAGAGGTGGTTTGAAGTGCCCCACGCATGGATCATATTTACGGAGACATATTCATACGAGACCTAGCTTTTCTGTGACTGTTTCATTGACTAAATTGTGATGGTTCATATCTTTTTATCACAAATCGAGTCACTTGGTATCTTCGAACCCTATTACTTTCGAGTCTACGAAAGCGTTGCCTATTTAACATTTCATCTCGCACGTGTAGCCAACTTTCCATTAGAAGACATAGATTTCTGTCTAGATGTCTATGCTTCTTATAATGACATGAAATACTTTCATACCCTGACGTGCTGTGAGCTATGAATTTCATTTTGAATTTGAAATTTTCATTGATAATCAAAATCTGGCAGTTTGATATCATTCCACCTGCGTGTTTTCACTGTGAATGCACTTTGTGAAAGGTTTGTTTGTGAAGTTGAGGCTGTGATGGAAAATGATCAAATTTGAAGAACAGAAGAAGTCTTTTCTTATCAATTTATGTGATAGACAATTGAATGGAAAGAAATGAACGGAAAGTAAATTGAAAATAATTTCTTCATCATTTCATTCAGGAATATTCTCGAAGGTCATTTTATTTGCAAATTAAAAACGAAAAGAAACCAAGAGTGATTTCTATTGAAAATTCATCAGAAAATGTGAAAATGAAATGAATTGGAAGTCAGAGTTCTTAGCGACGATCGATGTAAAGGACCGGACGACGATTTTGGGGAATTAAGAAGACTTCGTTGTCTACAAAGAATTCCTTTTTGCGATCCTTCGATTGCTTCTCCTCTCCCTTTGCAGTTGTATAGAAGCCTCCTCTACCCTCCTCCGCCACATGAAACAGTTTTTCTCCATCTCTGGAGACCGCTGTCCATCGCCCCATCTCCCACTTCTGCGGAGGTTTCTTCAACATTTCTTGGAGAACATTCCGCAGTTCTCCAACAGTTGGTTGTCTCCGGAGGTGGAGGAAGTGGAATCCGTGTCCCAATGTACCCGTGAGGTCCACCAGATAGAACTCAACTGCAAAGAAGAGAAAATGAATGAATTTGACGCCAAGAATTTGTTTAGAATAATTCAGTTGAAGGTTCTGTTCATGGAAATATTAGGAGAAAAAAGTTTTTAAAATTTTCACGAAGTTGTTTAAATTTGACAACATTTTTATAAAATTCTCAAAAATAAAATTCAATTATAAAATAACAAGCGATGTTTTGGAAAGATTTGAAACAAATTTGATATTTTAGATTTATTTCAGCCATTCTCCGCAGCTGTCGTCAGATTAGGAAAATGAAATGACAGAAGTCTTTAAAATATCAAAAATAATTAAAAATAATTTGATAAAAATTCATTTCGTTGATGTTCCTTTCCCATGAAGGATGACTCTGTATGGAATGTTTTTTAAACACGAACTAAGTTTAGGAATTCAGTTTAGAAAGGCAATGTGAAGAAGTTTGCAAATTGAAGGTTTTGATCAACAGTTCAATGATCGGCGTTTTGTAAATTTGTTATTTGCAGATCTCTCGCCCTAACTAGATAATTTGCTCCTATCGTCTCGTATTAGGAAAATCTTTAAAATGCATTAGAATACAATATCAATAACATCACTCTATTTAACGAAGTTACTTATAAATTCCTATGAAGGAATAGTAGACTCAAGAGGTTCATTTTCGGAGATTCAAAATTCATTTAATTGAAAATCTTGATAATTACTCTTTTCACAAAAAATTCAAACGGAACAAAAGTTTTTTCAATTAGTGCTAAATCAATCTAGTTGATTTTGCTTATGCCGAATTATTTAGCAAAATTCAAAAAAATCTCTGCATAGAATTCGGCTGTGTAGACACTCAAGGAGGTTCATTTTCATTATGCTGCTTGCATCAGTGTATAAGATATGAAATAAGTATGCTGCCGGTACTTTCAGATATATATTAAAACATATTGACTGATTATCCGTAATCATCAATCAAACAATGAAATCTAGATAAGATCGTCGCTATCGTTTGTTCTCGACAACATTAAGAAACAACTTCTCAGTGTCCTTTCATTAAGACCGCAGGAACTCTTTTTCTTGTGTTGTTCTGTCTGACCCTTATTTGACTAATGAAGATCTAAAGAATCTCACGGGAACGGTGGTATTCCGTGGTCAACATTGCCTGATAGCGAATTTGTTGATTAGATTTTCAGTTTTCAACTCACCAGGAACCACGGCTGGGAGTGGAGGAGGCGGAGGAGAATATTGAGTCGCAGAGTCTTTCTTTGGAATATCTGTAAAAACGAAAACAATTCTGTCAATCGTTTGAATAAGACTTTTGTTGCATCAAATTATTGATTTTGAGAAATTCATTCATGCAGTAATGATGCAGGATGTATTTCAAGTAGAGAACAATTGATTGGTCAATTTCAACTGCAAGATTTCCCAACCGGACCAACAGCATTTTGCTCGCTGATCAGATTTTTGTGGAAGCAAAGATGCTCTCATCGTACGTAACATTTCCGCTTGACAGTACTTAGGAAATCAGGCAACACCTGAAAACAACATCCAAGACCAGGGATGGACAACCTGTGTTCCGCTGGATATAATTTGGTTTTTCATTAATCAATTTTTCGTGGCATCAAAGCGCATAAGTAGATCATAGAATCCCATTTCCGAGACACCTACTGATAGTACGATAATAAAATATTGCATGCAAAGCCGTGTGCTTTGCTCAATGAATATTATTATAGAGGAAGGAATCTTGTGTTCGACGGTTGAAAGCCTTACATGCTCGAAAAACTGATAGACAAAAGTCTTTAATTCATTTTGATGTATGAATGAAGTGTTTTCGCAAATGTTTTATAAGGAATCTGAAGAGATAGAACTCACTTGGGGTGATGTCAGGTGAGTAAGGATGATGGTCCAAAAGATGTAATCTGTTCTTTGTTATTGCATTGGTCGCTTCGTGACTGGTATGTATTGGAGCATAGTCGTGTAGCAGAAGAAAAGGAATGCTTCGTGGTTTTCTAATCTTCTTCCTGACATCAGACAACAGGTGCGAGCAGTACTCAGTTCATTCGAATAGTTCTGTCAGCTAAGTCAACTAGTTGAATCTCTGAGGCATTCAAAAACACGGTCAGCATCAATGATCGACAACAATGAAAACTATGTTTGAATTTCTCGTGAGTCATCCTGCCACTGCAAACAACACAAGTTTCCTGACATATAGCATCCGCTGAGACAATTCGACAGCTTTCATGTAAACCACAGAGAATAATGTCTATTATGTGTACATCCTAAAAGCCACACATACATCAGAGGTCTTCTGAAATCCTGAGTTCCACGTAATTGAAAACTATGTGGATGGCAATTGAATTAAGAAACAGATTATCGAATATGTAACTTAATAATAATGCTCATGCACACAAGCTATGAAGACAACCATGAAGACAACTCGTCAACCAAACGGAGGTGGAGAGAAGGACACCAGATGAAGACAGTAAGTAATCAACCGTCTACAATTTACTGAAGGCTGCCATATTGCCTACATGGTTGGTGTGGTGTGTCTATGTCTTGTCCATTTGTCGCAAATGCAACTTGAAAACAATAATACTTGGCCTTCAACTGTAGGTTAGTCAGAGAATATGTTAAGATTGCTAGATAATGAGCTGATCTCCTTCTACCAAGTTAATTAATAGAGACATGATATCAGCAATGGTGGCTCAGCATTAAACCAAAGTGGTACTGATGTAACAATATAATAAAGGTAGTGTGATATTGTTATGAATGCGATTATCATCAACTCATCATTCATCTCATCGACATATTATCCTCTGAGTGTCAGTAAAAGGTGTCAGCTATAGCTGTGCCTTGTTCAGCTTTTTTCCTTAAAAAGTCTCATCTTCGGTCTCGTTCCATGCAGAAACTCGTCCTAGCGGCAGGACTATAAGCAGATTTCCATGCTTCCATAGCATTTGTTGCAATCATTCAAAATACCTAAATGTGTAATCATGATTCTTGTTTCCAAAGTAATCACCTATTGAGACTGAACGATAGGCCTCATGCCATTAGATAATTTCAATGAATTTTGAGACTCTGTATGGATGGCAATTGAATTAAGAAACAGATTATCGAATATGTAACTTAATAATAATGCTCATGCACACAAGCTAGAAGCTGCATCAATACCCTTCTGCAGTGCACAAACCTGTAAGTGCAGTATACGGACTAGTCAACTTTATCTGCCGCAACCATCGGTTCTGGATCGCCCGACAGGTATTTCTCCTCTTTATCACTTAGGCTTCCACAAAATTACTGGGCGTACAAATTACAGCTCCTCCAATTAATGAAGCACGAGGATTTACAGCCTTCTTCAGATTTATATAAGCTGTATGCAGAAAGAAAACTGATACTTGAAGCACGAGATCAAATGAAGAAAATAGAATTTGCGGGTGTTGTTGATCATCAACCTTACAATCAAGCACTTTGCATCGGTTGCTGCAGTATGCAGACATGTAGATCTGATGCAATTCTTGAAATGTGATGCTTTTTTGTGATCAGAAGAAACTACATCCTGAACAGAACTACATCCCGTGACACATCGGTGTGGTGTGTAATCGGAGAGAACTGCATCCAAATTTTCTCAAAAAGGTACATTTCTCACACGGGGTCCATGTTTCTCACAAGTTCTCACGTTTTTTCACATGCAGACCATCCCTGCTGTCCTTCTCCGCCTCACATCAGGGCGACCGCACAAACAGTGTTAGATAGTGAGTTGTTAATGACAAAGTAAATTCAATGGGTGAATCTTAAGGTTACGAATTTGTTAACATAACAATGTTTCTGTGCGGTCGCCCCAGATCACGTTGAAACGAAAGTAGGCGACAAAATGGACAATCCCTTTGTCCGAAACACTTCAGTATTTACCGCTTATTCATCCAACTAGTGTTCTTAGATATCCAAGTAGCATCTTTAGAAGTCTAAATAGCACTTTTGAAAACTCGGACTAGAATTAATGGATATCCAACTAACAATTTGAAATATACGAGTTTTAAAATTAAAGTTTGATTAAAGGGAGATAAGCATAGATTCCTAAAATATATCCACCATCTACAAGAAATATTGTAAATATTCCAATTAAATGCTGATACTGACAGAATGTATTTAGAAGAATATAATATTTGTTAGCCGCCCGCAGTTGGCTTCGTGCACAAAAGCCAATGTTAGGCATACAAGTTTGTAATACATCCATGCTTGATTTTTCTGTTTTTAATTGAATGCATGTTGATTGTCAGCCTGGAATACCATATCCGGAGACCGACAAAATATCCGTCATTGGAGCAGATAAGGACGAAAATCCACGTGGATTCTATCTTCCTCTGGTGCATTCCATACGGAAATTGGTCAAATCAGAGACTGACTCTTACAGCCAACGATATGAGCGGAGTATTCTTGTTATGGAAGGCTATTACTATTCGAATCCAGATACCACAAATAATTTTATACTTGTTATGTTATGGTTTTATTAGGTGTAAAATAAGAAATACACAATTAGTCGTAGAATGTAATGTAACGCAGCATTGGTCAATACATGATTGTGTAGAGCAAATGTCAGATACCAGCGCAGCTGGTGAGGAACAGAAGAGTCGTAGCAGTTCACTTGGTTATATGTCACTGTATGGAATGTTTTTTAAACACGAACTAAGTTTAGGAATTCAGTCTAGAAAGGCAATGTCAAGAAGTTTGCAAATTGAAGGTTTTGATCAACACTTCAATTATCGGCGTTTTGGAAATTTGTTATTTGCAGATCTCTCGTCCTAATTAGATAATTTGCTCCTATCGTCTCGTATTAGGAAAATCTTTAAAATGCATTAGAATGCAATATCAATAACATCACTCTATTTAACGAAGTTTCTTATAAATTCCTATGAAGGAATAGTAGACTCAAGTGGTTCATTTTCGGAGGTTCAAAATTCATTTAATTGAAAAAAAATTTTTAAATTAAAATTCATTAATTGAAATTACTCTTTTCACAAAAATTCAAGCGGAACAAAAGTTTTTCAATTAGTGCTAAATTATGTTCTACTCATCAATTTCTTTATTTCTTTTAAGTTTGTTTCTTTGAAATGCGAAGTCCCTGCTTTAGGGACTCCAAATTTCCTTGAGGTATGACTATGATGGCCATTGACCATCCGAAAGGGTTCCCTTTAATCTAGTTGATTTTGCTTATGCCGAATTATTTCGCAAAATTCAAAAAAATCTATGCATAGAATTCGTCTGTGTAGACACTCAAGGAGCTGAAGATACTAAAGAGGTTCATTTTCATTATGCTGCTTGCATCAGTGTATAAGATATGAAATAAGTATGCTGCCGGTACTTTCAGATATATATTAAAACAAATGACTGATTATCCGTAATCATCAATCAAACAATGAAATCTAGATAAGATCGTCGCTATCGTTTGTTCTCGACAACATTAAGAAACAACTTCTCAGTGTCCTTTCATTAAGACCGCAGGAACTCTGTTTCTTGTGTTGTTCTGTCTGACCCTTATTTGACTAATGAAGATCTAAAGAATCTCACGGGAACGGTGGTATTCCGTGGTTAACATTGCCTGATAGCGAATTTGTTAATTAGATTTTCAGTTTTCAACTCACCAGGAACCACGGCTGGGAGTGGAGGAGGCGGAGGAGAATATTGAGTCGCAGAGTCTTTCTTTGGAATATCTGTAAAAACGAAAACAATTCTGTCAATCGTTTGAATAAGAGGTTTTGTTGCATCAAATTATTGATTTTGAGAAATTCATTCATGCAGTAATGATGCAGGATGTATTTCAAGTAGAGAACAATTGATTGGTCAATTTCAACTGCAAGATTTCCCAACCGGACCAACAACATTTTGCTCGCTGATCAGATTTTTGTGGAAGCAAAGATGCTCTCATCGTACGTAACATTTCCGCTTGACAGTACTTAGGAAATCAGGCAACACCTGAAAACAACATCCAAGACCAGGGGTGGACAACCTGTGTTCCGCTGGATATAATTTGGTTTTTCATTAATCAATTTTTCGTGGCATCAAAGCGCATAAGTAGATCATAGAATCCCATTTCCGAGACACCTACTGATAGTACGATAATAAAATATTGCATGCAAAGCCGTGTGCTTTGCTCAATGAATATTATTATAGAGGAAGGAATCTTGTGTTCGACGGTTGAAAGCCTTACATGCTCGAAAAACTGACAGACAAAAGTCTTTAATTCATTTTGATGTATGAATGAAGTGTTTTCGCAAATGTTTTATAAGGAATCTGAAGAGATAGAACTCACTTGGGGTGATGTCAGGTGAGTAAGGATGATGGTCCAAAAGATGTAATCTGTTCTTTGTTATTGCATTGGTCGCTTCGTGACTGGTATGTATTGGAGCATAGTCGTGTAGCAGAAGAAAAGGAATGCTTCGTGGTTTTCTAATCTTCTTCCTGACATCAGACAACAGGTGCGAGCAGTACTCAGTTCATTCGAATAGTTCTGTCAGCAAAGTCAACTAGTTGAATCCCTGAGGCATTCAAAAACACGGTCAGCATCAATGATCGACAACAATGAAAACTATGTTTGAATTTCTCGTGAGTCATCCTGCCACTGCAAACAACACAAGTTTCCTGACATATAGCATCCGCTGAGACAATTCGACAGCTTTCATGTAAACCACAGAGAATAATGTCTATTATGTGTACATCCTAAAAGCCACACATACATCAGAGGTCTTCTGAAATCCTGAGTTCCACGTAATTGAAAACTATGTGGATGGCAATTGAATTAAGAAACAGATTATCGAATATGTAACTTAATAATAATGCTCATGCACACAAGCTAGAAGCTGCATCAATACCCTTTTGCAGTGCACAAACCTGTAGGTGCAGTATACGGACTAGTCAACTTTATTTGCCGCAACCATCGGTTCTGGATCGCCAGACAGGTATTTCTCCTCTTCATCACTTAGGCTTCCACAGAATTACTGGGCGTACAAATTACAGCTCCTCCAATTAATGAAGCACGAGGATTTACAGCCTTCTTCAAATTTATATAAGCTGTATGCAGAAAGAAAATTGATACTTGACGCACGAGATCAAATGAAGAAAATAGAATTTGCGGGTGTTGTTGATCATCAACCTTACAATCAAGCACTTTGCATCGGTTGCTGCAGTACGCAGACATGTAGATCTGATGCAATTCTTCAAATGTGATGCTTTTTTGTTCTCAGAAGAAACTACATCCTGAACAGAACTACATCCCGTGACACATCGGTGTGGTGTGTTATCGGAGAGAACTGCATCCAAATTTTCTCAAAAAGGTACATTTCTCACAAGTTCTCACGTTTTTTCACATGCAGACCATCCCTGCTGTCCTTCTCCGCCTCACATCAGGGGCGACCGCACAAACAGTGTTAGATAGTGAGTTGTTAATGACAAAGTAAATTCAATGGGTGAATCTTAAGGTTACGAATTTGTTAACATAACAATGTTTCTGTGCGGTCGCCCCAGATCACGTTGAAACGAAAGTAGGCGACAAAATGGACAATCCCTTTGTCCGAAACACTTCAGTATTTACCGCTTATTCATCCAACTAGTGTTCTTAGATATCCAAGTAGCATCTTTAGAAGTCTAAATAGCACTTTTGAAAACTCGGACTAGAATTAATGGATATCCAACTAACAATTTGAAATATACGAGTTTTAAAATTAAAGTTTGATTAAAGGGAGATAAGCATAGATTCCTAAAATATATCCACCATCTACAAGAAATATTGTAAATATTCCAATTAAATGTTGACTGACAGAATGTATTTACCTAGAAGAATATAATATTTGTTAGCCGCCCGCAGTTGGCTTCGTGCACAAAAGCCAATGTTAGGCATACAAGTTTGTAATACATCCATGCTTGATTTTTCTGTTTTTAATTGAATGAATGTTGATTGTCAGCCTGGAATACTATATCCGGAGACCGACAAAATATCCGTCATTCGAGCAGATAAAGACGAAAATCCACGTGGATTCTATCTTCCTGTGGTGCATTCCATACAGAAATTGGTCAAATCAGAGACTGACTCTTACAGCCAACGATATCAGCGGAGTACTCTTGTTATGGAAGGTTATTACTATTCGAATCCAGATACCACAAATAATTTTACACTTGTTATGTTATGGTTTTATTAGGTGTAAAATAAGAAATACACAATAAGTCGTAGAATGTAATGTAACGCAGCATTGGTCAATACATGATTGTGTAGAGCAAATGTCAGATACCAGCGCAGCTGGTGAGGAAGAGAAGAGTCGTAGCAGTTCACTTGGTTATATGTCACTGTATGGAATGTTTTTTAAACACGAACTAAGTTTAGAAATTCAGTCTAGAAAGGCAATGTCAAGAAGTTTGCAAATTGAAGGTTTTGATCAACACTTCAATTGTCGGCGTTTTGGAAATTTGTTATTTACAGATCTCTCGTCCTAATTAGATAATTTGCTCCTATCGTCTCGTATTAGGAAAATCTTTAAAATGCATTAGAATGCAATATCAATAACATCACTCTATTTAACGAAGTTTCTTATAAATTCCTATGAAGGAATAGTAGACTCAAGTGGTTCATTTTCGGAGGTTCAAAATTCATTTAATTGAAAAAAAATTTTTAAATTAAAATTCATTAATTGAAATTACTCTTTTCACAAAAATTCAAGCGGAACAAAAGTTTTTCAATTAGTGCTAAATTATGTTCTACTCATCAATTTCTTTATTTCTTTTTAAGTTAACTTCTTTGAAACCGAAGTCCCTGTTGTAGGGACTCCAAATTTCCTTGAGGTATGACTATGATGGCCATTGACTATCCGAAAGGGTTCCCTTTAATCTAGTTGATTTTGCTTATGCCGAATTATTTCGCAAAATTCAAAAAAATCTATGCATAGAATTCGTCTGTGTAGACACTCAAGGAGCTGAAGATACTAAAGAGGTTCATTTTCATTATGCTGCTTGCTTCAGTGTATAAGATATGAAATAAGTATGCTGCCGGTACTTTCAGATATATATTAAAACATATTGACTGATTATCCGTAATCATCAATCAAACTATGAAATCTAGATAAGATCGTCGCTATCGTTTGTTCTCGACAACATAAAGTAACAACTTCTCAGTGTCCTTTCATTAAGACCGCAGGAACTCTTTTTCTTGTGTTGTTCTGTCTGACCCTTATTTGACTAATGAAGATCTAAAGAATCTCACGGGAACGGTGGTATTCCGTGGTTAACATTGCCTCGTAGCGAATTTGTTAATTAGATTTTCAGTTTTCAACTCACCAGGAACCACGGGTAGGAGTGGAGGAGGCGGAGGAGAATATTGAGTCGCAGAGTCTTTCTTTGGAATATCTGTAAAAACGAAAGCAATTCTGTCAATCGTTTGAATAAGAGTTTTGTTGCATCAAATTATTGATTATGAGAAATTCATTCATGCAGTAATGATGCAGGATGTATTTCAAGTAGAGAACAATTGATTGGTCAATTTCAACTGCAAGATTTCCCAACCCGACCAACAACATTTTGCTCGCTGATCAGATTTTTGTGGAAGCAAAGATGCTCTCATCGTACGTAACATTTCCGCTTGACAGTACTTAGGAAATCAGGCAACACCTGAAAACAACATCCAAGACCAGGGGTGGACAACCTGGTTCCGCTGGATATAATTTGGTTTTTCATTAATCAATTTTTCGTGGCATCAAAGCGCATAAGTAGATCATAGAATCCCATTTCCGAGTTCCAGAACACCTACTGATAGGACGATAATGAAATATTGCATGCAAAGCCGTGTCCTTTGCTCAATGAATATTATTATAGAGGAAGGAATCTTGTGTTCGACGGTCGAAAGCCTTACATGCTAGTGTTCACACAACGATAATTGAGGATCTTCTTTAATTTAAACTTGTCATGCATCTCATCTTAATCAAAGTTATTCGCAAAATTCAAAATAGAAAACATGCACTTTTGAGGAAGTCAAGAATGATCAATTGTGGTGTCGCGGGTCAAATAGTGATTGACAATGATCTACGATTGATACTTGCAAAGTTAGATTTTGGTTCAATCTTGGGATGCTCATAATTCCTGACGTGTGGACTGAAGACATTGGGATACACCTCAAGATTGAAATACTGACCATGTCAGATTGCACATGTATAGGTTAAAGCTGAAGGCTGATCGAATGCATTAAAGCAAGAAGGTATGGCATCATCGTACCTCAGCTTCTGGAATTGATTTCAGTTTTTGTCATGACTTTAATTAACCCATAATTTTTGTAATTGTCGTTCTGATAGGAAATTTTTGATTCTATAACAAAGTGTATTCAAATTGTTGCTCGTCAATGTTCTTCTAGCTGCTGCCATCTAACTTTTCAACAAACAATAATTTCTTGTAGGAATGTGCTGACATGTGCAATTTTGCCGATAACCGATGCCAATAATTTATCGGCAAAAATCAAATATCGACGGATATATCGGCAATGGTTCATATGACATATTGATATATGAATGTGTTATAACAATAATGTGTGCACAGTATTCTTACATGCAACCTATCCACCTTTCAGACATTTTATCACATGTTTTAATATTTCACGTGCTGACTGTAAAATTAGTCCCAACTTGAATATTCTCAACCAAAAGATAACAGTTAATGTAATTCTTGGTGTACTGAAATAATTCATTGATTTCACCCATGCCATGTTTTATTGAGGACTTGTAGGTCAGAATTGAACCATTTTGTAATATGTTCTGTTGGTTGCGGACCTTGCAGGTCCATAATACTTGGCCTTCAACTGTAGGTGAGTCAGAGAATATGTTAAGATTGCTAGATAATGAGCTGATCTCCTTCTACCAAGTTAATTAATAGAGACATGATATCAGCAATGGTGGTTCAGCATTAAACCAAAGTGGTACTGATGTAACAATATAATAAAGGTAGTGTGATATTGTTATGAATGCGATTATCATCAACTCATCATTCATCTCATCGGCATATTATCCTCTGAGTGTCAGTAAAAGGTGTCAGCTATAGCTGTGCCTTGTTCAGCTTTTTTCCTTAGAAAGTCTCATCTTCGGTCTCGTTCCATGCAGAAACTCGTCCTAGCGGCAGGACTATAAGCAGATTTCTATGCTTCCATAGCATTTGTTGCAATCATTCAAAATACCTAAATGTGTAATCATGATTCTTGTGTCCAAAGTAATCACCTATTGAGATTGAACGATAGGCCTCATGCTATTAGATAATTTCAATGAATTTTGAGACTCTGTATGGATGGCAATTGAATCAAGAAACAGATTATCGATTACATTTGTTACTTTCTCACAGCGACTTTGCAATTTCAGAAAAGCCTCGTGAAAAAACCAGGTGATAAGGAATCGAAAAACTGATAGACAAAAGTCTTTAATTCATTTTGATGCATGAATGAAGTGTTTTCGCAAATGTTTTATAAGGAATCTGAAGAGATAGAACTCACTTGGGGTGATGTCAGGTGAGTAAGGATGATGGTCCAAAAGATGTAATCTGTTCTTTGTTATTGCATTGGTCGTTTCGTGACTGGTATGTATTGGAGCATAGTCGTGTAGCAGAAGAAAAGGAATGCTTCGTGGTTTTCTAATCTTCTTCCTGACATCAGACAACAGGTGCGAGCAGTACTCAGTTCATTCGAATAGTTCTGTCAGCTAAGTCAACTAGTTGAATCTCTGAGGCATTCAAAAACACGGTCAGCATCAATGATCGACAACAATGAAAACTATGTTTGAATTTCTCGTGAGTCATCTTGCCACTGCAAACAGCACAAGTTTCCTGACATATAGCATCCGCTGAGACAATTCGACAGCTTTCATGTAAACCACAGAGAATAATGTCTATTATGTGTACATCCTAAAAGCCACACATACATCAGAGGTCTTCTGAAATCCTGAGTTCCACGTAATTGAAAACTATGTGGATGGCAATTGAATTAAGAAACAGATTATCGAATGGGAATATGAAACTTAATAATAATGCTCATGCACACAAGCTAGAAGCTGCATCAATACCCTTCTGCAGTGCACAAACCTGTAAGTGCAGTATACGGACTAGTCAATTTTATTTGCCGCAACCATCGGTTCTGGATCGCCCGACAGGTATTTCTCCTCTTCATCACTTAGGCTTCCACAGAATTACTGGGCGTACAAATTACAGCTCCTCCAATTAATGAAGCACGAGGATTTACAGCCTTCTTCAAATTTATATAAGCTGTATTCAGAAGGAAAACTGATACTTGACACACGAGATCAAATGAAGAAAATAGAATTTGCGGGTGTTGTTGATAATCAAACTTACAACCAAGCACTTTGCATCGGTTGCTGCAGTACGCAGACATGTAGATCTGATACAATTCTTCAAATGTGATGCTTTTTTGTGATCAGAAGAAACTACATCCTGAACAGAACTACATCCCGTGACACATCGGTGTGGTGTGTAATCGGAGAGAACTGCATCCAAATTTTCTCAAAAAGGTACATTTCTCACAAGTTCTCACGTTTTTTCACATGCAGACCATCCCTGCTGTCCTTCTCCGCCTCACATCAGGGACGACTGCACAAACAGTGTTAGATAGTGAGTTGTTAATGACAAAGTAAATTCAATGGGTGAATCTTAAGGTTACGAATTTGTTCATACAACAGTGTTTCTGTGCGGTCGCCCCAGATCACGTTGAAACGAAAGTAGGCGACAAAATGGACAATCCCTTTGTCCGAAACACTTCAGTATTTACCGCTTATTCATCCAACTAGTGTTCTTAGATATCCAAGTAGCATCTTTAGAAGTCTAAATAGCACTTTTGAAAACTCGGACTAGAATTAATGGATATCCAACTAACAATTTGAAATATACGAGTTTTAAAATTAAAGTTTGATTAAAGGGAGATAGGCATAGATTCCTAAAATATATCCACCATCTACAAGAAATATTGTAAATATTCCAATTAAATGTTGACTGACAGAATGTATTTAGAAGAATATAATATTTGTTAGCCGCCCGCAGTTGGCTTCGTGCACAAAAGCCAATGTTAGGCATACAAGTTTGTAATACATCCATGCTTGATTTTTCTGTTTTTAATTGAATGAATGTTGATTGTCAGCCTGGAATACCATATCCGGAGACCGACAAAATATCCGTCATTCGAGCAGATAAAGACGAAAATCCACGTGGATTCTATCTTCCTCTGGTGCATTCCATGCGGAAATTGGTCAAATCAGAGACTGACTCTTACAGCCAACGATATCAGCGGAGTACTCTTGTTATGGAAGGTTATTACTATTCGAATCCAGATACCACAAATAATTTTATACTTGTTATGTTATGGTTTTATTAGGTGTAAAATAAGAACCACACAATAAGTCGTAGAATGTAATGTAACGCAGCATTGGTCAATACATGATTGTGTAGAGCAAATGTCAGATACCAGAACAGCTGGTGAGGAAGAGGAGAGTCGTAGCAGTTCACTTGGTTATATGACACTGTATAGAATGTTTTTTAAACACGAACTAAGTTTAGAAATTCAGTCTAGAAAGGCAATGTCAAGAAGTTTGCAAATTGAAGGTTTTGATCAACACTTCAATTGTCGGCGTTTTGGAAATTTGTTATTTGAAGATCTCTCGCCCTAACTAGATAATTTGCTCCTATCGTCTCGTATTAGGAAAATCTTTAAAATGCATTAGAATACAATATCAATAATATCACTCTATTTAACGAAGTTACTTATAAATTCCTATGAAGGAATAGTAGACTCAAGAGGTTCATTTTCGGAGATTCAAAATTCATTTAATTGAAAATCTTGATAATTACTCTTTTCACAAAAATTCAAGCGGAACAAAAGTTTTTCAATTAGTGCTAAATTATGTTCTGCTCATCAATTTCTTTATTTCCTTTTAAGCTTATTTCTTTGAAACCGAAGTCCCTGTTGTAGGGACTCCAAATTTCCTTGAGGTATGATTATGATGGCCATTGACCATCCGAAAGGGTTCCCTTTAATCTAGTTGATTTTGCTTATGCCGAATTATTTCGCAAAATTCAAAAAAATCTCTGCATAGAATTCGGTTGTGTAGACACTCAAGGAGCCGAAGATACTAAAGAGGTTCATTTTCATTATGCTGCTTGCATCAGTGCATAAGATATGAAATAAGTATGCTGCCGGTACTTTCAGATATATATTAAAACATATTGACTGATTATCCGTAATCATCAATCAAACAATGAAATCTATATAAGTTCGTCGCTATCGTTTGTTCTCGACAACATAAAGTAACAACTTCTCAGTGTCCTTTCATTAAGACCACAGGAACTCTGTTTCCTGTGTTGTTCTGTGTGACCCTTATTTGACTAATGAAGATCTAAAGAATCTCACGGGAACGGTGGTATTCCGTGGTTAACATTGCCTGATAGCGAATTTGTTAATTGGATTTTCAGCTTTCAACTCACCAGGAACCACGGCTAGGAGTGGAGGAGGCGGAGGAGAATATTGAGTCGCAGAGTCTTTCTTTGGAATATCTGTAAAAACGAAAACAATTCTGTCAATCGTTTGAATAAGAGTTTTGTTGCATCAAATTATTGATTATGAGAAATTCATTCATGCAGTAATGATGCAAGATGTATTTCAAGTAGAGAACAATTGATTGGTCAATTTCAACTGCAAGATTTCCCAACCCAACCAACAGCATTTTGCTCGCTGATCAGATTTTTGTGGAAGCAAAGATGCTCTCATCGAACGTAACATTTCCGCTTGACAGTACTTAGGAAATCAGGCAACACCTGAAAACAACATCCAAGACCAGGGGTGGACAACCTGTGTTCCGCTGGATATAATTTGGTTTTTCATTAATCAATTTTTCGTGGCATCAAAGCGCATAAGTAGATCATAGAATCCCATTTTCGAGTTCCGAGACACCTACTGATAGGACGATAATGAAATATTGCATGCAAAGCCGTGTCCTTTGCTCAATGAATATTATTATAGAGGAAGGAATTTTGTGTTCAACGGTCGAAAGCCTTACATGCTAGTGTTCACACAACGATAATTGAGGATCTTCTTTAATCTAACCTTGTCATACATCGCATCTTAATCAAAGTTATTCGCAAAATTCAAAATAGAAAACATGCACTTTTGAGGAAGTCAAGAATGATCAATTGTGGTGTCGCGGGTCAAATAGTGATTGACAATGATCTGCGATTGATACTTGCAAAGTTAGATTTTGGTTCAATCTTGGGATGCTCAAAATTCTTGACGTGCGGACTGAAGACATTGGGATACACCTCAAGATTGAAATACTGACCATGTCAGATTGCACATGTATAGGTTAAAGCTGAAGGCTGATCGAATGCAGAAAATTAAAGAAAGAAAGAATGGTATCATCGTACCTCAGCTTCTGGAATTGATTTCAGTTTTTGCCATGACTTTAATTAACCCACAAATTTTGTAATTGTCGTTCTGATAGGAAATTTTTGATTCTATAACAAAGTGTATTCAAATTGTTGCTTGTCAATGTTCTTCTAGCTGCTGCCATCTAACTTTTCAACAAACAATAATTTCTTGTAGGAATGTGCTGACATGTGCAATTTTGCCGGTAACCGATGCCAATAATTTATCGGCAAAAATGAAATATCGGCAATGGTTCATATGACATTTTGATATATGAATGTGTTATAACAATAATGTGTGCACAGTATTCGTACATGTAACCTATCCACCTTTCAGACATTTTATCACATGTTTTAATATTTCACGTGCTGACTGTAAAATTAGTCCCAACTTGAATATTCTCAACCAAAAGATAACAATTAATGTAATTCTTTGTGTACTGAAATATTTCTTTGATTTCACCCATGCCATGTTTTATTGAGGACTTGAAGGTCAGAATTGAACCATTTTGCAATATGTTCTGCTGGTTGCGGTCCAGTTGAGCATTTTCCAATGAAAGAATCGCGTTGGTAGTGTCATGAGGGTCATTAACTGCTACAGCCAAAAAAGCCCGATTCCCCAATTCCACAAAAATACTGAATGATACCTTGCAGGCCCATAATACTTGGCCTTCAACTGTAGGTGAGTCAGAGAATATGTTAAGATTGTTAGATAATGAGCTGATCTCCTTCTACCAAGTTGATTAATAGAGACATGATATCAGCAATGGTGGCTCAGACGTGTGTGAAGTTAGCCGTACCAATATCCGTACCACATCGAAAATCGCGTGTGCCACTCTCGAAAACATCATCTTAAAA
>CAJQUW010004947.1:0-101015 GCA_907163375.1 Prostheceraeus crozeri
GCACGCTAATGTGCGACACAATTGGAAGACACGAGAATCGATTGAATTTCGATCATAATTTAGGCGGTGCAATTTTCATGATCAGCTCTTCCATGATGTCAGGGATGTCTATGAAAAGTATGATATAGATATCATAGTATTCATAGTAGGGATTTTCGAATCGGCAAATTTTGACTTGAATCAAATTGGGTCATGATTAGCGAATCGAATCGAATCATTGAAAATTTGCAAAATCTTTAGCCTTTTGATTTGTGGTCTGCTAAGTCGAGGGATAGTGAAGATCTCGTGGGTTCTTAACATGAGGAACCAACGAATCTTCCAAGCACCGATAGGAAGTCATTAATTAGCATCAAAAGACGCCACTAAGAGTGCTTGTTATAGTCTTGTTTATAGTGCTTGTTAGAAGAAAATTACGATAGAAAGTCTTGCAACAAGCGGAATAGTGAACAGCACACATACGATAGGTAGGCAAAAACTGCCATTTGTGAATTCGTAATCAAAAGAGTGGAATCTATCACATATTGATGCCATCCAAGTTATCACTAAGAAATAAGTCATACTTTTATCAATTATAATACCATAATATTTTTTATCAATAGGAAAGTACATAAATATATCAAAAACGCTCTTAATGGCTATTGAAGATGCATGGATGTCATGACATTCAATGAAATATACAGTCAAATTAGTGTCTTCATTTTTTTCAAATGATTGTAGTTTACTCCGCTATGTAGGCTAACTCGATATAAACGACTACCTCGACTGCCTGTTCATTTACTTACCCATTGATACTGTCCACCGTGACGAAACGCGTCGGGGAACTTTATTTTTTAAAAAATAAAAAAATCGTCTAAATTGAGGGAGCTATATTTTTGCTTACATCGTGGAAAATTGAATAATGAACCTCCCGTATAAGACAACAAAAGATCTAACTCGACATATTTCAAATGACATATTGACGCAAGATTATGAGTTAAATAATGGATGCTATTTTGACATGCGATTTCATATTGGTGTTTTGCCAGAAAAGAAGTTTGATAATGGAAGCTAGATTTGTGACGTCAGGCTTGTAGCAGTCTTTTAACATTTGTGAGTGGAAATGCAACCTCCATCAATCGTTCATTCTCAATCCAAAGCGCAGGAAAGCACCAATTTTCATGAGCTGAAAATCAGTGGATTTCATCATTTCCTCCTAAATTTTCAGAAAGCAATAACAGAGCGTCTACAATTTCTGAAAATATTGTGTAGTTCAATTATCTTTCCAATTGTTCTTGTAGCTTTCTATATTATAATTACCATCTTTGAATAATTTATTCAGATTCAATTCACACAACATATAATAGGCTAAAATATGCCGACTTCGTCACTCGAAGTCATAATTGTACTTATATGTATATAGGATAACATAATACTTTGACCACTATAGTGAAGACTAGCGCGGGCCGGAAATTGAAAATCACGGAAGCTCGGGTTCATGATCACTGCTTGATTTAAAAATCTTTGAAGCACGAGCTTGCAACCACATGTCATCTGAATAACATATAAAGCAGCACGCATCGTGTAGCAACCGACGTCTTCAACCGCTTTCACTGAAAAATTCGAATCACAGGCACATAAAACTTCATGTCAAAGTCATGTCGAACCAGAAGAGGCTACAAATCGAGAGAAAACAATTGTGGTAATTTTTTAGCCAGTCGAAGCGAACCGATTTGAATTATTCTCGAATCACAATTTCGAATCGAATTGAATTTCGAAGCGTTATGGAATCGATCGCTCGAAGCTATTCAATATTCATTATGATTATTAAATAAATTGTTCTCCGCTTGCCTCTCTTTTCCATCTATTACTTTACTTTCACTTTCAGGACTGTTCACTTGTTATTTGACTTTGATTGAAGCGTATTGCCCGACGGATTGGTACCTCAATAAGAAGAAAGATACTTGTTTCAAATTGGTCGCCGGAAATTATACTTTCGATGAGGCTACTACAATGTGCAATAACCTAACTAACACCTCCTCTGCAGCCTATTTCATACCAAATGCCGATTTGAAGAAGCTTTTAGATGGTAGCATATCACCGTAAGTAATTTGCTCATTGTTTCAATCAGTTAACGAAGCTAATAACTGTTTGTGAAAGAAGGGAGTGCCTATCTTTTTCGAAGTTTGATTGACTCGTATTCGAAATATTCAACTACTTTGATAAGTTCTTCATTTTTAGGAGAAGAACAATTTTTTTTGAAGAGAATAGGCAAATGAAATTACATGTGTTTTTGAACCCGATGTCCTAATGCAGAAAAACTATGAAACGACGCCTTAAAGTGTGATAGATTAAGAAGCACTGTAGTTTTCATTTTGCTTTATTTAGAAATTCAGTTAAGATTTTTTGGATGATGCATATCGCATTATAGCCGTTGCAAGGTAATTATTGTAAAATCTGAATTTAAATATTTTCCTACGGTGCCGATAGTTGTTCCACAGTCTGTATGATTACTTCATTCACTAATTCAAGCTTCCAATGTAATGACAATAACGAATAGATATGCTGTATTGGAGGGAATCACTTTGATTTCTGATGATACTTTCTGATACATAGCCGCAAGCTGTTGCTTTCCATCCTGTTGGATGAGAAGGTCCCTTGCATGACGGCTCTTCAAAATAATTAATGGTTGGATTAACAGTTGGATCCAGTGTTGGATTTGACGGGAAGGAATGCAGGGGAAGTTCCCTTGCACTGCCTCGTCTCATTCCCGGTGATGAAGATATACCTTTCTTCCCTGAGGGGGAAGAATATTTCCGGTAGATAGGCCTTACATTGCCTCAACCAGATTGGCTGAGCATCAATTTATGATTTATGTGAATATGAGCAACGGGTTCAGCGACGGGTGCATGTAGGCCTAATTTCCTCACGATTCTTGATAAATTTAATTGTCTAATCATCAATAATAAACTTCTTTTGTCGAGAAGGATGATCTATGAATTCGAAAAGCAGAAATGCATAAGCGTAATTGACCGATTAAAAATAACGAAATTATCACAAAAAGAGTGGAATCCAATATGCTATCTTGTTTCTTTCAGGGTCTTGTTGACAACGCATGCATTCCATTTGATTCATATCAATATAATAAAATTCTTCACAATCCAGAAAATCAGGTTTTCGGAGCATCGTTTACCTTTTACTCTGTGAATGTTGATAGAAGCCTGATCTTTGTGAATTCATTATAGGATGCATGTATTGGAAAGTCCCTTTCAAGCATCAAATAGGCCTATCTCCTCCTTATTCTATTTATGGCTCAACTATTTTCAAAATTATTCGCTGGCAATGTAAGTGTGAGAATGAGAGTGGTGCCATAAGAATCGAATTGATCTCTTTCTTTTGATCATCACTTTTTTCGGCTTTGATTGCGACATTGACCCAAAAACTTCCTGTCGAAATGTGTGCTTTCTGATTCCCCTACTCCTATCAAGCTGAAATCCAGCACTGGTTGGATCCACTTTCCGAACAAGGTATTTCAAGACCATCGAGTCATCGATTAACAGTGTCTCAAATTCTATTTGTTCTCTATCTAAGCAAACTGAATATCGTAACACTTTCCTCTTCCCAAGTGCTTCCCAGCTGATTGCATGCTTGGTTTATTCCTTCTCTTCGAAAGATGCGGCCGCACTACTCATCTCACCTTTCTTTTATGAAACTTCTGGAGAATCTCCTTGACCTGCAGCTGATGGTGTTCGAGTCGGTCTTTCCGTGTTACTCCATGTCATTTTTATTTCAGCAATACAATTTATTTCCTTCTTTATTCATTATATCTCACATCATGCATAGCATAGAAATAAACTGTTTATCTGAAGTTCGCTAGAATGGAAATTGACTCAAGGTCGCGGCACATCCGGGGGAACTAAGTTGGGGCATGGAGAACCAATTAAAACCTTCGATATACTCATGTGACTGATTCTAAACCAATGATACAGACGTTGGCAGGTGCATCTAAATGAAAATGCGTGCGATTTATGTGCCGTTATTGTGCATTGCATGAAGCTTAATTTCCATTCTAGAGGTTTTATTGTTGTCAATTTCTATGATGCATAGTTTCTGGTCTTTCTGCCATTTGTACACATATTACATTCTCCTTTGTTGACAGTCTGTTGTACCGCTCCTCGAAGTTTCCTGCTGTTTTGCCATAAAACATGAATTCTCTCTGTCTTATGGACCACCTGTGCATGCAACTCTCCATCATCTGTCATCACTGACACTAAATACTTGCATGTGTTGTATGTTCAATGGCTAATTATTCTTCGTCAAGGACTTCCTTAAATCTCAGGTATTCAGTTTTTCTTCTATTGATTTGTAAATTCCTCTCTTCCATCAGTGTGTTACTGAACCTTGTTGTAATTCGGTTGTCACATAGGGAATATCGAAGTGTCCTGGTGTTTGAACACCATCGCTCATATCCTGCACAGTCCTAAATTTTCGTCTTTCATTCACTTCCACATCACATCATGTTTTGGTGCCCAGTCAAACACATTTTCCATGTCAATAAACATATTAATAATTCATTTCCATCTGTCCCAGTATTTTTCCAGGAACATACGTAAAGCAAATATTGCATCGTTGACATTCCTTCCAGACATGAACCCAACCTGTTTGATGATGTAGCTTGAAATTGAAGTAATTGTGTTGTTATTATTAGTTTTGAGACCAATTTTTGTTTCTTCAAGTCAATTATTTCAACGATTATCACGCGTCGTTATCATCAGAGCATATATTATGAAAATAGATATTAACTATCCAACGACATGAGCTTAAATTTGTAAATGACTTTTCTTTCTTCTGCATTGCTATCATAATCAGAGAAATTCGTGCACATTTCTCCAGAAGTGCAAAAATTTGCACATCTCACAGGTGTCACTGGGTCTCAACTCCAGTTGATTTCATGAAATCGAAACTGTGTACACATTGGGGATCTAATAAATGCTGACTTGCTACTCAACCTAACATACTTACTCTATGGGTACGATGTTCTTCAGGAAAAGCACTTTTCTTTGTCTGTGAACTGGCCATCTATTGAGAGTGCATTTGATATTTTGTTTTCTCTATTAAAAAGTTTCGCATTGAGAATGATTTGCAGGCTAATCGTACCTTTATTCCTCCTCAGACAAATATGCTTCTGATTCGATTTGAGACTTCATCTGAAATATGGTTAATGTTAAGGTAGAAAATCTAATTATTAGGCTACTATGTTTTGTGACTTTCTTTTAGTAGCTCTTTCTGCCTTCTGGATAATGTCACAAGGATATCCATTCATGCGAAGTATTCTGTCAAAGTTCATGTCGTTGATGGATGTTTTGTCGTTTGTGTCTTGTTTGATTCGAGATCTTTTATATTTGAAATTCAAAATTGGTCTTTTTGCAGCATTCATTGCACTTTGAAATCCAGAAGGTTTAGGATACCTTCATCATTTTGGAATCGGAATCAGTCGCATGACCGTGATCGGCGGTAAATCCGATCTTGCATGTTTTTATTTATAGAAACATCCACATGCTATTGCCGCATCTATCGTGCAACTATATACAACTATCTAATCGTACAACTATGAATTTCCCAAGGCCACAAGCTAGTGCTACAGATATGCTTATATATATATATATATATATTTATATATATATATATATTCACGCAAAGTGTGCCCAGGCTTCTCATATTTAAAAGAAAGAACAAATGCTTTGACCGGACATGTTTCAATCTTCTTTCAAGATCATCTTCAGCGGAAAGTTACAATTAAAGACAAATCTTTCTTAAATACGTAGTCACATTGAAAACTGTTCATTCTGGAAGGCACGTAATAGCATAGAAATCTTAAGTCAGACAGATAAAATAAAATAAAAACACAAAGTTACAACCTACTCAAATAATTTAGAAGATAGTGTGTAAAATTCGTACAATAAGTTACAGATTTAAAGAAAGAGTGTATGATCCGTTCCTTTCATTAGCGAGATTTTCATTACTTTTTATGAATATCGACTCCAGGATAAATGGTTGCTTGCATTTACCAATAATGGAAAGTTTTTTTCTTTTTTAGGACGATGAGGGTGAGTAGAGATTTCAGTAGGTGAAGGATAACCCTTCATGTGTTCCTTCATCCGAGTGTCGAGGTGGCGTTTTGTGGCGCCGACGTACCGCATTTCGCAACGGTCACAAGCGTATTGATATACGATAGATGATTTTAGATCACTCGGAATTTTATCTTTATTCGGAAATTGATTTAACAGTTTACAACAGACTTTGTAGACTGGCCTAACTTCTAAATTCGGAGGAGGCAACTCATTCAGAGAGCGAATTTTGTTTTTCAAATCATTTTGAGCTTGGCTAATGAAAGGAACAGACCACACTACTCTTCTCACTTGCGCCCGCTCATTCTCAGCTTGAGAATCATTTACAGTTGAAGCCCTGCACTCAATATTCCTTTCAACCTTTTCTTTGATACGGCTGATGGTTTTACTGTCAAAACCATTTTTAATAAAGATATTAGAGATCTCAACCGCCGAAGCTTCGTATAACCTGGGATTAGTGCAGATTTTATAAGCTCTGTAAAATAAAGAACGCATGGCAGACAACCTATACGACATGGGAGCATAGGCAGAGTAAGGCATATAGATGCCAGTGTTGGTAGGTTTGATGTGAAAATCAATATCGATACCAGAATTGCAGCAAATTTTTGTATCCAAGAAGACGATCCGATCGTCTTTACTTGTTTCCATGGTAAACTTGATGCTATCATCAAGCGAGTTCAAAAAATTCAAAAAACAGCTTGCTTGGTCATCATTATCAAAAATGGCCAAACAATCGTCCACATATCTCCCATAAAATTTGGGAGGCTGCCCCTGGTAGTTATCAAACTTCGCTTCGATCATGTCCATAGTAAACGCGGCCATGGTGGGACCCAAACTAGATCCCATCGCCATGCCATCCACCTGATTGTAAAGTTTTTTATCAAAGGTAAAAAGAATATTGGTGCAGGCCAGTTCAAGTAAAGCTTTAAGGGCTTCACGTTTGATAGGAAAATTGCCGAAATCTATCATGGACAAGACATGATCAATGGTTCTTCTTACCGGAATGTTGGTAAAGAGACTCGAAACATCGTAGCTACAAGCACGATAGCTAGCATTCGGATTTTCGTTTGTGAATTCTTTTAATTTTTCAACAAGATGAAAAGTATCTTTCAGCACAAAACGCTGAGGAATATATTTTTTCAAAACCGAATCAAGCCATTGGGCTAATTTAGACGTATACGAATTTCTCATGTTAAGAATCGGGCGATATGGTGGGTCACTCATGCTCTTGTGGACCTTCGGCAGCCCATAAAGTCTGGATGGCTGAGATCCATTAGATTTTATCATTTGAAACAACTCATCACTTATCAACTTCTTCGATTTCAGAGCTTGCAATTTTCTATTGAAGCGATCTTCCTCTAAGATAAAGGGGTCTTTCTTAGCCCGTTTGTCGTAAACATAAGATTTGAACTTTGACTCGTCTTTCAGAATGTCATTCAATTTGCGAACAAAATTTTCTTTGTCGTCAATAAGGAAACCGTTTCCTTTGTCAAATTTCAATACGATAATATCCTTTTTTGAAGCAAATTTGCGAACAGTTTTTATAATACTCTTCCAGTGGTTGGACACTGTGTCTTTTGAAGTAAGCTCTGAAGCATTCTTTCAATTTAGAAAGAACTTCATCAGTGACACAAGACTCATCTCTCATTTTTAGACGAGCAACTACAGACTCAGCTTCAGCTTTTTCCTCGGCTAACCTCACCGAACTATGAGGAAGGCACATAGAAGTACCTTGTTGCAAAATCTCCATCTGATCTTTAGTTAGAGTAGCTGACGAAATATTAATAACAGACTGACAAAACTCAGCCTTGCGCTGACTAGGAGGAATGACAGGACTTTGCCTTTTCTCGAGGCTGTTCAGATGGATCTCAGCCATCCAGACTTTATGGGCTGCCGAAGGTCCACAAGAGCATGAGTGACCCACCATATCGCCCGATTCTTAACATGAGAAATTCGTATACGTCTAAATTAGCCCAATGGCTTGATTCGGTTTTGAAAAAATATATTCCTCAGCGTTTTGTGCTGAAAGATACTTTTCATCTTGTTGAAAAATTAAAAGAATTCACAAACGAAAATCCGAATGCTAGCTATCGTGCTTGTAGCTACGATGTTTCGAGTCTCTTTACCAACATTCCGGTAAGAAGAACCATTGATCATGTCTTGTCCATGATAGATTTCGGCAATTTTCCTATCAAACGTGAAGCCCTTAAAGCTTTACTTGAACTGGCCTGCACCAATATTCTTTTTACCTTTGATAAAAAACTTTACAATCAGGTGGATGGCATGGCGATGGGATCTAGTTTGGGTCCCACCATGGCCGCGTTTACTATGGACATGATCGAAGCGAAGTTTGATAACTACCAGGGGCAGCCTCCCAAATTTTATGGGAGATATGTGGACGATTGTTTGGCCATTTTTGATAATGATGACCAAGCAAGCTGTTTTTTGAATTTTTTGAACTCGCTTGATGATAGCATCAAGTTTACCATGGAAACAAGTAAAGACGATCGGATCGTCTTCTTGGATACAAAAATTTGCTGCAATTCTGGTATCGATATTGATTTTCACATCAAACCTACCAACACTGGCATCTATATGCCTTACTCTGCCTATGCTCCCATGTCGTATAGGTTGTCTGCCATGCGTTCTTTATTTTACAGAGCTTATAAAATCTGCACTAATCCCAGGTTATACGAAGCTTCGGCGGTTGAGATCTCTAATATCTTTATTAAAAATGGTTTTGACAGTAAAACCATCAGCCGTATCAAAGAAAAGGTTGAAAGGAATATTGAGTGCAGGGCTTCAACTGTAAATGATTCTCAAGCTGAGAATGAGCGGGCGCAAGTGAGAAGAGTAGTGTGGTCTGTTCCTTTCATTAGCCAAGCTCAAAATGATTTGAAAAACAAAATTCGCTCTCTGAATGAGTTGCTTCCTCCGAATTTAGAAGTTAGGCCAGTCTACAAAGTCTGTTGTAAACTGTTAAATCAATTTCCGAATAAAGATAAAATTCCGAGTGATCTAAAATCATCTATCGTATATCAATACGCTTGTGACCGTTGCGAAATGCGGTACGTCGGCGCCACAAAATGCCACCTCGACACTCGGATGAAGGAACACATAAAGGGTTATCCTTCACCTACTGAAATCTCTACTCACCCTCATCGTCCTAAAAAAGAAAAAAATTTTCCATTATTGGTAAATGCAAGCAACCATTTATCCTGGAGTCGATATTCATAAAAAGTAATGAAAATCTCGCTAATGAAAGGAACGGATCATACACTCTTTCTTTAAATCTGTAACTTATTGTACGAATTTTACACACTATCTTCTAAATTATTTGAGTAGGTTGTAACTTCGTGTTTTTATTTTATTTTATCTGTCTGACTTAAGATTTCTATGCTATTACGTGCCTTCCAGAATGAACAGTTTTCAATGTGACTACGTATTTAAGAAAGATTTGTCTTTAATTGTAACTTTCCGCTGAAGATGATCTTGAAAGAAGATTGAAACATGTCCGGTCAAAGCATTTGTTCTTTCTTTTAAATATATATATATATATATATATATATATAATAAATTCCAAAAAAGGTTCCAAGGAAAACTGAGAAATCTTATTCCCTGACCCGTTTCTGCTCACTCTTAGAGCTTGTCAAAGGGAATGAAATTATATTTAAATCAAACAACATAATACAAAATATGCATGGATATTTTAATGTTCATTCTTATTCAGTGGAGGTTTAAGCATAGAAATGAAAAACTCTTCTTTTTTCTCTCTGTGGTATTTACTGCATTGAGGAGGCAATTGATATATCGGTGCGGCCATAAATTTTACCTCATGCTCACTAGCACAAGATGCTATGTGCTTGCTTACGTTTAGGATGGCATAATGTGGATGTAATATATGTTGCCTATGAATCGTTATTCTCGTCCTAAACATTCCACCAGTTTGGCCGATATAAAACTGATGACAACCTTTGCAAAAGAGAGCGTAAATTACATTGCATGAAAGGCAGTTAAGATTCGATTTAATATTGAAAGTTCTTAAAACGTTTTCTACTTTAAAATCGACACTCTCTCCAACAACCAAGCAATTACAACAACTACATCTGGGTTCACCACACTTCGTTATACCGTTTATGATTTCTTTGATATTTCTGTTTAATATTCTATACAAGTTTTTGGGTTGTTTGTATGCTTTTATAATTCGACTGTTCTTAAAGGAATCCATTAATCTTAAAGCCCCTATAGTAGGAGCGATTACTTCATTATAAATATTCGGATTATTTTTGTTATTTGTTATTTTCTGTCGGCTTGTGATAAATTTTCGTTTCCAGTTTTTCGCGTTCTTTCTACACAGTAACATCGAGAAAATTAACCTTCTGGCGATCACTTTCCATGGAAGCCGACAGACAGCATGAGTTATGTGCCATTCAATTCTGCACACCCATGGCATATCGTTTATAATATCCCTTACAATCTTGCTAGAAGAGTAGAAATGTTGGTATCCAATCCTATCAACAAATCTATTGAATTAAGTGATCTGAAAAAAGTTTTACTGAAATTAAATTACCCGAATAATTTGATCGAGAGCGCATTTGAACGCGCATCACGAGAAACTAACAAAAAAGAAAACGTACAAAACAATGAAAACCTAATCCCATTTGTGACGACATATAACAAAAATAATCCGAATATTTATAATGAAGTAATCGCTCCTACTATAGGGGCTTTAAGATTAATGGATTCCTTTAAGAACAGTCGAATTATAAAAGCATACAAACAACCCAAAAACTTGTATAGAATATTAAACAGAAATATCAAAGAAATCATAAACGGTATAACGAAGTGTGGTGAACCCAGATGTAGTTGTTGTAATTGCTTGGTTGTTGGAGAGAGTGTCGATTTTAAAGTAGAAAACGTTTTAAGAACTTTCAATATTAAATCGAATCTTAACTGCCTTTCATGAAATGTAATTTACGCTCTCTTTTGCAAAGGTTGTCATCAGTTTTATATCGGCCAAACTGGTGGAATGTTTAGGACGAGAATAACGATTCATAGGCAACATATATTACATCCACATTATGCCATCCTAAACGTAAGCAAGCACATAGCATCTTGTGCTAGTGAGCATGAGGTAAAATTTATGGCCGCACCGATATATCAATTGCCTCCTCAATGCAGTAAATACCACAGAGAGAAAAAAGAAGAGTTTTTCATTTCTATGCTTAAACCTCCACTGAATAAGAATGAACATTAAAATATCCATGCATATTTTGTATTATGTTGTTTGATTTAAATATAATTTCATTCCCTTTGACAAGCTCTAAGAGTGAGCAGAAACGGGTCAGGGAATAAGATTTCTCAGTTTTCCTTGGAACCTTTTTTGGAATTTACTATTTTTTCCATTTTGGATTCTACTATTTTTCATTTTATATATATATATATTCTTGTATCTTCAACTTTTCAAATTTGGACCTGATGTTGTTGAGTAGTTGACATTTCTTTTTACGATATGTGCCCTGATGATAGTGACACTAAGTGGTTGAAATATATTGGCTTGAAAAAACAAAAATTGTCCTCAAAATTAACAACAACAACACCATTACTTCAATTTCCTACTTTAATCTATGAATTCAAATGAAGGTCCATATTACATGATAATTATCTCTCAAATTCTCATCGTCTGGGACACCAGTTCAGTATCTCTGTGGCTCCTACACATTGCTTGCACATTTGTTGTTCTGAAGGGATATCGTTAAACACTGCCTCCTATCGTCGGGCATACCGTGTTCATTCCGGATATTCTTTATTTGATCAGTTTGTTTCATCGATGCCTCCTAATAATTTCAGAACCGTCACAAGGATCTCGTATGGTCGTGTTGTCTGTTATTTTTCATTTTCTGCACGACTTTCCTCAGTCATTTTCGTGTATTTTTTTCCATTCTTCGGTGAACCATCTCCAGTTGCTGTTGTAATGTTCTCGTCATTCAGAAAGTCTCAAAATACGTCTACCTATTCCTCTGGGAATAACTCTCTATCTCAATCAGCCACCCGTCGTCCATGTATGTCTTTCAGCTACTTGTGTAAAATCCTGAGCGATTTTAAGAATCTTGTCTCCTTCTGTCATCAATTCTCCAATCACCCGCTACATTTTCATCTATGTTTTGACCAACACAGACTTCGCTTCCTCCTTTGATGGAGTGTATACCTTCTTATTTACACAGTTTCGAATCGAGTTTCATTTTTCCTCATTGCCTTTCCTGTTTGACAATTTGCTTAACTTCATCCCACCATCCCCATGCCTCACGATGTGCCTATGATCCGGAAATGATTCCATGATTTTGTTTGCTTTTTTAATGAGATGTTAAAGGGAATTATTGTTTGTGAATACAAAAGAATAATATGAAGTCTGTTTGGGTTCCTAGGGATTAGATATCATTGTAGAGTTCGATTCTGCGTTCATATTGCATTCATATAATTCATGCGCGTTTATGGCTATTCCAATGAGATGTTATCACAAGTCCAAAATGAAGTTAGGAATAAGTTTTCCCAATTTTGCGAATTCCTGATTGACATCAAGCATGAAATTTTCCCATTTTCTAATCATAAATGGGATTCAATAAGCAAACATGCAATGGTCATTTGCTCAAACTTGGAGTCATTTCGAATTATTCCCGGAAGTAGGACTTGTTGGTATGAATGTTTTCCAAAACTCAGCTCTTTCACTAGATTTATTCTAAACTCGATTCACTAATTTGTTGCATTTTGATTTTCCTCCACGTCAATACTTAACAGCTGCGGTAAATAATTAAACTTAGAATATCACATGACTCACAAATTGAGAAGTGGATTGTAGATTCACTGAATAACTTCCTGCAATTTAACTTTCTAACAGTAGGTTGATCATATAGTGGATTTATGATTTGCGTGGTCAAAGGCTCGAAAAATAAAAATTGAAATAATTGTCTAGTGGCAGCAATGTGAATTTCTTACAAACATGAACCGTAGTTGCAGTACATTGTGGACATTGGGCTGAAATCAGCTTGGTTCTTAACATTCTTGTATAATGTACATTTCATATCCGGAAATTTATATAAAAAGACAGGTACAATATGAAGGCAAGCTGCTAAAATGAGAACTGTAGCCAAAGCTCAGAACCGATCATAACTTTACCGAACGAGCCCCAAAACTGCGATCCAACAGTTCAAGTGCGCAATAACACGCACTCTACATGTATCTTGTTACTACCAAAGCTTTCACTAAAATTAAAATTTGCAATCCAAAAATTCATAAACACAGGTATTCATAGTTCTTTTAGAAAATAAAGATTAATGCTGATATTCCGAACTATCCGAAAACCGTGAACCAACCAAAATATTGACAAACACAACTTTCTGCTCCAGATCAATGCAGATTTATAGAAAGAATTTCACTTAGTCTCAAAGAAAAACATAAGCAAACCGAAATTTTGCAATGCTATATATCTCAAAGATAATTGTATCATTTGTAAATATTACATGCACATACGCTCGTATGCTACACCAGTTGAACAGGGTGGCCCAGTTGTAGCTTACTATTTTCAAATTCATTTAGCTCGAGTTATGGTTTATCTATTACATTAAATGAGATGTCATTTCAAAATGAAAGATGTCCTATTTTGTTTAATATGATTTGTATTATGCGATAGTACATCACTTCGACATAATTTTTCGTCAAAGAAAAGCAAAGAAACAAAATATTGGAAATAAAAATTTAATCTATTTAGCTCTAATGCAACCTTTTAAATGATCCATGGTGACTATCATTCGAAAATGATCTCCGCCATTTTCGCAACAACGACTTGGTCTGTTGTGAAACGTCGCTACAGCTGACAATCTTATGTCATCACTCATCAGTAGTCTCCCTAGCAGAAGATCGAATCTTTTCTTAAAGATTCTCGATTGACTGAAATCATCTGCCGGTGCAGACGCGCCACTTCAAATGGCCTCAAATTCGTGAGAGTAGCCTACTGTCAGATGGC
This sequence comes from Prostheceraeus crozeri, assembly GCA_907163375.1. Lineage (NCBI taxonomy): Eukaryota > Metazoa > Platyhelminthes > Polycladida > Euryleptidae > Prostheceraeus > Prostheceraeus crozeri. The sequence goes on from CAJQUW010004947.1 coordinate 14,125, forward strand.
CTGGGGAAAATTAAATGTCTGCATCTAAAGCCTGTTGAGAAAAAGCTGATGAGTTTTTAATTAAAGCTAATAACATAACGCAAAATCACAATCACAACCATGGCCAAAGTCTTTCGCAAATTGCTTGCCCTCTTACTGATCCTCCCCCGTCACAAGTCATGTAGTTGCCTGAGTCCTAAGGGTGAAATCTGTTTTGATGGACAACCCTTTGCGCACTTGACATTGAAATGCCGAGCTCACGAAATATTCTTTTTGTTCATGTTGTGATGTGGCTGGCAAAGTTCTCATTTGCTAACTTTGCCTTTACTGGGTTCAATACCTGTCAACTATATCGACTTCGGTAGATCTTCAAGCGTTCCATATTGGAACAACCAAACACCTCATACCAGGCTGTGATCAGGAAACATTCTTGTGGTGTGAATCTTTCACTCATCATTCAACAGAAATGCAAGTGACTCCCGCTTTTAATCTTGCAATGAGTTTATCACGATTGATCGATTACTAATTGAAATTTGAATATAAATTGATTGCACAGTTAATGGAGAATGCAACATAGATATCTGAGTGAATCATTGTAGCTTCCTTTGTTTTTTCAAACATGACTTGTATCAAAATACTCAATTTTTATAAAAGTTGCAAAATGTTTCTGAGCATGCAGAGAAAAAAGAACTTAAGAAAACTCAAAGTGCATTCTTTGGAGAACAAATATGGTGTCTCCATCGTTAAAGTGACACATGTTGCATCATAATATGATTCTTCTACTTGAAGCTACATGCTTTCAAAACTAGTAAGCTATATCTGGGCTTACTCCATTCATTTTTATTGGAGTGATGATGCATTACTTGTCCTTTTTTGATGAATTGCAGAGGCAACTGCGCTAATTAACTCCTCAAATGAAGAATAATTTAAGATAATTTCTGAGTTGTGCAACAATAGCTTACGACGGATTGTACATGTAGAACTTCAAGTTTGTCTATTGACAGACAGTTTTGAAGTACCATCCTTCGACATTAAGGATTATCAAATAAGCTTCATTTTCAATGCAAATAATAAATTATTTTCGCCCTCTGCATTTCAGAGGATGGATTGGAATGCAGCGATCTGATGCACAGGCCCTTCACAGAGTCCCTGGTATTCGTGATACATCAATCGGAAATCCTGGAAAATTTATGCATTTCAGGAATTCAACAAATAAGTGCATGGGATTCAATATTTCATATCAATCCATCGTTGCAGAATCAAGAATGACTAGTTGTGAGGCAAGCGCCTACTATATTTGTTCGTCAGTGGTCAAGAAAACGAAAGGTAAATAGCCATGTGTAGATATCCAGAATCGTTTCAATCAATTTATTCCATGAAATGAATATTTTTGACATCTTTCTGCTGATTGCAAATGCAGACATCCAAATAGGCGCGTGGCTGCATTAAAATGGTCAACTAATCTAGGCCTTCTAAGCAATCTGAATTTTTTGTGATTTGAAAAGAGACTTAAAACCTACAGACGACAAAGCGCTTCAATGAACGTTCGGAATGAAATGCTTGATGTATAGAAGGACATCATTCATGGGGACTCAGTAATGACTTATTTATGGATCCATTTAGTTAAAATCGCCTATACATGCTTTTTCAGCTGATTCCTTAGACTTTTTGTCGCACTTTTTCAAAATATGTTTCAACTCTGTGGCGAGGTATAATTCAATGCTTAAGCTCATACATTATCAAATTGTCATCACACAAAAGCATCCGATCTTTGATTGATTCTTACCATGAACTTGTGAGAAGGAATCGAGTTGACAAAGAGAGGCAGTCCATCCAGTATTGTTTTCAGTCGCTCCTGGTGACGGTGTCAACCGACCTTCTCCCTGCCTTCTTTTTGGGGGGGGGTCGTCAGGTGTTAAGAGGGCCAAGAGCCCGCTCCCAGCGGCGGATGAGTCCGACATGCCTGTCAGGGGCACCCATTGGTCCCAAGCCGCGAGCGTCGTGTGATTGTGTGTGAAAGAGAGGAGATGTTTTGTATTGTGCTATTGTTGTGATTTACAGCGGGAACAAAGAGGGCAAGAATGGACAGAAGGGTTTATATTGCATAGACGTTCCATAAAGAAGTATGATCTGTTGGTGCGGAGTTGTGCGGATGTTCTGCATTTGCATTTGTCGAGTACCGTGCTTGTTCTGACTTGTGAACTGTTGTGGGTGATTGAGTAAATGATCTTGTTACTTTGCCTGTGCGCTAGGTGGCAAAATGCCGACGTGGTGGGTGTGTTTGTTTTAGCAGTTGCTTTGTTGTCTCCTTGGATGCCGTATGAGCAGGGTTTCAAGCCGGAGCCGACAGGAAATAGCACGGCTCCGGCTTGAAATTTAATTTGTATTAGGAACTCAGTCACTTTGCGAAATTAAGTGATATTTGACAGTGTAGCTGAAACGAATATTAGCGTGTCATTATTGTAGGTCATCGTTGTAGACTTCCTAAACCTGCTGGCCTTCATCTCCTCTCAATACATAGCCACAGCCTACTGAAAATCATTTAATTGGATTTTAAAGGAGATTGCGGACTTCCTTAAGATTGTGTTCCAGCCGAAAACGCAGCTGTCGGGCGAAAGGCTCTTATCGTAAAAACATGCGTGCATGTTCTCCTCAAATTAAATGTACTTATCATCAAAGTATATTATTGATTCTTAATTATTGTTCAGTGAAAATGTATGGTCATTTTATAGGTGTCTCATTCTCAATAAAATACCTAGATGAAGCACTAAAATACTTCTAGAGAAGTACTTTTGATCTGAAAAGAATTTTAGTTCAATGTCGAAATATGTTGATCACTTGATTGATGAATATTAGAGCCCTGACAGCTAAGTGGTTGAATCAATTCGTCCAATCGTCAGCATCTGCTTCTGCAGTGAAAGAGGCTGAAAACTGGACTTTCACAGAATGCAGTGCACCCTATCCTTGGCGGCTACGAATCTGTGCGTCTGCTGAGTTCTACCCGGTTCCTGTTCTTATCAGACACGATCAAATAAATTGAGGTTTTAAAAAACCTCTTTCACTGACTAAAATACCTCGATGTGTCTGATTAAAATGCCTGTTTTTAATCAATGATGCCTCACTCTAGAAGAATGAAATATTTGTTCTCTACTCTGATTAAGCGCTAAAAGCGGCAGCGGTAGTGATTAAATCAGAGACTTCTATCAGCCCCATGTAAATAGGGAAAAGTTCCATGGCTTCCTGTGTGACTCATGTTTCATAAAAAGTTTTAAGCGTGAAGCATAGCTAAGTCATAATTTTTAGCATGATAGCCATTTTTCTGTCCTGCATGTGTTTGTGCCTCCGATCAATATTTTTGAAAGTGTATTTCAGCTGAAACTTAATCAGGATGCTTTGTCTTACGACAAAATAACGATTTGATAAATCTGAATGTAATCTAAAATAAATCCAAATGTAAATGTCTATGCACTAAGTATAACACTTGGTTCTGAATTTCCTCGATAATCAGGGCTGACCTCTATCCCCAGGAGTACAAAATCTAAATGTGCTTATGTTTAGCCTCTTAAACAGCATGAACTGCATGACCTAAAGATGGCTCTACACGCCGTGATACTTCTCACTTAATCACAGACAAACGTCATTTAACCGAAAACCTCAGCCTGCACCTATTGGATATATATGTGCTTCATGTGATCTTGTCCGACAAAAAGATACCAGGTAGACTTCGACAGATGTGCAGTAGCCACCGGTGTACCTCATTCTGTGTAGGGTCTGTTGTTCGGCTTCGCGTTGGGGGCCCGGCAATATGTCGAAGGGTCTTGTGTCGGATCCGGAGCCGTCTGGAGCTGTGGTAGAGAGTCGGAGCCGGAGCCGTGGTAACTGGACCACGGTTCCGAAGCCCTGCGTGTGAGTAGGGGTGATTTGTACTTCCCTGTGGGAAGACTGGAGTTTTCTTGTCTGTGAGGTAGTGGTTGTTGCGTGAGGAGATAGAGAAGATGTTGGCATTTTTCTTTGTTTAAAAGATGTTTTGCATATGGGGTGAGGTGTTTAAAAACGTGGAGAACGTCTGTTTTGTCATGTAGGTGTCGTGTGTTGTGACGCGTGTGCATCCTGTGGCGATACTGGGGATTATTTTCAGTCGCTCCTTCAGCTCCGGAGTGGTTGATGATCGAGGATTGCGATAAAGACGATTTGGCACGTCGCCACACTACTAAAGATCATTAATGGAAAGATCTGAAGATTTCGGAGGTTTAGCTATTATACCACTACGTCCAGTACGTCTTCTACTGAGGTGCTCGCTAATATGGCAATTTCGGAAAATAGTGGAATTGTGCGTCGGTGCCTCATCTTGTTGAAACAATGAGCTGCGGTTGCCTCGACCACTGAAACATGAGAGTAGCACAGTCTCGAGAATATCCTTGTATACCTCATCAGACACAATAGGATGAATAATACGGTAAATAAAAAAAATGTTACAGGCAAATCTTAAACAAGTTCTGGATTTTAACCTTCTGTCACTTGAAGAATCGTGAATACACGAAGCGTTGGGTGTGATTGGGAATTCTGAAGCGACTTTTTAACTCACCTTGCTTTTGACGGATTGACAATATTGCAGTAGTGAAACGCAGACATCAATGATTTCTAAGACGCCCTGAATTTTTACCGCACGATGGAAACGCAGGCTAGCAGAGGTACTGTCTACTTTTCCACATGACGCAAGATAGAGATTGGCTGCTTGGCAATGTCGATGTTGTATGCAATATCATCGATTACGTTTAGGGAAACGTGTGAGGTGATGGAAGAAACTACCAGCTGCGAACATCCCGTCATGATCGAAGGTCTTATTGATGAGGAGAGACTCATTAACATGATACGAAAATATCCTGATCTGTGGACCACACCATCAACAAAACATTCTGAGATTCAGCGAGCTGACGACTAACTGGTGGTCTCAGATTGCTGAACAAATGAGATGCGACGAGAAAAAATGATTGCGATTTTTGAGCGAAATTATGAAAAGTGAAATAGCGAATTATCGAAATCAAGGGCACCATGTCGTTGACGACTTCTTCGAATGCCTCCTGCATCATGAAATGACATCTCAACGCAAGCGTCAACTATAAATATGAAATGAAATCCGCACGATCTTTCGTTTAAGTTTACCGCAGTTGCGGGGCAGAAACTGTGCGTACCTGAGGTGAATGTTTCAAGCCTGAGCTTTTCTCTCAAACCTGCAGTTAATAACGCAGAGACTATCATCCAGCCTTATTCCTGTGCATGTGCAACACCGCATACTCTTGACTTGCATGCAAAACTTAGAAACAGAACACGTGAGCTTTTCAAAACCGCAAACACATTTTGTACTAATTTTCTTGTCATTTTAGACAGATTAAATCTTTGTGGAGACTATACCACTTTTTTCGATTGTCACAAGGAATTTTCAAGTACAGTAACATTTCAAGACGCAATAAACCGATGTTCATCCGAATTTGAGAGATTTACCGGTCTTTTTCATGCTTCAAGGACGGACATGTATCTGACGTTTCCATCTGTCAAGTAAGTAATTATTCTTGTTTTATCTTGGGACCCTCTCGATCTCTGCATAATCTTATCTCCACGACGGCGAGCGCCTTAACTTCGAAGACCTTTGCCGAATAACTTTTCACCAATATGATTAGAATATTTTGCAAGCTTAGTTTCATTATCCATAAAACATAGATCGCCCACCTGAAATAAATAGCAACCCATACAGTACGCATATTAGGTAGAGTTGTAACTCAGCATTTATTTACTCCCCAATGTGTAAACAGTTTCGATTTTATTCAATGTACTCAAGGTGAACAGTTGGATATTTTTACCAAATGTGAGAAATGCAAATTTTTGAAGATTTGAAGAAATTATCACGGAATTAATTGAGTGATCATGATAGTAATGCGGAAGGGATGTTAGCATTTTACAGATCCTCCGTGTCATTGCGGCCTTGGAGAGATAATGTTTGTTCAATTCGCAATTCGATAGGTTACTTTCATACTCAACCTCAATATCACAAGAAACCTGCCACTGATGGAGCAAAGTAACATAATCAAAGACAATGATTTTAATTAACTGTAAAATATATAAATGGGTCCACATCACTATTCAGATTCAAGAAATGAAGCATAAATTCAGTGAATAATAAAATCAAGCCCATGGATAATTGAATTAAAAGCTTGAAATTTCAACCAAGAAAGCACAATAAGATCTAGACTTTTTCATGAAGACTTCGATTATTTTCCATCATTATGCGTTTCATGAATGTTTGCTAGCAGATATTCATTCCTTTTGATATTCAACTTGTTTCATGCTACTTATAAAATAGTTTTCATGTCAGTAGTATATAAACTTATGAAAGTTCAAAAAAGCTTGCAAAAATTTAGCTTTTTAAAAACTGCTTAAGTATTTTTTTTTTGACCGCAGGAACTTATCTCCGCAAAAAACTGAATCTTTTGATATGAAAATTTTCATTGCATACAGACACTTTTTGAGTTAACACTGTACCTATACACTTACTCTGAACCTGTACCTTACTCTTACTCAGTGCCTATACACCTACACTTACTCTGATGTAGGGATTACTCTGAAAATGGCTCCATGAAGAAAATAGCTAATATAAATTCTATTCGATACCAGTTGAAATTCACTGTCAGTGTAAACCGTCAGCTACCAAATGAAACACATTTCCTGCGAAACCAATTCATCAATAGGAACTAACAATTCCTCTCAAATGAAGATAACTTGGTTTTCATAGCTACCAGACCGCGGTCATCTGGTAGTGGCCGCCTGAATGATTTGGTGCCCATATAGTCATAAATTTCATTGGAACTTTCATATTAAGCTAGCTTTTGAATACTACTTCTAGATATCCAGGAGATTCACTAAATATTTTCGTACAGCATTCTTACACATTTTTAATTTATTTTACATGCAGTGTACAAGTTTCTCTAAGTCAATTAATATCGACGTAGTCACGTCTATACCCAGAGGTTCCTACCCGACCCCGAGTCTACCTAAATCTAACTGCCGAACTGACTGAGATCATAACAATTGCACGATAATCACTCTGTAGGCATATTCCTTAATACAGATATATCTCAAACATAAATCAATTTTTCTGCATAAAATTAACATGCATTATCAATTCGGATTAATTATAGTCTTAATTTCAAAAGTGCTCAGTACATATTTATTATTTCTGTGTGCTTGTTACCTATAAACACTGTTATTCATAAAATTTCAAATGAATAGTAAAAAGAGCACTGAACCTGAGTGCTAACTGCGACTAGGAAATGAGTCCCAGAATCTGGTGCTCTTTCAATTAGAAAATGTCAGTATTTATTTTGGAAAGCACAGTACTTAATTCTTACTCATTTGAAAAATGTTTGGATTGGAAAGGACAGTTCTTAAATCGTACTCATTACAGTTGCATAAGACAAGCATATACCGACTACATCGCATGGGACCAGTATATCTAAAAATGTCATACGACATAGCTAGCCTGCTATATCACATATAGACATCCATCTAAGAGCTTTGACAATCAAACACCAATGCATTTGATCAATAAAATATGTACAAGACTCAAAGCACAATCGGTGAGGTGGATAAACGTTGGCAAGATTCAAAACACTGTCGGAGAGGATTGGAAACGTTAACAGGACTTAAAGCACAGTCGGGAGCATGCTTCAGATCCAAATTGATGCCCTAGGGTCATTAAGAGGAAATCGGTAAGTTGGATTGCAGGATCATTTATTGTTTCGCTGTACCCACTTCTATATGCAGGAACAGAGCAAGCGGTCATTCAGTTGTGAGCACTCGCTACCTGAGACAGAAGCTGAGACGAGAAGCTATGCAGGAACTATGAACAACTGTGTTGACCAGCTGATTGGCACAGTCCTTCCCCCAGTCGCTATTCATCACACCGTTAACAATGCACTATCAGCTGGGAAGACTAGACAAAAAGACTTATTCAGATCTAAGCGTGCGCCGTCAACAACCAGCTGCACACTGACTCATTGAATTTGGCCGCGTGTTGCGTCCTTTGTTGATATGGATATTTCATCATATTAGTGCTTAATAAGCATTTTGGCACTTCTGTGAATTTCAGTCCGGTAATTTCGGTACTCTTCTGTCTAGTTCTCAGATTCATGCTTCAATAGGACAGTGATTTATTGTTACAAGAAGTCTTTGACTTAATAAAGGTGTAGTAAAATCTATGTACAAGGGCCCTTGTACATATGTTTTTATAACAATAAAGGAAATTAGTCCGAAAGAAGGGAGCGACTGTATTTTATTTAAACGCTACAATGCACCTCCCGTACAATGGACGCTTGATTTTGATTGTAGTAAAATCGAATTCAGCAAATTCGAAGACGAGCCTACAAAAGGCACCTCAAATAATTCGCCATGGATGCTTCGCATTCTCATGTGTATCGTGACAAAACGAAGCCAGTTAATAAGAAGTTACAGGGAGCGGTACTTCAAAATTATGCACAAATTTATGGCATGAAGAGCTTTAAACTTTAAAAGTTATTGGATGCACGGCTGATGAATTGTCATAAAAATTAATTTAAAAAGTTACTAGAAAATAAAGTACACATTTAAAATATACCATAAATCATGCATAAATCAATGCAAACGTTGAAAAGTACTATGTAAATCATGACAAAAATTGAAAATTCACGATGTTAATTTATTTAAAGACAATTTCAAAAGTAAACCACCATTTTTCTCGGATACAAAGGAATCCACCACAGAGCCTGAACGCAACCACATGGCATCAAAAAAACAAGACTCAAAATGAAATCGATCATGGATAATCAGAAGACAATCGGATTAACAATTATCGATAGCATTGATTCCAACTCTTGTACTGGTAAGAATTTTGGTATCATTAATGATACAATATTTTGAAAATTATTTGATCTAAAGTTAATCACGCTTTATGAACATACTTATGTGACTAGAAGAAAGAGAATTATCTGGTGTGTGCCATGCAGGTTTGGTAGCTTTGCTATCAGACAGCAACATCAGTGCCAAATGAAAAGAAATAGAGCATTTGGTAGCAAACATTTCATCGGTTTGGTAGCGTGCGATTTACAGTGTACGAATAAGTGAGCATGAAACTGAAGAAATGCAACGAATTGGTAAACCAGCTTATTCACTGTTGCTACAAATTCTATATAAAGACGATGCATTTAGAAACGCTGTTCTAAAACGTGCTTCAACTTTGAGAAAGTCATTAGAATTCACGTCACGATGCGTAAATCACCATTTAATAACGCCAATACAACAAAGTTAGGCTGAAAGACGAGCTTTGTATAAGTAGATCGAATGATATGTGGAGGATGTTGTTATCTACATAAATGAAATTCGGATGATAAGAAGCAACACATTTTCAGCAAAACTTTTGCAATGTGTCCTTGGAAGTTCTTCTGCTCTACCCGTAAATGCGCGATCAATAGACTTTAAAGTAAACTTCTACGAAAGATTGCCATTAGACAATCCATTGCTTCGTAGTTATTTGATGTTTGCCTTCCTCTTAATTCTCTAAGTTGACATGTGAATAATAATTGACAATCAGACAGAGAAAGTGACGCTTCTACTTCAATTATTCATTTTCCTGTGGAATTCAGATTTTCGAAAAATGACATAAATGCAGTCAGAGAACTGACATAGGACAATAGTGGCATCACAATCGAATCCTCAATTCGCTTGAATAAATATTTCCCTTGTGTAAATTGAGTTTGTAGAAGTGTCAGCTTCATACTGCAAAAATGATTAGAAAGTAGCATTAACCGTTAGAGACCTGAGCTTTTCGCACCCTCTGAGACCTGAGAGGGGTCCAGTGGACCCCTTTTACAAATTCTTAGTTTACCTGCTTTAATCGATATCAAATCCTGAGGAAAGTTGATTTTAAGTAAAACAATGATATTTGCGTGTAGCAAGTCGATATAACTAATCCCTTGAGTGTCTTTCAGGCTTCTCAGTAAACAGATGCAAAAATGTGGTGTTTTTGTAATTCAATGACATTTAGCACAGTATCAGTTGTACTATGAGGCGGTCGACTATGCAGTCGACATGCAACCTCAGATAGTTAATTTTAATGAAATGGATTCATTCCATGCAGCATAACCCTTATATTTGTCCTTTATCTCAAATTTATCCATACCCATCGGAAATAGGCCTAAACTGAGCCATAATTGCTGCATTTTAAGGCCCTCAAAACAACTGTGGATATCTCAAACTCATCAATTACTGCTGTGAAAAGTTTGCCAACAATCTGCTTTTAGTGTTGAACTATAAATACAATGATAGCTTTCATTTTGAATATTGATTTATGCTGAGTTGTTCATGTAGAGCAACCAGCCATGCACGATCATTTGCGAAAACATAATATACACATTTTGCGATCTTCTAGCATAACGCACATTCACGAGAATGATAAAAACATTGAATAAATGAATTTTCACCCATAATACACCATCGTGGACATGCACAATATCATTTTTCATCTGACAGTAAAAAATTTTGTTATGTGACTTTCTACACCCTCTGAGGCCTGAGGGGGGTCCAATGGACCCCCTTGGCCTATCTACCGTACTTCTACTGATTCAATTGATATGAAATAGCACACATACAGATTCACTGTCAAAAATGATGATTGTATATGGGCATGAGCGGTTAATATATCCTCAGCACAAAAAGTAAAATAGAAAAATATGGCTTCGGAGTGCACTGGACCCCCCTCAGGTCTCTGAGGGTTAAATACATCAATGACACTGCTTACATCCATTTGTTCGCTTAAATTCAGTGGGTTCGAGTTCTCCAATCTTTACGTCTGAAGGATAGTGCCCAAATAATACTTACTTAATTGAGCCACTTTTGCTTGACATGCACATCATAAGTGGAGCGCTGTTAATGCCACTGATGCACCCGTCACCGCGTTCCCGCCAAAAATCGGTCCTTGTCCAGCTCCTTCCGAATTTGGCCAGAGGAGGGTCATCCCATCAATTTGGTATTCGTCATGGAGTAGGGGTTTTCCTCTCCTAGGATAGTCGTAAAGGTCGTCAATCGATCATAAATACACGCAATACTAGCATACATCCAAATAAGAGCACAATAGGGTTGCATATATTAAATGAATTGCAACTTTCCCAATATGCTCATACTTCAGCCCAGTGTTTCTAAATTTATCATTCATAACTTGAGAGAGGCCAAAATGGCCAAGATATCTATTCTGGCAAGGCCTTTCGACCGGAACAACCAGCCATCGTGACGCGAATGAGACAATCATGTCATACTTCACAAATACAGAACACAAGTCAAATGAAGCAGTCGATGAAATGCAGCAAAGATAGAGGATCAACAATGTGAAGCATAGAGTTCTGTGCCAATTATGCAAGGAAAATAATAAGTTAGAAACGTAAAAAGAAAAGTAATGAAAACCAGAAGTCACTGACGTTGTGTTTGGTTCGTTTAGAGGAAGCAAACTTCTTAGACCATCAACCCTCCTTGATAAGGCTCTTATTCCAGTTCGTATCTCTGTTAATTATCTTCATGTCTCTGAAATCTATTGATTGATGAATATTAGCTACAGCTAGGTGATTGAATCATCTCGTCCGACCAGCAGCACGAGTTTTTTGAGGAACGAGGCTGTAAATTGGACATTTGGAGAATGAAGTACATGCACCCTATCCACTATTGCCATGAATCTGCGCGTCTGCTGAGTTCTACCCGGGTCCTGCTCTTATCAGAAAGGATAAAAAAGCACACATATTAACTCAACTGGGTGCGGATTGAAGTTTTTGAAACCCCTTTCACTGTGGCCGATGTGTCTGACTTGTACTGCCGATACCTCTTTTTACTTAGTGATGCCTCACTCTCACTCCGTGGGAATGAAATTTTTGTTCTCGCCTCTGATTTGGTGCTAAGAGCGGTCGTTGCAGGGACTGAATGAATGACTCTCTTGATTTTTCTTGAAAAAATTTCTCATGGTTCCCTCTGTGACTCATGCCTCATAGAAAGTTTCAAGCAGGAGGTACCAGCTAAGTCTTTGGTCACAATTTTTAGCATAGAATATCTTCAGATCATTTTCTATCTTGATGTGTTTATGCCTCCGATTGGTGATGCATGCGAAAATGCATTGAAAGACAGTACGTTTCAGCCAAAATTTAATTTAACCAAGATGCTGTGTTTGACGACAAAAAACAGTGATTTGTTTTTAATCTAAATGTTTTTAGCTTCTTAACAATGATACGTAGTACATGAACTGTATGACCCAGAGACGGTTCTACACTTGACGTAGTATGTACTTCTCACTTAATCACAGATGCACATACAACTGTCATTTTGCCGAGAACCTCAGTCGCCTTCCCATTGTATTTATATGTGCTTTCTTTGATTTTAGCTTTTGACAAGATCAGAAGCCCCTTGTAGACCTCGACAGATGTGCAGTTTCGAAGTAAGAGTAGGCCTACATCATTCTGTGAAAGTCTCATTTTCAGTCTCGTGTTGGGGGCTCGATTATATGCCAAAGGGTCATGGATCGGAGCCGGAGCCGTTGTAGTTGGACCATGGCTCCGAAACCCTGGTTAGAGGCTTGCTTACCCAGCAGTGTTTCTATATGACCGCCTCAGAATGCTTGCCAATCAATAGTTAAATCCCATGTGGCTATCAAAGCAATAGAAGAAAACAATCTCAGGACAATCTTAGCATGAATGAAAGTGTAACTTATTTCTTGCTTACTAGAATGATGCTATTTATATGCCACTTGAAATTATTTTGTGAATAGCATAGCAGGGGCAGAAGATTTATACAACGGTGTATACATAGATATATCCGAATTGCAAATGCATGCATATGTGCATGAAAATTGTCTTGTTTCTGTATTCTTTTAACGAAGAGAGAGAGGGGGAGTTTTTTTATTGTCCTTTATACCCACCATCGTGTGTTTACTGTTGATCACAGCTTATGGGTGAAAATGTTTGGAACTTAATTTGTTTGCATGCTATATTGGGGCGGTGGCTCAGCAATGATTTAGCCTCCAAGAAATTCTAAATCAACGTGCGCGCATCAAAAAAGGGGCTGAACTTCCAAATTCGTTCGATAAAGAAGAAGGTCTAAATGGCAGCGTAACTATTCTTGAAAATTCCTGTATCTGATGCTTCGTACATTGCTTCATCCTAACCATGAACATGACCGACATTTTGGAGTCAAACCAAGCCTTCCTGTCCAAGGCATGCTTTATGTTGGGGCTTGTCAAGTTAGGGTGAGTAAAAAGACATCTAAACTCCAGAAGAAATAGAGGGGAATAACAACCTGATATTTATATTTTAGTCAGTTACCACTTAGGCCTATTCTTCATCAGCATCTACGCGCATTAATGATGAAACTTCGCATTTCGGTGAAGAAAGAGCACACTGTTTCAGAAAAGACGGCAAAATTTGAGTGAACAATTCATACAACGAAAACATTGGTTATTATTTATCAAGTGTGCTGTCTGAGAAGTTTAAATGATTTTGAAACAAGGCACTCAGTTTAAGTAAGCAACAACTGAAGCCAACTCAGACAGAAAAATAACATTGAAATCGAATCTTAACTACTTTTTGAAGAAATTTGGCAGCATTCTAAATGATATCAAAATAGATAGACAATGCATCATCAAAGAGGACTTATTTATCATTAAAGAGCGTCTGCTTGATAAAAGCGTGTGCAATAAACATGGACGCCTTGAAGAGTATTTCAATACATTTTAATGAACTATAGACAATGAGAGACATTTTGAACAAACCGATTAGTCTCCTATAATCGCTAATGGACTGCCAATGGACGCCTATTCAATTTATTCTCTATTTCCGCTGAAAATATAAAAATTGGCCTTTAAAAACTAGCTATACATAATCCTACTAAAAATTCACTATCTAATGGTGGATTCCTGGTTGATTTAATGCAGTTTAATGTCATGATAATAGAGAGCTTCACACAAATACGTAGGAAAATAAAGTTTGGATTATAATAAAATTAAAAATATAATTGAGTTATAAAAGAAATTAATAGAGAATTATAAGAGAATAATTAAGTTAAATAAAGAAAATTTATAGTTTCCATTAAGGTACAAATTAAGCACGAAATGCAATAGACAAATTCCACCTTCAAACAGCCCGCGTGTACATGGATAAGTTGGGCATGCATCGAAAGAGCATGAAAATAATAGGCTACTAAGAAGTCATCTAAAATGAACATAACGTTTTTACAGAAAAGGTGAACGTCAAAGTTAATGAAGATGTCCTGCACGCGCCTTGTATTTTGCAAATAATGAATTTTTTGCTGCTTGAATTTCTAGCGAAAATTTGAGAACGCAGCGATAACGGTAGAGAAAATAGTAATTTGCTGCCGTCCTATTTTGGCAGCTGACCACGATCGCATATACAATGAAATACAATAAATTTGAACAATGTCTTTTTCCTAAATATTTTCTTGTTTTGTTGGACAGTAGTGTACGCAAGCATGTTAGGTAGAGTAGCAACTCAGTATTACACTGTGAACTGTAGACCGTTAAAAACAGCTAAAATAACCGTTAGACTTCACAGAAAATATCCGTAAATATCTGTTAAAATGATGACGTCATAACATGATGAGTGATGACGTAACAGTTAAAATTCGTTCATATCAGATAAAACCAGGGATGCGGACTCCGACTCCGACTCCGGGTGGCAAGTATTTATAGCTAGTTTAAAAAAACTGGCAACCTACACCATAGATCATTATAGGCTTACCTGAACCTATATTTAGTGATCATTGCTCTATCAATTATCAATCATTTTCGATGAAAGTTGATCAAATGCATACGACTCGGCTCCTCCCATCTTGTTAAGGTGTGCTTCACACGGTTTTTCTTCAGTCTCTACCAGGCAGGAAGATCCCCCATCCTTCTCCAAAAAATATAAGTACACTTTCGATTTTAATTTGAGTTTTGGAGGAACCATTACACAAAGACTAGCGTTTGGGTAAGAGGTAATGTTCTCAAGCAACTAGTATTTTATTTTTGTCTCTGATATGACCTTTGGTGCGTAGGTATGATCGAAGCTAGGAAGGCTTGTCTTCTCTACTAAATCACCGAGTGAAAAGACAATCCTTTTTTCGCTATCACGGTTCATTCCCTAACCTATTACAAGCTTTGTATGCAGCAGTGTCTGTGGGCTTTTGTTTGACGGAGAAAGTTGACATCAAGACAGTGACAGCTATGCACAAGGACAAATAATTTGTTAGCATTATATTTCGGATCTAGTTATAGGCCGGAGTCCGGAGTCTTATCATTTGATAGGACTCCGACTCCAGCAAAAATGATAGGACTCAGAGACTCCGACTCCGCATCCCTGGATAAAACAGCGTCTGTTTTTACGGATATTTACAGTTCAGACAATAAAAAACAGTGAAACTAATTTTTCCTGTTAGTTTTAACGGATATTTACGGTTTACAGTTTACAGTGTAGGTCAAATTACATCGACAATATAATAGCAATATTGATTTTGTTAAAGGAACGCGCTTTACTATCTAAGTAGTAACACATGTGAGATGTGCATTTTTTAATGTTTTTGGGATATTACCATGGAGTTAACTAGCACTTTTGAGAGAGATATTTTTGAACTTCGATGGCAGTGACTATTCTATCTTAAAGACTCAACAGGCAGTTAAAAAAGAATTTTATTGCGCTTGTCATGTCACAGTTCCTGTATGAATAAGATATCATAATCAAAGACAATGATCATAAATATTAACTTTAAGATGCATGCAATTGGGTCCACAACTTCATTCAGATAAAAATAAAACTTAATTTAGTCAATCATAAAATTATGTCCATGTAGAGTAAGGTGATGCCTAAGAAGTTTGAATTGATCAACATCCATAAATATAGCTAATTCTGAACATGCACATGGAACATTATGATTCTAGCCATATAGAACTCATTCATCATCATCATCAGGGTCTGTCTCTCTCCATGCGGAGGAACCCCTCACTGGATTGCTTCCAGTCACACCTGTCCATTGCTCTTCTCGTCCACAGTGTCTCGAAGCACCTCACTAAGTCGTCATTCCACCTTGTTCGCGGTCGTCCTCTTGGCCTCGTTCACGGGCGCGGTGTCCATTCCGTAATGCTCTTTGTCCAACGGTTGTCTTCGAGGCGGATGTGGCCTGCCCATCGGTGCATTGATTTGTCTATGTGCGAAAAGATGTCCTCGACCTGGGTTTGCTCCCGGATCCATTTGGTCGTTTTTCGGTCTCGCAAATAGATTCCTAGCATGATTCTTTCCATTTTTCTCTGAGCAACTGCCAGCATGTTCCTCATCGTGTTGTTTAGGGCCCATGTTTCCCTGCCGTATGTCATGACCGGGAGGATGTGCTCATTGAAAGCTTTACATTTGATCTATATGCTGGCTTTCCTGCTTCTCATTATGTCATTTAGGTCAACAAATGCTCGCCTTATTTCAGGAAGGAGAACGTGGTCTTTACTTAATGTCTGGCTCAGATAGCCAAACTTTTCAACTTCTTCTATTTCATTGCCATTGATGAAGACTGATGAGACTGTTGCGTGCTCGTTGAACATGATCATAGTCTTATTTAGATTCATTTTTAGTCCAGATGGCGAGCTATGGTAGTTGATGTCGAGTAGCATGCCTTGCAGCTGTTGAGGGGTGTGTGCAACAAGGACAATGTCATCAGCATAAATCAAGTGAGAAAGAAGCTCTCCATTGATGTTTATGACTTTTTCTTTCCAGTCAGTCTTGCTGATTATGGCGTCTTGTAGACGGGATGTGAATAATTTTGGAGATAGGTTTTCACCTGGACGGACTCCTCGCTTACTTTAAATCTTTCCGCTATTTGCGTGAGAGTTGAGTGTTGGGGTCGCTGTTGCTCCATCGTAGAGATCATGTAAAAGCTGTATATAATCTGGATGTATGCCGTTGCTCGCAAGTGCGGAGAAGAGAGGTTGATGTTCAATGGAGTCAAAAGCCTTTTCGCAATCAACTAAGGCCAAACATTCTGGTATTTTATATTCTCTGGATTTCTCTTGTAGTTGCGTGATGGTTTGTAGGTGATCGAGTGTAGAGAAACTGGATATGAATCCTGCGTGCTCCTTTGGTTGTTGCTGATTCAATGTGTTCGACATGAGTTTGAGGAGAACATGTGAGAAATTAAACTTATTGGTATGTAACTTTTTTAGATCTCTCTTGTCATCCTTCTTATGAAGGATGATCATGATGGCGTTCTTCCATGCATGAGGCATTTTCTTTTTGTTCAAACATTCGTTGAATAATCTAGTGATCATGCATACAGTTGGCTCCCCTCCATCCTTGAGTATGTCTGTAGTTATGCCATCTTTGCTTGGCGCTTTACCTGGTTTCATTCTTGATGGCGTCCCGTATCTTTGACGGAAGGATCGAGCAGGAAAGGTTGTCGACGGTGTTACTTGGAACATTTGTCATTTGTCCTTTATAACATCGCGGTCATGTTCTTTGATTGATGTTATTTGGCTTTGTCCGAGAGTTTGATTTCGTTTGACTAGTTTTAAGGTCTTGTTGTTCTCGAGTGCCTTGATTTGTTAATCTTCATCAAACTTCTTGACGGTCTTCCGCCATTTTCCTTCTTATGGTTTTACTCAGTTTGACGTATTCAATGTGTTGAGGGTCATTCTCTTCAGTTTTCGGCAATTTTCCAGAAGAGATTTCGTTTCCCCTGACAGTTCATCCTTTTTTTGTTCTTGTGTCTTCTCGAAATACTGGCTTCCGATATTCGTATGGTCGCTGTAACTTTTCGCAAAAATCTATATATTAATTTCGCTATCTAATTCCATGGTCTCAAACTTATATGTGACAAGTAGTTGGTATTCTTCCTTGTGGGTTGATAGTTTAGAGACATCTGTCTTTTGAGGTTTACGTATTAGCTTTGCTCTCTCTATTTTCGTGTTGAAACGCACCGAAGCCCGCACCAGCCGATCATCGCTGCCGATGTTAAAGCAATTCAAAACGTTGACATCTTGAATGATATGAGATCTGCTTGACAGGATGTGGTCGATCTAATTTTTCGTGGTTATATTATAATACGTAGGCTGACAAGCATAATTATTATAGTCTAGACTGCGCGTCATTATGCGATAACCTCATTAATGGAGTTTTCATTGACACAGAAAAACATTATGTTTGATAGTCGATCTGTCGATGCATGGCTTGACAAATTAATCTTGTAGTCAAAGACCACTACCATAAAACAGAACCCTTCGATCCACGAAATCCCCCGAAGAGACCGCACTCTGTCTGCGGAATGGCCAAAAGTCAGTATTGTTAATGTCTGCTTGCTGATTATTTTTATTATCTTCATGACTAAAAAGATAAATGTATCGAAAATCATTACCAAAATTGCTCAGTCCCAGTCCAACCACATTAGACTATGTTCCCCAAGAATTCGCTGCTATAATTCTCGCTTCTAATGGTTATGTTTGGAGCCGCAGCGGATTCCAATAAAGGACCACACTATAAAGAGCACTGATTACATATACATTGTTTGTTTTTCTCCATATTTCTTAATTTGCATTAAATAGAAATATATTTTGTTATGCATAGTTGCATCAGTTGTTATGAATACGTTAAATGTAAAGAAATCATTCTATTGAATGAAATAATACAATTAAAACATTAGAGCTTTAATGTATGAGCAAGTGTGTCACTCAGGGAAGAATTTTCAAAATAGTAATTTGATAAATTTCGGAAGCAAATATTCAGCTCTAGAATTGTCAGTTTTGTGTTCACAATCATTTTTTATAATAATAGATGCCATTGATGAAATTCTGTATACGTATGTAATTTGTACATATTTTCTTTGAAAAGAGGAATATAAAGAACATAGGAATCCAAAATTGATTTCTGAGCAGTCGAGAAGCCACATGAATCAATGGAAATGCGGTTATTCCCAGGACATTGCACAAATTCAGAATTACTCATCAGGCTTGTATGCTACAGCACGTATAATTATTTATGGTCAATATTGTATGCTATAATGTGCACAACATCAGTTCATTATTCAAAGTGTGTAAATTATTGACTAAATTTACGAATTTCACTTCGTAAATCAATTGAGGGGTAATCTACCTATTATCTTAAAAGATTTTACGTGAGATTGTTTTGGTGCTACTGAGATCATATTTTTAAGGGTTTGAAGTCGGATTGGAAATCGGTTGTCGTACTGGTTTATCCTGATTTGATTAGCATTTCATGATTCAAAGACTTGTATTTCAAGTATTCGTGGAGTTGTAGTCGATCAAAAATATATCGATTCTTTACTCATTTCTCAGAAATCAGACCCACGTCTAAACAAAAATCTTAACTTATTTAGATGATTTTAGTGATGATACGCACGAATCTTAACAAAGAGCATCTCATAGCTATGAAAACGCCATATACACTGTAAACTGTGCAATACCAAAGCTACTTACGAAACCGATGTACAAAACGAGGATAACAAAATGTACGAAAGCGCTATTGTTCGTGCTCGTACACTACGTACGGATTATTTTCTTCATCCAATAGGAAAGCCAATCGCTTTCGTATTGTATGAGCACGAACAACAGCGCTTTCGTACATTTTGCTATTCTCGTTTTGTAAATTGGTTTCGTAGTCAAAATCAGCCAGCTTTCGTACTTTACAGTTTACAGTGCAGGTTGATTGACTATTTTGAAAAAGAACATCAAAACAAGCCAAGGCATTTCAGCACCCAACATGCAGGCCTTTCTATTTATGAGGCAATCTGGAATGTAGCAGACAACACACATAAACTTGACGAAATTTTTCAATTTTTCAAAATTTTCGCAATGACGCTCCGTGTCAAGGACACTTCAAGGCTGGACAGTGCAGTCTCTCAGGTGACATCTTCGATATCTTACTGATAGCAGCACACCCTAGGTAATCAAATTTAGTCATTTTATAATTTTTAGAATTGAGCACTTCCTATTTTTAATAGCCGAAAAATCTAAATGCATGTAAATTGAAAATAAAATGTAAAGATGCATTTTGTGTATTGTATATTGTATCTTTACATTTTGCCTCAAATATATTTGGATGTTCGGCTTTAAAAATGACTAAATTCAATATCTTAATTATCCATCGAGCTACTCAAATGTTGCATGCATATATAATCCAACTAGAACACGGGCGTTGAAATCCTCCTATACATAGCTGAGAAAATTATGCAATTCTTTAGATTGGCAGTTTATTGGCAATCCTAATTGGCAGTTTTATGATCTCGCGTTTAATAAAGAGACTTTTGAATGAAAGAATCAATTTTACATCAAGACTTTTGGTTGAAAAATCACCGTAGGACGAATTTGTCGTTAACCTCTTCAGCGCCCTAGGTCTAGGTAAATTAAGAAAACATACAACGTTTGAGTCACATGTTGATTGAAATGTCGAGGCCTAAGTTTTTTGTTTGTTAACAAGACCTGTTGGATTAATAAATGCAGGGATGAAATCACCATGGAGGAATTTGCGGTATTCCTGCTGTGCGCATCAGATGTAGACGACACTCGCTAGATAATCAGACGCAGCAAATAATCCCCTTTGACTATCTTCGCCAGTATTTAAACTTAACAATATGTGCAGCTCGGAAGAGAAACCGGAGAGGGTGCACTAAAGACAACAATATGTGAAAAAATTCACCACAATCTAAACAACGATTCATTCATTTTAACAAATGTTGATCTGCAAGTACATTATCTGAGCGACTTCGATTCTTGACCTCCACCCAAGGGCCGCCCGTCCGCCTCCCCTTGAATGCATCACTGTTTAAAAGAACATATAAAATTACATTCCTCGTATTTTATAAAAAAGATGGAAGTTTAGATGAATAAATATTCAATAGCAATAGGCATTTTTTGTTTAAAAACTGGAAGATTTTCCATAGAAAGTGAGCATGCACCGCAATTGTTGTGTTGCAATTTTCACCAATTATCATTAATTATGTGAGTCATATACAGCGCTTTAAGAATGAACGGTATTTTATTTACAGTAAATGGTTTTGGCTGCCACTGAAAAGTTGTAAAAATGGAAATGTTTCGGAAAGTTCCAAACTGATGTATTTTTATTGGGAAAATGACGAAACGATCAATTGGTTAAACAACGTAGACCTCACTTATGATGGTGGAGACTGTTACTTTCTGCATAGCAAATTCATCGCCAGTCATCTTCGCAACCAATCCGCTCAGTGGAATTCAATGTTTAGAATCGAGAGCAGTTCATGTAACGCAATTGATGTTGATGGAATAACTTGCAGTGAGTATAAATACACGTGTAATAAGATAAGAATTGTTAATTTTATTTGCTTCGAAGCATGATTGAGTCTTATGCATAAATATGTACGCTGGAATGATTCAGAAAGCAGAAAAATGAAACAATAAAATTGGATGAATAAAACTGCTGCATACTGTAGCGAGAACATCGCATGGACAGTTGATGCGTTTGAGCTAAATAGGCAAATACAATCTTTATGAGGCTTGTTTGATGGAGAAATCGATACGCTTGCACCATTTTGTATCAGTCACGGAATAAATGACAATCCAAAGCAACAAAGAATCACTTTCTTGTAAGACATTATTATCACTAAAAACAGGAGATGTAGTTAAATTGCCACGGGTGATAACATCCATTATAAAGCACCGTTGTTTCTCGACCAAATCACTATATTATCGATGTCATCCTGACACTTATCTTCACTTTGATTTCGCACACAATGTAGAATAGATTATCTGCATATTTTATAAAAATAGAGTTCGAGCACATAGATGACAAGAAACACACGTCCGATGACGCTCCCCAGGGCCACACCACTTGGAACGTCAACCCAAGATAGGTCCTCTCCGCGTAAAGAAACTCTTAGAGAATGAAAAGACAAGTAGCTTAATGTCCAGGTAGTCAGTTGGAAATGCACCTCATATCGAATACACGAATCCAAAAAAGACGCATGAAGTAGCTTGTCAAAAGCTTTAGAAATGTCCAAAGTTGCTACCCGAATACCACCAGGGGTATTGGAACAAGTTCATGGAGTGAAAAACTAGAGATATCAATCTCTACAAATTTTTCAGTTCTTTTATTCATCGATAGAATTGTACATGTTTGTTATTCAAACACTTTGATCGCTTTATATCATCAAGCCTGCACAATTAGTTGACAAAAAGATCTGCTACAATTTCAGCTGCTTTTGATGCTTTTTTCAAATTTGAAATCATTAGATAGGGTTTTACTTATGATTTATGTAGTTAATTACGCATGTTTTCCTACGAGTTTCATTCAGAAAAGTGCATATTTTGTGTATGAAATTTGATATAAACTTTTAAATTATAGTTGTCTACCGGTGCCTAAAACCATAAACTTTCGATTCCATTGACATATCAAGAAGTCCAGGCATAACACTTACGACAGAAAGTAAAAATTTTAGTACACTAGATCACATTGTTATTCCGTACTATTAAAATTAGATAAAAATCAGAGAAAATAATTCCTTTTAAAAGTGAACAAAGTATATAAGCCTTGAAAAGTTTAAGTCAACAATAATTGACATTCACAATTCATCTATTGATCAAGTTAGTGGTGAGAACTCCTAGATTTAGTTTTCAAACTAACGAGAATAGTAATCGGTTTAATCGCTTCCGGGTAAATTTAGCATTAGTTTATCAGGTTGTCCTCTGACAAAACAATATAGGCCTACATGTATAACGATGACGTTGCCAGAGCAATTGATATTGAATTTGACTTCAAATATAAGTTAAATATGTCTGAGATAGACATTATACTTCTCCTATTTTTAGCTCGACATTTTTACAAGTACATGTATAAGTATGGATAGTTATCATTTATAGTCGGCATCGGACAGCAACATTCTACACTGGTCGGGTATTTTGCTCCATGACGCTAGAAAGCCTTAGTTTTATCACAAATACTCAAAACGGTTAATCTCCAAAACATCCGGTAAAAGGTTAAAAACCTGTTCTGTCGAAGCCTGTGATGTTTAATTAATAGACACACACCCTACGTGACATACAACCAGTTATGGAAAAAATCCACATGTCAGGTTTCAACCACACGTCGCAAAATACACATGTCAGGCATTATTTCTGGACTTGACAATCACATTTTAGGCATTAATGGCGATACCGATGATACTGTATATTCAAATATCCAATCTACACATTCAATTCAATATTCAAATAGTCTATTGTAAAACACAATTTATTTGTCATGATTGTAATATCAATTGTAAAACACAATTAATAAATCATGTTTCATTTACTTTCAGGTAAAGTGAATAGCACTCTTGTTGATTGCAGGCTGATGAAAAATATCTCTTATAACAATTGGATAGCTCATAGGATGCGTGAGAATACTCACATTTTTGATTCCGTAGAAGCTATAAACGTCGCGGAAGACTTGAATAGAAACAGGTGAGTTACGGTAACTCTAAAATAATTGGTTCGCATCTGTAGCAGAGAAGACACGAACAAGTGAATTTAAGTCACCACGCTTCAATTTGCTGAACTCGCATGTATATTGTCATGCATATAATCACATACAGGCTGTCCATAGGTCGTACAGGTTTTTAAAATGATGTATGAGCATGATGTATGATGTAAGACTCCATTTTCTTTCTGTAGATGAATAATCTGTATCATCTTAAATTATTTTCAAATTATTCGCATCTTCATAAAATTGCTGCTTATATGAAGAAATACAGCAGAAACATATTTGTGATTAACATAGTAGCTTAGTAATAACATAAAACTAACCAGGGATGTTTATGAAACAAAGAAAGTGTTCTATAAAATGGTCCTAACAGTTTCTTTGTTTCATTGACATCCCTGCACTAGCATAGTAATAAGTACACTGTAAATCGCTGGATACGAAAATTACATACAAACACATACCAAGTTTACATACAATTTGAAACCAACATTTGATAAGAGATTCTGGTATATATAAAGAAATCTGGTATGTTTTTCATACGAATGGCCATTTACTTTCGTATGTGATTGGTATGTAAACGATACGAACTATGCTAACTGTGATTGGCTGTTTTACGTTGAAATACGAATTCTTGGTATGTTTTATATACGAGACCCGATGCAAATTGGTATGTGTTTCGTATGTCTTTCGTATGAATAGCTTTATGTCATATGGCAAAAAATATGTTATACTACATACTACTTACAAATAACTTTTTTCCATTAATACCAGTCGTGAATATTTCTTTGTGAAAGTGCGGTATTTAACTAGATTAGATTTGTTGTGGAATTAAAGCCGCATGTCATCTTTGCAACTTGTCTTATAGCATTCACAAGACTCATTAGCTCATTTCATTGAACTTAATTGATAAACATCATTTCAATAAAACGATAACTTTTCAGCAACCATGTTGACTTATATATCTCAAACATAACCATTTTTGCGTTCATGAATTATAATGTGTCTTTATTTTGGATTGATAATATGCTTAGTTCCAAAATTACATAATGCATAATTGTTGATGGTCAAATACTTATTGATTATTTATGAAATGCCTCGGACTTACATGTATTAAAATCGAATTCAGTATTGTTACTTTGACTATAAAATGTCATTATCTCACTACTTACAAAGCAGTAGTAGCATTAGTGTGATCTTTATTGACAAAAAGCTTTAAATCAACATACTTTGGACATGATTGATGCTTTCTTTTAACATTGTGCTGGTATGGCTTTAGTATGTAAAGCATACCACACTTGAAATAACATGCGAAAAGCATACAAATATATACCAAGATCATACAGACATATACCAAAAAAATATTTTGGTATGCATCCTTCGTATGTGATTGGTATTGAGCGATTTACAGTGTATATTGTTTTCAACTATGGCAAAATTTGGTCAATTTCGTCGCAAGTATTATACACCAATTATTTCAGGGTTTTTCGGTAATATGAGATGTGCGTAATGCTTTATGAGAAAGCCACAGTTTTCAAACCTTTCTAAAAAGCTATGGTAATCATGGCTGCAACGTTTAAGAGTGAAGGAGTGCAAGTGTCTCTCCGCAGCGAACTGACTTATTCACAGATATGTTCAAGTTCTTTGAATTATGGGATGCCAATTGGTTTCGTTTCCATGCAGGCTCCGTATGCTACAAAACATGAAACCTGAGGATCATTCTTGAGTTATCCAGATGTTTTTTTAGAGAACTCTGACACCCACCGTCTTCTGGTCAGACGAGGCATATTTTAACCTTGATGGAGATATCAGCTACTACCACTGCCACATCTGAACTCAATCCAAGCCCACTCACTTCCTCACAAACCGCTACATCCAAAAAAGATCTGCGCTTGATTTGGATTTACCAGTGAATTTAAAGTCACACATTACCGTTTCGACGGCAGTTACATCCGAGACATGCCTGCTTATACTACAGACTCAGGTCATTCCATAACTCGTTCTACGTCGACAATTGTCCAAAATCATCTCTATGCAAGATGGTGACCCGGTCCATATGCATGCGTAGGCAGGCAGGATTTCTCCGGCATGTACCCGCTCGCCCGATATGGCCACCACGGTCCACCCGATTTGAATATGTTGACTTTTTGTTGGGAAGCATTAAAAGCGAGAGCTTTTCACTCAAATCCACCAACAACACTGGATGATTAGGATCAGAGTAACGGAAGAAGAGCTGCAAAGTGAGAATGCCAGTTTTGTACTCACTCGTCTGCAAGTTGTTCATAAAAAATGGTGGTGGGCACTTTGACAAATTGAACATTGCATCAAACAGCGAAAATTGCTATGATAATTCTCTATGTCTTGAATTTATCACAAAGTAATGAAAAAGCCATCATAACTTGCTTTTATTGTTATCATGCATACAACCAACCGCTTATGAAGACACAAGTGACTTGAAAAATGTTTCAGACAATATACATCAATTGTCATAATCAAATCAAATAGACCTATATCATACTTATATCACACTCGTGTATCATATTAAAAACCTGTACGACAAGAGAGGTAACATGCAGCAAATTCCCTATGTAATTTCAACGAACTTCCATAGTTTAGGATCATTTAAGTTTTATGACATAATTGCTCCAATCTTTCTAATTTACCAATACCTTTATATCCCTTAGTGCTAGTGAGACTTAAAAAGACCGATGGTATAAAACAGCAATCAAAATTCTGCTCGTCTGTTGAATGAAGTGACCTTGTATAAAGTTATGCGTTGTAGCTCAGCGCAAAAATTAGTTGCATCAGTTGATAATTGAATTTCAATGTAGCGATGTAAATTGCTAATTTTTGTTAAGTGTCATGTAATATTAATGGATCAAATCATTTCTTGCTGAACTGACTATTGTGAGATTGTCGATTGTGTATATCTACAGTGTATCAATAGTATTTTTCAGGATGGACATGCGTGTATGTATGAAAAATAAATACATGCATACACAAAATTCTACCGATCACGCTTTTTTTAATCTTGGTTTTAGATATCACGCATACACGCGCAGAATGATAAAAAGTGCACCCGTTGATTGTTGCACAGTCACATTTAAGATTGTGTAAATGCCGGTAATTTACGCAGCTGAAAGAAGCATGGGGCATGAGAAGATTTACAGGCCATCAAAAATGTCTCTTACATGATTAAGTCGGAGACAAAGTCTTGTGGTAAAAGGTCGAAGATCTTTGAGATCTTCATTATCGCAATTTACAATCACAAGCAACTTCCATGTTTTCCCTTAACCGTTGATAAAAATTATAGGATAGCCAAAGAGAGATAGATAGTGCATGGTGCATGGTGCTTATTTTTCTTGTTTCAGAATGTGGATTGATTTGAATTTCACGGATGCGCTCTATTGGATTGGCGGTGGAATACTGAAGGGACCTATTCCTTTTCATTTCAACAGTACAGAACCTTGTTTTACTTTTGAAAAACTATTTCCTCAAACTTCGATTCCTGACAATCAAAGATACAGCATGCAACCAACTACATGTGATATCCAAAGGCCTTGTTTGTGTAGAAAAGAAAATTCTAAAGGTAAACAGCTATGTGGAAAGTTGTACGTTAGAGTGTTGTGGAAAATGAGGAAAACGACATTATCGATTAGGGAACGAAATGTACATAATTTAATGGTGTATATCAGAGTTGGAACCTGGATTTCTTTTTTTTCAGGCCCAAGCCCGGCCCATCGGTCTCATGCCCATGACCCGACGGGCCCGTGTCAATTTTGAATTCTCATGCCCAGGCCCGGCCCAAGCCTGTTAGCACTTAATTTCAGCCCCATAATTAAATCGCTAAATATTTGTAATGTACCAGTGTATGTAGCGACAATGTAATGTATACATGTATTTTTGAAGAAAAATACCAAATTGGAAATGATATGCTCTTTCAGAACGCCATACAGTCTTGCTGGTTGAAATTCTTTAGATTTGATAATGTTGAAAATTGAATCAGTAAGCAAACCATCTTTTTTGAGTTTGCTCAATTTCCGGCTAAATTTTTCCTCTTCAAAAATTTGAGGATTTTTCTTCCAGCGTTTCAGGAATATAGTCACAAAACCTCTTTGAATCAGATAGCAGAAGATACATCTACATCTATTCAGTATACGACTCCTTGGAGTCAATGATAATACCATTCATTACCTTTGTCAAATTTTGAAATGTATAATTGCTATATACCAGCAAGATTTCTCAGGCACTTGATTTCCCGGGCAGCAGATTTTGTTTTCTGTTTAGAAAAACAAGTTTTGAAAATGCCACTCATTTTATGCAATACGTCTGAATTAGGGTCATGTGACTTAAGTTTCTGAACAACGGCTTCACTGCAATGTTATTCTTTCTGAAAAAAAACAAGGGGCCAACACATCGATTAGCCTAATCGAATGCTCTCAATCTCTAGATCAGATGATTTGTAATTTTAATGAGGTCGACAATGTTATCCCTGCGATTTACATTGACAGTCATGAATCTGTTTCAGAGTTAAATTGCATATTTTTTAATCCTGAACTTTAGAAATCAATTTAGTCAATTTTAGTTTTTCAGATGATATATATAAACATACAGCGTTTAAGAATTTTCTACAAAGCTAGCTGTTCTAGATAGTCAAAGCTAGGCCATCTGTACATTCTAATGCTGTCCACAAGATCTGTGTTGAATCAATCGTGCGCAACCTGAGGCCTCAAGGCTTTATAACCCTCCATCTGCAGTATATACCATTAGAGATAGCTGATGGCGGGAGGACCAGTTTTCTCTCCCGAGTAATTTTAATGCCAGTAAATAATTACGAATAAAAAATATAAACACAGCCGACGTTTCGGGTCCATACCCTTTCTCAAGGCAAGGCAAGGCAGCAATACGCGCAGTATCCAAAACTGAACGCAAAACTTCCCGCTTCGCAAAGCTAGTCTTAAATCTCCAATCATGTTTTCTCAGTTTCGCCATTTAAGAATTATACTCACATATTTTCTGCGGTGCTTTTCATCAATTAAGGTTTGCTAATATTCATAGTAAAATCGCAGCGTGACCCTCGCGCAATAACTTTTATTTCATGCATTAATTACATCAATGTACAACAAATATCAAAGTTCCGGTAATCTTATTCCATCAGCTCTAACTTGCTATCGTTATAAGAATATCATACTCATACGCTCATTCTCATTGCCTGAATTGGTTTCTGCAAATTCGATGAAGCTAATTTGCGGCCAGGGTTGTATCAAATTTCAATGATAACAAGCAGAGCACCATAATCCTATAACAATAAATCATTTACTTGAATCATCGATTTGCTTTCACTGAGGGATGTTACAACCGTTGCCACTTGCTTTTGCAAGGTCAAGTACCTCGATGATGATTGAGAGACTCACGAACTCGCTTTTATTTGATAAAGAGATATTATTGCAGCATCATTGTACAGTGGACAGAATCCGATGTCATTAAATATCAGGAAAAGAAGAATAGGTTAATGCCATGATTTGCGAAGAAGGATCTGGTTTTGAACGAGGTCTGGTTGATGTCACTGCAGTTGTGGTAATTGGAATAAAATTGATGACTTAAGGCTGGTTTATACATCCTCCGTTTCTTGTACGGAGATGTCTCCGAGAACAATTTCACAAAATACGGACACGTCTCCGGGAAATATTGTGCGAAAACGGAGACGTATGTCTCCGTATGTTTTTTATCAGCAGACATGAAACGGAGGGTCAAAAATCACGATACGGAGACATTAGTTTGGTTGAATGTCTCCGTATTTCAGTCGACTGAAGTTTGACTGTGAGCCAATGAAATTAAAGATGAAGCGATGTCATCACGTGACATCTAGCTGGTTGTGTTCTGTTCAGGGAATCGAGGCTCCGTACATATGCAACTGACAAAATGGACTATATACATGCATCCGTATTTTTTAGTCTCCGTGTCCTACAAGAAATTACGCAGACTTGTGCAGCTTCCGTAAAACGGAGATGTCTGCGTTTTCAGGAGCTGTCTCCGCTCTCAATACGGAGGAAGTGTAAACCAGCCTTTAACCCTTATCGGTATACGCCGTCACATTTTGTTGCAAAGAATTCTTAAATAGCGATATCTTTGTTAATAATTACTCAATATATTTTTCCTCTTGCAAAACACCTTCATCGGTATAAGTGTCACGTTTTGTTGCATTCACAAAGGTCACCGATCTTGTCCTACTGCAGTCATCGTAATGACCGCAATATCGCTATTAATCTCTTTCACTAGTTAGCGATAGTTGATTACTTGCGTGTATGGATCTCGTCGAGATATTGTAACAGATAATTATTTCACCAGTCATTCTCTCGCTACTTCACTCCTCGAGAAAGATTTAACGTTGCTCGGGACCGTACAAAAAATGTGACACTTATACCGATGAGGGTGTTCCAAAGTTGCATACCGATAAGGGTTAAGGATATTAATTGTTGAATTGTTAGCGCCCCCGCCCCTAAAATAGGCGTCCCTTTTAATTCAGTAGGAAAATAAAATCAGCGCCCTTTGGCGTTCATGATAGGAGTTTATGGCCCATGCAGAACAATGACTATTATATAGATACAATAGAACTTTGTGGCAGCATATCCCATTGGCACAACTGCAGAATTGCCACCAGAATAAAGTTGAGGCCTGGTGGTGAGGCCATAATGATGAGGTGACTACATAGGTGAATACACAACCTGCAAATCCACCGCACGCCCATCGTAATAATAAAAATCGCCACTAAATGTTACACAACGTCATTCTATTCCAAACATATTTTTCATTACAAATGACATCATGGGAATGTTAGAAAGCCTTTGTCACTAATTAATTATATAGAGAAACATGGACAAGCACGAGTAAACCTGGTTATCAAGGACAATATGGCATGAAAACTGTACAGATTGCTCCTTCCTGACCGCAAACGCGATATCGTCTCTGAGGTCAATTTTCGCCTTTAGCAATCGTGCTCTCGAGTCGAACCTGGATTGTACTCATCGTGAGGTCGATGTGCTTGCTGCGCTCTCCTGACGAATGCTGTTGATATCATTTGCTCTTATGAGATGGAGTTCTGCGACCTCATAATAGATTTATCAATCGATTTTATTGCACTATATTCGATGTTTGACTCATTTGATTATCGTGACTCAAAATCGCCGAATCTTTCGTGATCGTCATGCTATGTTGTTTGTCAAGTTGCAGGGGTTTCCTTCTTGTATCACGTTATCGCTGAAAACATAGAGTAAGTATTAGGCAGAGTAGCAACTCCGTACTAATTAAATCCCCATTGTGCATGCAGTTCGATTTTGTCAAATGAACTCGAGTTGAGACCCAGCACCACATGTAATACATATAGTTGCAAATTTTTGCACTTTTGGAGAAATTTACACTAGTTTGACTGATCATAATGGCAACACAGAAGGAATAATAGCATTTTACAAATCCTCCATGTCATGACAGCCTTTGAGAGGCAATGTTTACTAAATTAGCAATCCGATTGGTGACTAATGCTCAGGCTTAGAAATAAGTGTGTTTTCTTAAGCGTGATCACATCACAAACTACCTGCAAATGAAAGAGCAAAATATCATAATTAACTTTAAAAGATGTGAATGTCTCCACATTACTATTCAAGGAATGAAAAATACATTTAGTGAATCATAAAATCATGCCGATGAAAATTGAATCAAAAACTTGAAATTTTAATGACGAAGCCAATGAATAAGATCTCAACTTTGCATGAAGACTTGCATTACAATGCGGCTCATGAAATTCTTGATAATCAGCATAATTTCATTTTAATTAAGATATCTGTTCTTAATTTTTCATTCATTTTGATGTCCAATGAGTTTCATACTACTTGTATAGAGGTACTAAATCGCTATTATATAAACACAGGCATAATTTGCAAAAATTTTGCTTGTCAAAACTTGATCAGACATTCTTTTGGACCGCATGAGCGAAATCTACGCAAAAAATTTCATCTATTGATATAAAAATTTTCACTATATGCTAACATTTTTTTGAGTTGACACTCTACCTTCTGTATTGCGTACTTACTCTGCCTGAAAAGATTACTTAAGAAAATACATCATTATATTGTAACGCCTTTGTCATAGTAGACCAGCGCGGAAACCGACGGCGCGCTTTCTATCGTCCGCAGTTGTAGGAAAATTAACTGATTAGGGCTACATGAACAACCAACTACAATGTTGAGCATTGATGTTCAGTACAACGGCTCTATGAAATGTGTCAAGTCATGCATCCAACAAGCCAGATAATGCGTAGTTATTCGGTTGAACAGTCATGCTAAAAAACACAAATCAGTAAAAGGTTAAGGCAAAGTTTAGCCACGCTCTGTTTGTCAAGGCAGAATCAAACTGTTCTGCTCTTTATAATCCGATAAATGTATACGATCCTACAATCCGGCGGCCAGAACAAGTTTCTGCAGAGAACGAGGCCGAATATGAGACTTTCACAGAATGATGCACAACCCTTGCCTACTGCAAACCTGCGCATCTATCGATTTCTGACTGGTTCCTACTCTTGTCAGACATGATCTAAGAAAAAAACACAAAAAAGAAAGCGTAAAAAATTCATTTTAACCGAAAAACTTCTGCGTCTCATCGGATCAACAGTGTCTTTCTTTGATGTCGTCTGACAGTCCAGTTAGAGGAACCAGTTAGAGCTCGGCAGACGTGTAGGCTCATAGTAGGCAAAGGTTGTATATCATTCTGTAAAGGTCTCATTTTCGGTCTCGTTCCGTGCAGAAACTCGTTCTAGCTGCCGGATTACTGATGCTTCTGGGGACTACAGGATCTCCTGGATAAAATGAGGTTGAATCACAAAAGGAACAAAAGTGGTATAGCATATGTGAGCGTTTAAAATGTCAACGTAGCACTATATTTTCTGCTCATTTTACAGTTAATTCTGACAATTGCTCCGAAGGTGAGGCGATTATTGATCGGGCTGGAGTGATGACATGCTTTTACATGGACAGAACACTGCAAAATTACACAGATTGTTTAAACTGGTGCAAGAGAAGTGGAGGATTGATCATACATTTCGGTGGAGAAGTGGAGCTGAAATACGCGTCGTTGATGTTTGGGTATGACATTTGAAGCTTAATCATTTGATCCAGGATGATATAAAGAACATTGAGCGAAATTTCATCAATTTAGGGACTGCTTTATTGATGACTAACTTAAGTTATATATTGTATATAATGACTGTTCTTGCTAAAGAAGTCCTCTACGTTGTTGTCTGATACCGATAGAGAACAAATAAAGCGAGCTGAGGTTTTATATTGTGCATTAGGTCATCAAAGCTTCAACTCAATTGAAAATGCTGGGTTGAACTACCTATTAAACACGTACGTCGAGATTGCTTCAAAAAAGGGAAGATTTCAAGTTTCCATTGATGATGGCTCTCTATTTGGTAGGAAGACTATATCCCGAGAAACTCTGAAACTAGCTGATGAAGCACAGGTATCAATCAAACGTCATATATCCGATAGTGTCAATAACCGCCATTTCAGTCTTACGACAGACATGTGGACTGACTCCTTTAGGAAAATTTCCTTCATTGACTTACATTATTTTGGATTGACGAAAGATATGAACTTCAACATACACTGCTTGGTGTCGATCACTTTGGAACTGAATCGCATGGATCAAATATTCTACATAAGTTGAGCGAAATGTGTGCAATTTATGATATTGAGCTCTCAGGTAATGTCACCTTTTACTACAGATAAAGGTTCGAATATGGTCCTCGCTTTGCAAGAGACATCAAGATTTGATTGTGTTGCTCATCGGCTTCACACAGTGGTGAAGGATTCTTGGAATGAAACTTTAGTAATATCAGATGAGCTGAAGTCGTATGAAGACGCAGTTGCCAAGCTGTGCAAATTTGTTAAGCAAAGTGCTTCTATTCAGGAACAGTTACCCATTTCTCTGAAGCACGGTGGTAATACTCGCCCATGGACCAGTATTTCCTCAAGAGCTGATGCTATTGACCGTAGCTACGATGTGTTAGTCAACGTTCTGACTTCGAAGGATAGGCTCATTCTTATCGCATCGATTGATAGAAACTTGAATAAAGCTGTCCTTGAGTTCTTTTCTTCTTTGTCGGGACTCTTCGAAATGGTTCAATCAAGCAAGAGGCCAACAACACAGTACTGTATTCCATCATATTACAAAGTATCTGCACTGTGTTCGCCGAGTGCAAGTGATCATCAGGCTATTGCGATGCTAAAATCGAAAATGATGACAGTACTTGATGCAAAGTATTGGCCTTCGATCAACAAGGCTGATAACTGGATCGCCACCTTCTTGGACCCGAGCTTTAAAGCATTTGATTTCATGCCATCCGACACGCAAGATGACATAGATTTCAAAATTCGTACCATGAATGATTTAAAAACATGGACCTCTGCAATGGTTGAAATAGCTTCAGACTCCATGAATATCAAGCCACCCAGCAAAAAAATCGAAAAGATGATATCTTTGCTGATTTAAGATCAGTTGATGTGAGATCCAGCTGGCAAAAATGCTCTGACATTTCCTTAGGCTTTGAGCAAGAATACAATATCTATGTCAATTCCACAGTTGATACAGATGTGGATTTGTCCGAAAATCCTTTGGACTACTGGAAGATTCAAAAAGATCGATTCCCTCTTCTAAATTCAGTTGCTCTCTCAGTTTTTCCACGACCAGCAACATCTGCACAAAGTGAGCGAGACTTTTCCCAAACTGGAAGGTCTTTGGTTGTCCCTAGATGTCGCCTCAAACCTGAAATCGTGTCTGCAACTGAACTGATAAGTGAAGCATTTAGACTGCAGCTTTTGAAATTCTAGTTTGTTTATTGCGAACATTCGTAGACCGTGTTTTGTTATATCTCCATCTTGAAATACCATGCATATCAAGATAAACATTTTCAGTTTGGTTATCAATAAATATAATAACAACATAATTTGGAATATTATCTTTTCAAATCCATCTAAGCAATCTAGATAATTAAACATCACATTCATTTTTCGAGAAACTTTATATTCATATTTCCTACCTACGCCTATAAGCAACATATCCCTCTATAGAAGTTGAGACCCATGTTTTCCATGCATGTTGATCAACCTGTAATAAGCGCGAATTTAGTTACTTGGCTATTAATGAATACACAATTTGTAAAGCGATATGATCTATAGGTTGATTTGAGGAACATGATCATAAACTGCAAACAAATGAAGATGAACATGAAATGTAAATGAGAATTACGTGCATTTACATTTATCTTTAGAAACTCGTAGACCTACGATTACGTAAACAAACAGGGTAAGCAGACATGCACTTTTTAGTTGAACAATACGTATTCTAATGAAGGGGTTTACTATAAAAACAGCGGCCTGTAGGCCTCCGCTTGGCAATATTTATTGCGATGGTGAAATCGAGCAACTTAGGCAGGTCTGTGCCGAATGAGCATGGGACATGGGCTGGGCTGGGCCTGTGCCGAACGTTCATGGGCTGGGCTGAAAATTTCGGCCCATGTCCAACTCTGTGCTATTCTCATGAAGTAAAATAATCCCGCTATTATGATTCTGTTAAAGCTTAGAAAATGAATTAAGCCTATATATGAAGACTTTCTTTTCAAAACTCGATAGATCTTTTTTTCATGAAAATTATGTAAGATCCTATTTTCCATCTTCAAGGTACACGGGAAACTGTAGAGTACCAAAACTGGCTGATTTTGACTACGAAACCAATGTACAGAACAAGAATAACAAAAAGTACGAAAGCGCTATCGTTCGTGCTCATACACTACGAAAGCGATTGGCTTTCCTATTGGATGATAAAGATAATCCAATAGAAAGCCAATCGCATTCGTAATGTATGAGCACTAACAATAGTGCTCTCGTACAATTTGTTATTCTCGTTTTGTACATCGGTTTCATAAGTAGCTTTGGTATTGCACAGTTTACAATGTACACTCCATAACCTGTGAGAGGCATATAATCTGAAGCGATTTAGACATGTCAGAATTTCTCATCAAAGTCTGCATTTCTTTTTACAAAAACCAAAGGTGTTTCTTTTCATAACGTGATATATCCAAAGACATTTTAGTAAATTGTAAGACGGATTTAAGAAATCAACTAAAACGAACAATCTTCTGACAGTTGTGTGCTGTTTTTGACGTCTAACCTCTTGAGTCTTGATGACGCTCGGTGCACACCAGCTCTGTATTATTTTCCCATTGCTTACTCTGCATTTTTGCAGTTTTGAACGAATAACGTGCACTGGAGTTGCAGCAGTATAGTAGACTTGGCTTCGGGCTCAAAAGGTTATATCAACTACTGCATTATAAACCGTAGACCGACAATTATCCTACAAAATTACTGACAAAATCAACCGACGATTGTCACCTCCAATATCCTTCGATATCCGACGAATTTGTAGGTTTTCCACCGACATCGAAACAGATGCTTTGTATGCAAATTAACTAAACAACAACTGTTGAATATTGATTGATTTTATCGATTAGTGATCGCTTGACTTTTGGGCAATCTGTATTATTGTGCGGCAAAACCATGATTTATTTTGACATATTTTAATTAATTACCTACATTTTGTATAAAATTTAAGCTATATTTCATTGCTATTCATTTTGTGGCTTTTTATCAGATATTGTAGGTGTTCAGTGGCAATCATCCTACAAGAACTAACAATGACCGACAAAATAGATTTTGTAGGATAAATGCCTCTCAATTGTCAGTCAACGGTTTACAGTGTGCATGTCTACCAGTATCTGCATGATTTGTCTCAGTGGTACATGTCGAGCTCTAGGCCTAGGCTTGAATGCTTGAAATTCTGAAGTGACTTCTGGTATAAAAAACCAACAGTTGATAGGCTAATAACTCCTTTTGGATATTATAAACCAAAATCAATTTGTTTTCATTTGTAGAATTTATGGGCATCTTATTTACGGGATGTTGTTTGCATGTTTGCAAATTTGAATAGAAATTAGAGACATATAATATGACATTTCATACATCAGAATCTGTCTATAAAGCAATTTGACTTCATTGAATAACGGGCTAGACATCATGTCAAATAGCAGGAAGAAACCCATGGCTATAATGGAACTAATAATTCTGATAACACACGATGAGGTCTTACAGTTGTCACACCTGAAGATGGCCGCGTGCAATGACTAAAAGATCTCGTATACTACGAGAATGAAGATCTTCATTGGTCCAAGGCTTCTTCTTCTACTGTTTCAGTTATTATTCATCAACAAGAATTTACTTGGATTTAGTAAATGCCAAAAGACTAATTGAGAATATTCTTGAGGCTATGTGGTTATTTTATGTATGAAGTTCCCAAGTTAAATTCATGTCGGAATTGCATGTCGGAAATTGCAGGACTTTCACAATTTCCACTGAATTTAGTGATCATTCGACCTTCCTAGAGATATAACTCAATTGCACAAATTTCTGAGTCATGCTGAGTTGTGATATTCTAAGGGACCGCATCATAGAGTAAGCATATTAGGTATAGAGTGGCAACTCCGCATTTATTAAATCCCCAATTTGAATGCACTTTCGATTTTTTTAAATGAACTCGAGGGGATATAGTTGGTAATTGTTACCGAAGGTGAGATATGCACATTTTTGAAGTCTTGAAGCAATTGCCAGGGAATTGAGTGATCATAATAGTAATGCAGAAGGAATGATGGTATTTTACAGATTCTCAGTGTCATGACAGCCATGGAGATTTGTTTTGTTAAATTAGCAATTCGATGGGTTTCTATTACTTTCATACTCAGCCGCAAGAGTATTTTCTTAAGCGTGATCATATCACAGGCAACCTGCCAGCTGCCACTGACAGAGCAAAGTCACATAATCATAGACAGTGATTTCAATTAACTTTGAAAGATGTAAATGGGTCCACATCACTATTCAGATTCAAGAAATGAAACATGAATTTAGTGAATCATAAAATCATGCCGCTAAAAATTTGATTTAAAACCTGAAATTTCAGCCAAGAAAGCAAAATAAGATCTCGACTTTTTCATGATGACTTCCAATTAGTGATGAAAATTTTCCGGAAAATTTTGAATCAAAATTTTCCGTGGAAAATTATGGAAAAAATTGGAAAATTTTGGAAAATATTGGAAAATTATGGAAAATTTTGAAAGTTTTTATTTTTTGATAGGCCCTATAATTTGAGTGCTTCCACTGCCGAGGCATCTGCGTACTAATAAATTAGGTCTGAAACTCTTGATTTCATATTATTTCGATTAAAGCGATCGTGGCAATTCGATTTCCGTCCGCGAAGTTTTGAACATTCCTTTGCCACCAGGCAGTGGATTGTACTTAATTGTTAGCATTTCTAATTATCACACAGACACCGT
Source organism: Prostheceraeus crozeri (assembly GCA_907163375.1). Classification (NCBI taxonomy): domain Eukaryota; kingdom Metazoa; phylum Platyhelminthes; order Polycladida; family Euryleptidae; genus Prostheceraeus; species Prostheceraeus crozeri. The sequence continues at coordinate 52,075 of CAJQUW010004947.1, forward strand.
TTGGGATAACGTGAATCTTGCTTTACAATAGGGGTATAATTTTATGCAATGTGAAAGATCTGGAGCAAAAATAATGTACTTCCATCATTTTCGAGTTTGCTAATTGTTAGCTTGAAAGTGAAGCTTTATTATGCAGCGTTGATCATAGTGATGCAAATTCTCCATGTGTTGATGAACATGTGATGAAGTATAAGCACACAGTCCACGCAGCATTCATGGGCGACCATATTGGAAGATACAAAGACTGCAAACTCGTGAGATATTTGGAAACTAAAGATATCTGTGATGAGTAAAAGAATATCAATGATAGCTTCAAACTTCTGGCGCATTGTCCGGTATCTTCGTTGAGGATACACCCTCCATTTCTAGTTCAGATCAAAGTGTTTAATTTGGTTCAGATGGTTCAGATAGTTCCAAATCGATCTCAGATCTGCCCAAATGAATTTCAGGTATGATCTAGATGAATTGGAGATCTCCAGTTGAATCAAAGATCTTTTCAAAGTTGAGCTTGTGGGATCTGAAATTCAGCTAGAGAAATCTGAAATCCATCTAATGTCTGAAATTCATTTGGAAAGATCTAAAATAGACATGGAAAAGGTGCAGTTGGTGCCAAAAGTTAGCATACAGGGATGATAGAGAAGTTTTTGGTCTTTGAATATTACATAGTGTTTTCAAACGACTATAATAAGTCTCCAAAACAAAGGAAAAAACGTCAATCACCGAAAAATAAATTTCAAAATTTTCCAATGGAAAAGTTTCTGGAAAATTTTCCATTTGCATTACTACTTCCAATATATTGCGGTTCATGAAATTCCCTTGATAATCAGCTTGACTTCCGCTTAGTTACAATGCTTATTATCAAATATTCATGCCTTTTGATATCCAACTTGATTCATTCTAGTTATACAGGAGAGTCATCTCGGCAGTATATAAATTGGCAAATTTTGACTTTTTTCAAAAGTGCTCAAATAATTCTTTGGACCACGGGAACGCAATCTCCGCAAAAAATGAATCTTTTGATATAAACATTTTCACTGTATACAGATACTTTTTGAGTCGACACTCTACCTACATATCCCTACTCTATGGACCGCATTATGAATTTATCACGTTTCGAAAAAATGCCTGATTCAATAACATTACACTGTGCGTGAACTTATAGGATGCAGCAGAAATTTTCGATTTGTGAAAATCTGCCGTTTTACGAGGCAGGTCAGCGCGAAACTCAGCTCAAAACTGAAGATAATATCCTTCACCAACGCCACACTGTGCATGATCATGTGGGCCTAAGTAATTTCTAACATACAGCAAAATTTAGCGATTTATGAAAAATTGCAAGATGGGATAAATCGCGTTTTGAACAGAAATCCAGGGCATTTAGAAAATAAAATGTAATGATGGATGTTTCTGAGAGCAGTGGTTCAAAAAGCGAAGTCATGCATGCTTCTTTCAATTACTTCTAGGTAGTTAAACAAGGTTCAGTCTTAGGTTCACTCTTGGGTAGTCTTGGGGGGTACCCAAGAAACTTGGGGGGTGTGAGAATCCAACAGCAAAGAAATTGACCATGAATGATCATTTGCGGTTTTCTTGGAAAAATTCTACCTAAGTATATGACCACATCATGTCATAGCAAGTCATCTACATGTAAGCTTACATGTGTGTACATGTAGGCTAAGGATGCAACCTACTTCAACCACACGATTGGTCTTTCTATGATAAAACTGTGATATCATCAACTTTGATATATACCTACCGTGAATGTCCATCTGATAGTTTGTTTAATTAGCTTTTTAAACTATCCTTTGATTGCCTATGGCTTCCTTGTGAATTTCATTCATTATACTAGATGTAATGCATTGTGCTAGAAAATTTAAATTGTAATTTAAATTTGTAAATTATGTTAGACAGAATTTTATATATATCATTTTGCGTGAAATAAAACAAATAATTCATGAAAAATGCAATGCATCAAACCAATGCTGTACAACGCTTATGCTGTTAAATTGATAGCCTACAACAATTCGTAGATAACTTGCTTCATATAGCCTCTTGCCTTGAAAGTTAAAAACTTCGGCCCTTGTTTATTCTACTATTAGGCTACATGTATTAGAAATAGAAAGATATCGGTATCATTTAATGCAGTGACATTCTTTGATGATTGCTTCTGACGATTAGTAAAAATATCGTTACATCTACATTTGTGCTATTTTCATCTTATACGAGGATTATGTTAGGCTCCCCCTATGTGTGTTTCGTTTCTCGATCAGACATGTTGTAAGGAATGTAGCTTAGTCATGCATGTTGCTCAAATTAGGAAATTATTATGCTGTAGACGTAAACAGGGTTGATGATATTAAATACACAGATAACCTATGCCGATAATTAGAACTTTTAGCTGAATATTTATATGGCCTTAATTCCGCAATAACAAATTCATGTAGTAAATAGTAATTGGTATGAACATTAGATACATATTAATTGAATAGCAATATATACAATATGGCATGATTCAAAATATCTTCATGCAATTTTGAATCTCAATCAAAATTCCAAACAAGTTCTGGAAATTGTTGTTCCACTTCAATAGAGAAATAACCGCTCTTGGGGTACCCAAGATTAGACACAAGATTAATCTTGGTCTTGGATCTTGGGGGTACCCAAGCGGACGATTGGACCCAACCTTGAGTTCAAGATCTGAATCATGCTAGACAGTCACGAATATAATTTCCTGATCTTTCTAATCATCAAAAGATAACAAATTTTCATCCATTGATTCATAATTCAGTGACGTTAATTCTAGTCGATTTACAGATTTCAGTTTTCAAGCATGCATAATTGCAGATGCGATGTGACAATTTGGAATGTGGCATTTTCAAAAGCTCTGTGCAATTTTTATCCATCATTTCAGCATGATTGATATTTCCTACCGAACTCATGCAGAATCAAACATTTTAGTAACGAAATAGGTAACTGCAAAATTCGAATGAGATGTTCCTCAAATTTTGAGTTGAAAATGAAATTGAAAAGTGTCCGGATAAGTTTTTTAGCAGTGTATATGGAATTCGCTTAGCTTGAAATGAAAAACTTGCATCCTGATTTGATTAAGTATAATATTATTTTAATGTACATTCTACTTGTACAGGGATGAAGGTCCATATGTTGGATTGAGATCAAGCAGTCACACCTCAAGAGCAGCGAATTCATCAGAAAATCACGGAATTACAAACTTCGCTACAGTTTTGTCTCCAATTGATGGAAAACCAATATCATCCTTTATGCTTTTTTATAATCATGATTTCTCAGCATCCAATTGCAATTGCTATCAAACTCGAATTCAAAGAGGCGAACAATCGCAATCAGATTACATATACTGGAATCGTGACTGTCAGGAGAGAAAAGATGCAGTTTGTCAAATGCCGACTGGTAAGCTCATGAATGAAAATGTAGCGCTGCAAAGGAAAAACGTTGAAAACGTGATTATTGCGATTAAAAAGTTAAAACCTTTAGGGAATACTGAACCTATTAGTTCAAGATATTTTGTCACCACATTTTCTCCTAAGGCTTTATCATGTTAATTATGAAATGGATAGCAGATAGATTTATTAATTAAATCAAAATTCAAAATCTTGCAATCTCCAAAGTGGAAAAGTGAGGACTGAGTTACGCATATTCACTTATGTGACATAGAGTAGTCTTAAAAAAGATGAACTATCATTCCCTATACATAGAAAGCACGCGCTAGAATAAATATGCATAAAGCGATTATGACATGAAGCTGGATTTATGTTTGCTTTTGATCCATGTGTTGTATTACTAATTATTTAATTGAGTACACTTATTAAATTTCGTATACTCAGTTTACTTAATCAAAAACATTTAATTAAGCAGCTACTGCAATTATCATCAAACTTGCTTTGATCATCATCACACAACAGAGTATGTTCTCCAGATCTCAAGGAGCGCTGTAAGATCTCGAGGAGTGGCTGAACGCTCTTTGAGATCTGGAAAAGAAAGAAGGTCATGCGTGTGGTGATGATTATAGAAGTAGCTTAACTGCTTACGTCAAAGGGAAAACGCTCCGATTGAAGTGCACAACATATGTTTATTTTCGGAATGTACAGTGGTGAATTTTATGCATGAAAATGCCGCTTATCAATGTTTTATGTAGGAATGATATTGTGTTGTCAAGGCAAAATTCACAAATGACATTGAAATTTCACAAAATATTTTAGAATTTTTGCATTTTAGAATATGTATATTTGATTATTTCAACCGGAATTTCTTAATTTCGGTGTACTTGTAAATTTTAAAGAATATAAGGAATGCATGAAATTGAGTTCTGACTGAGATCTAGCAAAACTACGCACATTGTATTTGGATTTCTAAAATTCTATATGTAGTGACAAGATCAAATTTAAAATGAATTAGATCCATTTCTGCACGTTTTGAATATTTTTCAGGAGAACTTTTAATCACGATAGTGACGTAAGTATACGATTGTTGTCTTTGCTTGTTACAGCTGTGTGTATATGCATTATGATAAGTCTTCAGACTTTCATTAGACCGAGAGTTGTAAAACTGCCTAAATGACAAATTTATATGACTGCCTTTTATGATAATCTGATATTATTCATGATGTGTCTCATGTTTTCAGGATAGCCTATCATTTGCATCAAAGAAGAAGAAATACTCGGATGCGAATTAGAGACATCATTCTTCAATGTGGCCTAGATTTACCTATATCTTTTACCCTTAGTGCTTGATGATTGTAGCGATATTTTAGACTGTACCTACCTTCAAAAAGAGAGGCTTTGGTTTGACCTGAACTGAGGTTCAGCTCAGATCTCCGGGGGTGGCGCAGGATGTGTCGTAAAGCGTGATTCGTTGGCCGCATTTTCGAGAAAAGATTGCTTAAACAAAGGCAGATATGATACTCAGCAAAATTGCAGAACACAGCTGCACTCATCCATTTGAAAATGTTTCGCCATTCGTCCTCTGAATGGTAATGTAAATTGACCGGCAATCTTTTATTCAAAAAAAAATACCGGTAATTAATACCGTTGATTTTTTTAAAAAAATTTGAAATTTTTGAATTAATGATTTTCCAACTTTTTGTATTTTATATCAAGAATGCTTCAAATGAAACAGATTCAGTTATTTCAGGAGTTTTATGGTCATTTTTTTCGATATGGCAATATCAAAGTGGGCAATATGATCCATACTATCATAATTCAACATTCCATCTTCATGTGAACGGTAGGTCTATAATATGCGAAAAGCTGAAGAGACAATTTGATGGCTCTACTGCGAATTTTGTAAGCAAATATAGTTTCCTCGCTATTTAAGCTTTAACTTGCAGTTTACAAGAGCTCACCTACTTGGAGCAACTAAAATTTATTCAGATACTTATTTATTATTATTAAAATTTATTCAGATACTATATCAAAAAGTGAAATACATTGTATATTTCCATACTTCTCAGAATTTCTGTAGCATATTATTATTAATGTTCTTTAAAGGCGAACTTAGATTTTCACAAGAGGAGGGCAGGATATCAAGTAGCAAAATGGAATTGGAAGGGGTGAAAGTAAAGGCCTGCCTGCTTCATAATATTTAAAAATTTCAGAATAAATCTGATCAAAGTCATAGACATAGTCAATTCATAGACATAGACATAGTCATAGACATCAAAGTCAAATCATAGACAATCAATTCAAAATGAAATTCCAGAATGATAAAGAACTGTGCTTTGACTTGCATGTTGTTCTCAAACATATCTACTTGTATTTACTATAGACGTTGATAATTACTAACCACGCTGCTGCATTAAAAATTGCTACAAAATATTTTCTCACTTTGGCCAGCTAGGCCCTGCAGGGAAAATCACTTCAATTGTTTGTTCTACAAATCAATGAATTTTGTAATGAGGCGCATCACTCATCGACCACATTGTCAGTTGGATGGCCTAGGGTCGATATTGTAGGCTAGCATCTTCGAAGGTACAAATACTGACCACTTTCAAATATTGTTTCTCGAACTTTGCTGAAACAGGGATTTACCCATAGATGATTAACCCTATTTCACATCATATATTTTGAATATTACTAATAAGAGATATGCATGTTTCACATCAACTGCGGAAAGTGAAAAGTGAACGAGTTTCTGCAGTGAACGAGGCCGAAAATGAGACTTTCACAGAATAATGTACACCCTATGCCTATTACGAATCGGCACGTCTGCCGAGTTCTAGTGAGTTCCTCTTCTTGCCAGACAAAATCAAAGAAAAACACATGTAAATCCAATGGGACACAGATTGCAGTTTTTGGCTAAGATGAAATTTTGTATGTTTTCTCTGATTTAAAGAAAAGTACTTAACCCAGAGTCATAATTTTTGGCGTGGAATGTCTTCAGGTCATTTCCTTTCATGTTCATGCACCCCTGTCTATAAAGCTAGACACACTTAGATTTGGCGAGCCTCTTAATGTCAGCAAACACAAACATTTTGAGCAACTGTATCCGCATTCAACCACATTCTCAAATGCATTGTCGATTAAATGCATGATAAAAGCACATGCACATCATCGGAAATGACCTGAAGACATTCCATGCCAAAGATTGTGACTCTGGGATTAGTACTTTTTGTTTAATCAGAGAAAACATACAAAATTTCATTTTAGCCAAAAACTGTAATCTGCGTCCCATTGGATCTACATGTGCTTTTCGTTGATCCTGTCTGACAAGAAGAGGAACTCATTAGAACTCGGTAGACGCGCAGATTCGTAGTAGGCATAGGGTGTATATCATTCTGTGAAAGTCTCACTTTCGGCATCGTTCCCTGCAGAAACTCGTTCTGGTTGCCGGACTAAATGAGCTACTTTATTTAGTTTGTTGTGCTGTCAAAATGATATTTCTTTTCATTGATGCCAGACATTTTAGAAGCTTTAACAAGATGATTTCAAATATAAGGAATGTCAAATTGTAAAATAACAGTAGCTAATTCAACTTACTATCCAGAAGACTGATGAACTTAAGAAGGATCTATGTGACAGGATAAAATTTCGTTGGAATTAAAACAAAACTTCAACAATTACCTATAATTATTACCTTTTACAACACTTCCTTTGAATCCCTAAGTATTCACGCAAATTAGACACGATTCATTACACGCTATCGGCTTTGTATTTCAAGTATTTTGATTGATTCAGTGTCAAATGGACAGGAGTTCAGGTGAGTAAGCCATGAATGGAGAATCGATGGGGAATTGAAGTCAGTGGATTGAACAATAGGCGTAATCAATATGACATTATTTCATCTGTGAAAATATCATAGGCCGTTGAGTCACTGCGATAAGTTTTAGAAGTTTCAGACTTAGGTACTGGGAAATATATGAAAATGCCTTTGCATCTTTAGCATGAGCAAAATGTATTTTAACAATATCAAAAATTGTAATAGTGGATATGCCTATCAAAAATCTAAGAATGTCTAGTTGGCGGTACCCCTTGCATTTCCATTAAAAGCAAAGCATATTAACAAAATACATGTGCTAATGGGTGCAATGAATGACTCAAACGGGGCCTCAGTAAACACGTTTTCTTATAATCACCTAAAAAACAAAATTGCTCTCATCAGTGCGTACTATGTTTTTTGAATTATTTCCTGTAAAAAGATTAAATAACTGCTACAGAGTGCGGCATAAAAAAACGTGACTAAATTTTAAAGTTGCATAACTTTCTAGTTATTCAACAGAAATTAACTAACAAAACATCATGAAATTATCAAAAAAAAACATTTTGAAGCCAATACACATCTTTATTACCATGATCAGCATTGCAATGATTGCATTTGAGGATGAGAGTATAGTGTTCAGGCAAAGCAGAAGAACTCAAAAGCCAAGAAACTAGGTAAAAAGAACAACGACTGAATGGAAAAGCAAGTGTGCTTCCAATTCATCACTTAAACAATGATCATGATGGCGAAGTCTTTTTGCTGCAGATGATCGCAGCATCAATTGAGTGACTGGAGCAACATTCAGCAGAAACGTCTTGTAACGGAACGCCAGAAACTTTGTATTTTGCTGTTTTATGTCTTCCAAAGTCCCGACGTCTCTTCCAAGTTAAACCCTAACCATTTCCAGTTACTTCTTCCAATTCTTCACTTAAATGGTATTCATCGTGGCAAACTCCTTCACCATTGTTGGAGATGACCAAACAGCTTTCATTTCAATCATGCAAAACTGAATATTTGTTAGGACGTAAAGCGATCGATGTGTTGAATCAAATATCTTTAGGGATTTTTTCATATAAATATCTATACCCGCAGCATCAGGTGGCTTTCAAAAAAAACAATAGCCTATTACTTGCATATTATGATTTATGAACTATCTACTCGTATAAGAATCGAATTTCAAACTTAGAATGTGAAGTATTTGCAGTCGGGCCTATAGCTAGAAATCTTTGTTCAATTTTGTCACTGAAATATGTCACAACTCAGTAGAGAGAAAAAGAGTTGCACTGGCATCACTTGCATCGTCACTGAACCCTTATAAAATTGCTGACCAGATAAAGAGATCCCGTGATGAAAAGCTCGACGATTGGTCATGAACACATTGAATGTGCATGTAGTTTAATGGTCAAATGCAATTGTGACGACACTTTTCAGATTAAACTGCTTGGGGTTTAACTTGCAATAGACGTGGAGACATAAAACAGCAAAATACAAAGTTTCTGGCGTTCCGTTACAAGACGTTTCTGCTGAATGTTGCTCCAGTCACTCAATTGATGCTGCGATCATCTGCAGCAAAAAGACTTCGCCATCATGATCATTGTTTAAGTGATGAATTGGAAGCACGCTTGCTTTTCCATTCAGTCGTTGTTCTTTTTACCTAGTTTCTTGGCTTTTGAGTTCTTCTGCTTTGCCTGAACACTATACTCTCATCCTCAAATGCAATCATTGCAATGCTGATCATGGTAATAAAGATCTGTATTGGCTTCAAAATGAGATCTTATTTGTTAATTTCTGTTGAATAATTAGAAAGTTATGTAACTTTAAAATATTATGAATAATTGGAAAGTTATGTAACTTATAAATTTAGTCACGTTTTTTTTATGCCGAACCCTGTACTATTAGGCTAACTATCTGTGCAGATATGAATTTATGCAGATTTAATCAAAATAAAACCACAAATCTACTAATGAAATCGAAGAAAATGGCTGCTCTTGAAGTTAAAAGTAAATTGCGGCTTTCAAAACTAATCTAAACAAACAAGGTCATAGCGTGTATAGGCGAATCATGTTGATGGAAGCGTGCAGATTTGTGCATTGCCTTATGCATCAATAGATGCCGTATAACGTGTTCTAAATTATTTTGGAGCGCAAACGTGTTTGACTTAAATTCATATGCTTTGTCACAAGAGTGAACTTGCAAAATATAAATGTTAATTGATGGAAACACTCGTATAGTTTGAGGAGTGATCATCAATGTTTCAAAAGTTTCGACTTTGCGTGAAGGTTCAAAGTAAAAATGCAAAAATTACAAGATTATGAGATTATAAAATGGTATTTATCGCTATCATGGAACTTGCAGTTTGAGGTATCACTGAGCTTGTTTTTTTAATATAGAATATTGTGATATTACACTTGCTATCGTATATCGTACATGTATAAATTTGAGATGAGAACTAGCATGTCAAGTCAAATTTCGAAGAGTGCTTTTAATAGTGAGTTTAAATATATCGTTAAAATGAGGAGCTGTGTCAATGATGAGTGATGTGAACTGGGCCTACTGGTAATTTCTGATGATCGAAGAAATGGTAGCTATTCCTGTGCATTCCCATTTTCAACAGAGGATGCAGCTCAATATATAATCTCCATGATTCATAAAATCTCAATGATACATGATCTCCTACATCAAAGCTATTTTTTAAATGCCTGGTTTGAATCTTTATTCACTCATGTATACGCTGTACAATTTGATCAAAGTATTCCTGCAGTTCCTGCTGTGGTGTGGATTATTCGAATATATTGCAAACAAGGTCTCCATCCAATCATTGACAAATCTAATTAACGTAAGCTTCGGAGAGCTGGTCATTCCTGTGTGATAGAAATTTGTGCTATATAATTGTCAATTCAATTGCAGGTGAGTTACTTCACAACTTTCATTTCTATCCAATTTAATGTATGCTTGCTGTATAAGTATTCTTGCATTATATTGCCCGGCTCTCCAAAACTTATTGACAAACTTACAAATAAATTGTGTTGAGCAAGAAATGAATCCATCACGAAAATACGCAACATTCTGACTGAAGCTTATTTATTCATATAAAAATCAAGAATTAATCATGGTTTCGCAAATTGATTTTCATTATTGTGAACATTTTCCAATTCTATGGGAAAATTGATTAACACATTGATAAATGATGATATTGATTTACACTGCATGTAATGAATTATGCCCACTTCTTCCTATCTGCATCAGCATCACTTGCCTGTAGCCTTATCTACCAACTCCTTCATTGTACATCTCGATTTTACCACTCATCTCATCACTGTACTACGCTTTCCAAGTTGGAAATAAGCGCCTTGACTTTTGTGGGTCTGATATTGTTTCTGTTGATTGATGAATACCACGGACATCTATGATAATTAATGTATAATTGATATATATCATGCCAATTCCATAGACATTTTTCTATTATCTTGATTGAGTTATAGGAACTCAAATCAAGAAATAGAAAATCTCTATTGACATTGAAAAGAAAAAATAGTAAGTATTTCTGCTGACGATTACAGCTTAAATTCTCCAAAGGAAACCACAAGAGCTGACATCTATGGACTTCCAAATTTACATATTTTCTCCTTTAGCGTCTTCTTTTCCTCTTCTGTTGAGGGTTGGACGATATGAGACTTCTCCGTCGAGAATGGTCCTGAGCATCACTCGCAGATATTCCCAGCTCCACCATGTCCTCATTAACGATTTGGAGCCATGTCTTCCTTGGTCTTCCACGAGGACGGGAACCTTCGACCATCACGTCGAACACCTGCCTGATTGGTTCATCTATATTTCGACGCTTGATATGACCGAACCACCTAAGCCTTCGCTCTCTGATTACTTCGTCTAAAGGTGTGAGGCCACACCTGCTTGCCACGGTAGCGCTGTCGATCCGATCAGACAGTGAAATGCCACTCATGTAGCGAAGCATTCTTGTTTCACATGACCGGAGTTGTTGAACCAGATGTTGAGTGAGGTTCCAGGATTGAACACCGTAAAGAAGCACACGCCTGATGCAAGAGTTGTACACGTTACCTCGGCACCTGAGTGGATATGTGGCGGTTTCTGAGCAGACTGGCAATCCAGGGTCCTTCCATTTGCGTCAGGCTGACGCAACCCTCGCAGCAAAGCACATCATCAAGATGGTGACATTCTTTCACAATTTCAATTTCCTCATCGTCTACCCAAAGTTGCACAAACAAAATTATCCATTTTATTCGATTATTTCCTTTGTTGATCCACCTACATGCACATATTATTTGACCAAATGGCTTCTCAAGCAATTGAAAGATTTAACTTATCATTCGCCTTTTTCTGTTAACAATTCGCAAGATTTTTTGAACAAATTGTGAAACATTTCTTTTACAGAAAATGGATTAGTGATTAGCTTTGATGTCATTTCCTTGTACCCTTAAATACAATTCTATATGGCAAAATCATGTGTAGCAGAATTCCTTTCATTCCATCCAAATTCCTTATCAAATACTGCTTTGTTAGAACTGCCATCTGTGGCTTAATACTTACTTTAAAGGACTGATTCTTTTACGATTCGATTCCGATCAATTACGAGATAATGAAGTAGCATCTCAAGAAGACGCTTCTTTCTGGTCAACCACATTGCCTATCAAATCTGAAATTTTTATCTTGAATAAACGTGAATTTTTTAATGATTTGAGTCAGAAATGTCGTTGGCCAATGAAATATATTGTGGGAAATCTTACACCATCAATCATGCCCTGTCATTTTCAAAAGGTGGCTTCATGTTCGAAAGACAGGATGACATGAAGGAGATAATTGTCGGATTATTGCAAGAGGCCTGTCGGGACGTTAAATTAGGCCCTTACCTTCAGCCATCGTGACAACCAGCACTTTAAGATGTAAGGATTTTCAATCCACTCGCTCCAAGTCATCTTTGCCACAGCCAAAAGACATCATATGCCAACAACGAAAAAGAGAAAAAAAGATGCCACCACAGACGCGTAATCGAAATTGAACACGACTCTGTTACGCCTCTAATTTTTCCCTGAAAATTGTGATTGTTGCCGAGGGACGGAACGTTTTAAGTGAGCGAAAGTATGACTTACTGGCTTAATTGCTTAGGCTACGATCGCCCTTTGCTACCACCAGTCTTCTCCAACGGCTCCAACTTCCCCTATTCTGGGCTTGGCGTTCTAAGGTGCTGATTGGCAGGCCCGTGTCCGTTCGTATTTGGTCTCTCCATCTTTTCGCTGGTCTTCCGCGCGGTCTTGGGTTGGAGAAGTCCTGCCTGAATGCCCTTGAGACATAGTGATTTGACGGTCTTCTCGCTACGTGGCCAAACCAGCTTAGCCTTCTCTTCAGAATTACATCTACGATGGTGGTGTTCATGTGGAGGTTCCGTCTGAGAGCTTCGTTCGGATACGGTCTCGGATGCTGGTTCCATAGAGGGCACGTAGACACCTCATTTCGAAGACCTCCAGTTTTCTTTTCTCTTGACTTTTCAGTGTCCATGTCTCGCATGCGTAGATGGCTATTATGAGGGCTTTGTACAGTCTTATCTTAAGAGTACGGCTGATACGACGCTCGTTCCAGATTGATTTTCGTAGACGGCTAAAGGCTTGTGAAGCTAGAGCTGTCCTTCTTATGATGTCGGACGAGGAATCAGGGACAACGATGCCTAGAAAGGTAGATTCGTCCACGCTTTCGTCCCGTTGATAAGGATGAGATCATTGCTGGGTGACATAACTTTGTTATGTGGGGGCGAAGTATAAAGTAACCAAAATGAGAACATCGCTGAATCTGTCATTAAATCATGACTGAGAACAGTAAACATCCTTTGCTGTTCTACGCTCATCAATTTTGTGCATTTGTTGGTCCTGATCATCTCGTCGTCCCAAGATAGACATTGACGATACCGAGTGTCACGATCTTTTTCTACAATTGATGTAACTACAGACTTTTATAATTGGCTGTTTTCTTAGATCTTTATATTAATGAATCTCTTTTTAATCTCTGTGAGGATTTTCTTTAAAATAAAGAATAGCCATGACAAATGCACATTGTACATATGCAAACTGAGAGCAAGCGAATAAAACTTCGGCACCAGCTCAAAAATGTCTCTATCCTCACATGAATGAGCACACTGTAAACTCTAGGGCACGAAATTTCGCTTGAATTAGGCACGAAATTTAGACATCAATTCTAACCAACACAATGCACGAGTAGGCAAGAAGTTCATAGTGCCGGGTTCATGCAAATTGACTTTTCCTTCGATTTCATTGGATGAAAAACATATGGTTTGGTACCTATTAGTGCCTAGTGGCGCCTACTGATGTCTCGAGGAACTAGAAAGGCACTAACTAGGCGCTAACTGGCACGAAATTTCGACTTCGTGCCAAAGTTGGTGCCCTACAGTTTACAGTGCATTCAATGCCTCTGTCACGAGGTCGTTCTTTAAAGACATTTATATCTTGCTGGGAAAAAAGCTCGCGATTAGCTAGCACATATCTCGAGCGAATAACGAGCGCATAGCTTCCGTTTTGTCTCGCAAAATGCTGGCGAAAAGCTTGCCAACTTAGGATCAAAAACGCTACTGTTCGCTCGCGATTAGCGATGCTTTTCGAATGCTAATGTAGCGCGCTAATTGCTTGCTTCATTGAAAAGCCAGCTGCTTGCTTTATATTCGCTGTACCCTATTAGCATATATGAAGCTTAGTTCGTTGACTTCCTGTAGACCAACTTACACATCTAACATGACACAAATGCATGCTGCTCAACGTCATACTGCCGCGAAATGCTCATGGATCAACAGTAGTGGATGTAGAACTGTCAAAACCATAACATTCGGAGGCAGTGACAAAAAATGTGAGACTCACCTCTGCTAAACAATTGTAGGCTTGCAGAAGTTCAAAGTTTCTTCCATGCCATGAAGATTGAATGAGCTGGTTTGGTTACAATTAGTTGTATTTTCAGCATAAGTTCCTGCAGACCAGCGGTTCGTGTCTAAAATGCAAAATAATGGAGCCTTTTTATTTACATGAAAAACTACAATTCATAAATGAACATTCTAAGCATAAATGAGCATTGCTTACCGTTTTCACTGATTATTTTTATGTAATATTTAGGTCACCCGTATAATAATCTACTGTTGATCACTGTCATCTTGCCACGAAACGCTCCAGGGACTAACAGCAGAATGACTCAATGCTGCTAAACTCAAAACATTCGGAGGCAGTGAAAAACTGAGAACTCACATCAAAATTGTGTTCATATCAAAAATTTAGAACTCACTTCTGCAAAATTGGTCGCCAATTTCTCTTTCCTGTCGATGCTCATTGAACTGGTTTGGTAGAGCCCGCGCCCATTTTTGATTTTGTTGGGCAGCGATTGCGGTCTGAAATGTACGATAAAATTGTTATACCACAGCCTTTAAAAAACCGTTGAGGCACAGCCTAAACGTCAATGTGAAATTTGTGCAATCTGATATCATATAACAAAAGCTGAAAGCAAATTAACACTCTTATTTAGCCATTGTTAAAAAATTAACAAAAAAATAATTCATTTCTACAAATTTTACACATTTTAGAGTAAAAGGTTTTTAGTATGAATAATCCTTCAAAAAGAATTCTACCGTTGAAGCATTGTCGTTTTACGAAAAATTCAATAACTTTAAGATTTTCGCAACATTATAATTTTCTCCATTAACTGAAATCAGCATAAAGATCAACGGAGGAAAATTTCAATGGTATAAATTATAAGCATGATGGTTTAATTCGATTGGTAGTTGTCCATCTGATTTCATGTAATCAAAATCAATGCAAGATGATTAAGGTGCTCATAATTTTATTGAGGCGATTGCAAGATTGAAATTCTTTGAGATAATGTCAAAGCCCTATCCGTCGAAGTTTCAACATGCTGGCATTCATAACAAGTTTTAAAAGTTTCACTTACTTCAATGTAATCCATATTGGTTCATAGATTGTACAAAATGCATATCTCGTTATTGAGTTTAAGTTGCAGAGATTCATGGTCTACAGCAAAGGTATGCATAGCTATTACGCTAGTCACTACAATAGGAAAATAACCTATTTTTCTAAAACTAAAACGGGTTTCATAATATGACATTAAAGTGAAACGACTCACCCATTTTTACATGGCTTCAACCGTGGTCTTTTTCCACAGTCATGAGGAAGGGAATTAAATTGACACACAATCATTGATTTGCGCAGCCTTGATTTGCCTCATTCAAATGCCACTCCTGGCAAAATGGATGATTTACGGATAACTAAGGACTTTCTCAATCCTGATATTTTTGTAGTTACCGAAAACTGGTTAAATGATAATCATGATGATTCACTTTTTCTTTTAAATGGTTATCATTTATTGCGATGTGATAGAACTGGAAGCTCTGGTGGTGGAGTAGCTTTGTGGCTACGTTCTTCTGTCAAAGTGAAACGTCTAATTGCTTCTCGCCTCAGTGAACTTTCATGCGAATATATAATCGTACAATTTCGTTTTGGCTCATAGCATTATCTCTTGCTTGCCCTATATATTCCACCCGATGGGAGTAGGTGTGTAGCTTCTTCGACAGAGATATCTGATTATTTAATTGAATTCATTGATGATGTAACTGTTGTATTCTCTGATATTCATGTTATTCTTTGTGGTGATCTGAATCACTTTGATACATCTATCCTGCAAAGTTCTCATGATCTATTTGACAAGGTGCTAATGCCTACTCGAGGTACTTCGATACTAGATCGTTTTCTAGTAAGCCGTTCTTCAGACCAAATATATATGGATGCTTCAGTTGGTCCTCCATTGACTTCAAGACGTAGAGGCTCACATTGCCAAATACTTTTATCTCCAGTGAACATTGACACTAACACTGATTGTGAGGAATATCGTACTTTATACGATTTGAAGAGTTGTCATATTGCGGACTTTATCACTCGCTTAAATATGTGTTCATTTCATGAATTGTATCATGTTAATGATCTGGATAAAAAACTTGAAATATTTTACACGTTGGTTCAATCATGTTTATCTGTAATCCCGCAAGTAAATCGATTGCCATGTCTACTCGTGACAAACATTGGATGTCAGCTTACTTAAAAGATTTGATTAGTAAAAGATGGTTTGCATATCGTTGTAAAAATTTTCATATGTATAATATCTATAAACATAAATGTAAAGAAGAAATCAAGAAGTGTAAAATGTCTTGGGTTGAGAGGTCAAGAAGATCATCTCGTAACATTTGGAGTGTAGTATCTGATGTTAAAGGCATTAATGTGAAAAATCCTTTAGCTCCTATTTTACATGAGTTTTCTGATGCCATGAGTGCAGCTAATGCTATCAATGAATCTTTTGCAAAACATTTTCACTCGGAAGACCGCTTTCCATACCATTCATCTGACACAACTTCAAATCACAATGATGATGATTGGTGTCCCCTAACTAGCCCGCATGATGTTTTTCTGTTCTTAGAGAACTTGTCTACTAATAAAGCTACGGGCTCTGACGGAATTTGCAACCGTTTCTATAAGTTAGCGTCGCCATATATTTGTGAGCCACTGAACATAATAAACTCTATCATCATTTAGTGTTATGTTCCAAAAGATTTGAAAAAATGTATTGTGTCTCCGATTCCAAAATGTTCTCCTGTCTCTTTCGAAAATCTTCGACCCATCACACTTTTAAGTGTCCCGGCTAAACTTTTAGAACATCATATACTTTCGACCATGCGTACTGCGTTCTATGAACGTGTACCCAGCTTTCAATTTGCTTATAAAAGAAATTCATGTACAACATCCTGTCTTGTTACCTTACATCATATTATTACAGAAGTGTTAGAAAAACCTGATGTTACTGGTTGCATGCTCTTGAATTATGATTTTTCAAAGGCCTTCGATACCATCAGTCACAAAGTATTGCTTCAGAAATTAAGACTTCTTCAGTTCCCTATACTTTTTGTTGAGTTTATGTCTTCTTACTTAAGTAGTCGTTATCAAAGGGTCAAATTTGGGTCAGTTGTTAGCTCAGAGTTGCAGGTGCTTAGCGGAGCTCCTCAAGGTTCCCTTTTGGGCCCGTTTTTGTTCATTTTGTATTGTTACGACATAATGTCCCTGTCTCATAACACATCATTAATCATGTATGCTGATGACGTGTCTCAAGTGTGTCCAATTTTTAAATCTGATGTACCTGGATCTATCGAAATGATTACATCTGAATTTTATACTATAAATGACCGGGCAGAAAAGAATTATCTGAAATTAAATTTGTCAAAAACAAAATGTGTTTGTATAAGAAAGAAAAACTTTGAGATGCATTTTCCTTTCACTTTTGAAATTGTCAGCGAATGCAAATTACTTGGTGTTGTGTGGAATGAAACTTTAAAATGGGATTACCATTTCAGTTTATTGCTAAGAAGATGCTCAATACGTCAATATTTGTTGAAAATCTTGAAGGATGTTCTACAACATGACGAATTGTGGTTGACTTTCCACATGTTAATAGAAAATTTAATCATGTATTGTACTCAGTTATTTGGTGTTTTCAGTTATGAAATTAATCATATTATCAACAGTTTGCATAAACGAGGAAGGCGACTGATTTGCCCTGCACAATGTTCTTGTGGCAATGACATGACAAGATTTCATGCAATTAGACTGGCGGCTTTTAAAAGCTTCTACAACAAGTGCTTGCACCCCGGACATCCGTTGTGTTACATTATTCCTAAATCTATACGAAAACATGTTTTGGTCCCAATGTGCACTACTAATCGCCGGCAAAATAGCTTCGTCGTTTTAAGCTCTCTGGTCATTAATGGTCTCTCTGACCTTACTTGCAAACAACTGTTTTTTCATAATTGTCTCTGTAATTTTTGATTTTCATTACGACAGATATATACTTTTTCTCTTTCTCTTTTTTTTCTCTATACGCTCGAAGTGGTTTATCAGAATCACAATTGACCAAGCCGCGTACAAGGCACGACACCAGAGATCTCACAACTTGATGCGCACTTAATAATTGACACTATGTCGGGCAGGCAATTGTTCGAATGAGCGCAGGAAGTCTAGCCTCTTAGCAGACTGCCTTGTCGGGTTGTGGCGACATTGTCATAACGGCAGGGAATCGATGTATACTGTTGCACCCTGCGCTGCGCTCGGTGTGTGAATAATGCCAGTTGACGTCACACAGTGACTGTCTGATTAGATGGGAGGCGTGCGTAGGAAGAAAAACAATCATCTGTTCGGAAGGTCGACAAACAAGTGAAACAACTAATTTCTCAGTGACCAAGTTGCAATGCAAGTCTGCTGTCCGATGCATGTTGGGTAGCGATTTATTTTGCACAATTTAAAAAACTTGATTGAAACATAAAATCATCAAAGTATTGTGAATCACTGCATCATTGTGTGTCATCTGCATTGACTTTTAAGCAGAAAAAGTCGCTCATGTGAACGTATTTTCATTATTCGACACACTGGTTCAGTTCATTATTCGACATTTCAGCTCAGTTACAATGCTTGATTATTGTAGTTGAATAGCTGTCTACTTTGGTCTTCAATACTGGATTAGACCATCAATAATGGATTTCTGAACACTGATCTTTAAGGACAAATGACGACATATTAAACGGAATTTCTATATGTTTCACTACAAAATGATTAGGCTATAGAATACGGCGGAAGCATGCACACTCTAATTAACTCTTTGATGACATCAAGAATTAATGAGAATAACTACAATGAATCTGCATTTTTCGATTAAAAGCTTAGCGCTAACGTACACTATTTGCATTTTTCTCCAACCATCTATGCGACTTCAAACAACAGAATGTGTTTACACAAAGGGATGCAGGCTATGGTTGGTGATAAAAGTTAGCAACATTGGCTTTACCAATAGCCATCCATTAATCATTGACAAGAACCTGGCAAATTTTGCTTTGCCAATAGCTATCTATTGGCCAGCGACAAAAAGTAAGCAAAATTCGGTTTGCCAATAGCCATCTACTCGCAAACTGCATTATCGCTAGCTAAGACATCGCTTGCTCGCTCACTAAAAGCCAGCGAATAGTGAGCACTTTTCCCAGCGGGATGCTTCCCGTTCCTGGCAGAAACCATTAAAAATGGCCTACCAGCTGGGAATCGAAGCCATTCCTCGAAATGCTAACGAAGTCATCGAAGCACACCCGCCACGATCGCGTCAGTAACACGCATAGCAGAAGCAGCAACAAGCGCGCTTTATGACATCATCATCTTCCTGGTCTGTTGAGGACAGGGCTTGATTCCCAGCTGACAAGCCATTTTTCGGAATGTCGCCCGGAACAGGACTCACCACCACAGAAATATCTTTTCAACTTCTAGAAAATCCTAAAGTGATTCAAGTAGACCCTGTGTATAAGAGAGCAGTTCTATATTGCCACAACTACGCAGGACATTCCTTGTGGGAACGATTCTGGCGAAAAACTGGCAGATAATCAGCTACATATTATCATGCTACAGTTCAGTAATAATTTTTAGCATATTCGCTGGCGAAGTTCGCCGGCAACAATTCGCGCTCTATATGTCACCTTTTACTTTTGACTTTCTCTCTTATTTTCTTTAGTAATCCGCCTCTACAGCCGAGGCTCTATTTTCTCCCTCACCTCCTCACCATCACCCACATATGGCTTATATATCTAAGAAATAAGTGCAGACTATCATTCTTAGAGAATCCGCATATATCAGTTTTCATAACATCTCTTGACATTCAATAATTTACAACAATGACAAATATTTGAATAATATCATAGTATTTCCTGCGACATTTATGGAAGATAAATACTTCTTTTAGTTTAAGCCTTCGTGAATTAAAAAATATCCCTTTTCATCAGATCAGACTGAGTATACAATACATTTTCATGTAAAGGTAATATACGAACTTTACTACTTACCACTAATTAGTTGCTACAATATCCACGATTTCGCCGGTTGGCGAAAAATCAGCTCGCATTAGTAAACAAATATCTACCAACTAATTATAGCAACTTTTTCGCCAACTGTCGTTTTTTAATTTTACACGTGTTTTGGGATAGATGATGACCATTTTCACATGCGGAGATAGTTTTACACGAAAATGAACCTTTAAAAAATTATCCACAAAATCACTACCTCGACAGATAATCTGTTGATATTAGCAAGATGCGTTCCCACAGGGTTAGTTTGTTTTTATTGTTTTTATGCCAAAATACCCTTAACGAAAAAGCTTCATCGTGACAAGGGTATCGGCAGGAATTCAGGGTGACAAGTAATGATGTTGTTGACATAGACCTGACACCATTCTGTGATCCTTTCGATAATGACCTTTAAAATATATCAAATCGATAGGAAATAATCATGACGTATATGTACATTTGTAAACTTCCTCCACAGACTTTAGTGTATTCTACATTATAAAAAGTTAGTGTATTATGTACGTGAATGACTGATACAATTGTTAGATTATCATTATTATTATTGAAACCAATTCACTGCAGCTGTTTTTGTGACCAGTCGTAATACACTTAGATTAAATGCAAATACTTTGAGTGCGCGTACATGTAGTACTGTACATCATATACCTGTATTTCAGAAGACGATGTAGCCTACTGTGGGAGAGTACTTGCATACAAGATGAGCGTTTCAGCATAGCGTCTATGAAACTTCTCTGTGGGAACGCATCTTGCTAATATCAATAAGGGTCTATGTCAACAACATCATTACTTGTCACCCTGAATTCCTGCCTATACCCTTGTCACAATGAAGCTTTTTCGTTAGGGGTATTTTGGCATAAAAACAATGAAAACAAACTAACCCTGTGGGAACGCATCTTGCTAATATCAACAGATTATCTGTCGAGGTAGCGATTTTGTGGATAATTTTTTAAAGGTTCATTTTCGTGTAAAACTATCTCCGCATGCGAAAATGGTCATCATCCAAAAACATGTGTAAAATTAAAAAACGACAGTTGGCGAAAAAGTTGCTATAATTAGTTGGTAGATATTTGTTTACTAATGCGAGCTGAATTTTCGCCAACCGGCGAAATCGTGGATATTGTAGCAACTAATTAGTGGTAAGTAGTAAAGTTCGTATATTACCTTTACATGAAAATGTATTGTATACTCAGTCTGATCTGATGAAAAGGGATATTTTTTAATTCACGAAGGCTTAAACTAAAAAAAGTATTTATCTTCCATAAATGTCGCAGGAAATACTATGATATTATTCAAATATTTGTCATTGTTGTAAATTATTGAATGTCAAGAGATGTTATGAAAACTGATATATGCGGATTCTCTAAGAATGATAGTCTGCACTTATTTCTTAGATATATAAGCCATATGTGGGTGATGGTGAGGAGGTGAGGGAGAAAATAGAGCCTCGGCTGTAGAGGCGGATTACTAAAGAAAATAAGAGAGAAAGTCAAAAGTAAAAGGTGACATATAGAGCGCGAATTGTCGCCGGCGAACTTCGCCAGCGAATATCCCGCAAATATGACTGAACTGTAGCATGATATTCTGCAGCTGACATCCGTCAGTTTTTCGCAAGATTCGTTCCCACAGGGTTTCATACATTCTTCATGAAAACTTCACTATGTGATGCCACGCGTAATTCACGCGTAATTACGGAACATCCCAAGCATCCGTGGTTAAGGACATTCCATTCTTCTACCCGCGTACATCCGCGCTGCACTAAGAGTCAGAAATCACTTGGTCTGATGCTGTTTAAACATGGAGAATGTTTATGAATATGCGCGGGCGAGGGTTTTTACCCTGTGCGTCGTCTACAGTTGTCTGCGTGACCACACTTGAGCCACGGATGAGCAGCTATGTTCTGTCTTCCCTGAGCATGAAATTGAGGTCCTGTCACATTGCTTAGCCTCTGATACATGCAGACACATGAGACGCAAAGCCTATACAACAGGACTGACGACATACGTTGCAGGAATATCAAGATTTTTGATATGATTTTTTGGCATTTTTGAGATGATTTTTCGGAGCTTCTCGATCAGTGTTTGGCAAATATGAAGTTGTGAGCAAATTCTGCTAATAATTTTTCCTATCATGCTAGAACTTGAGGGCTGACAAATTCATTTAAAAATCTTACTACGTACTAAAGCCACTCTAGCTTCAGCGACTTTATTTTTCTGCTATTTTGAAGATCAGAAAAGAGCGACTAACGAGCAATTGCAAACACATGATATTCCTGATTGAAAAGCTATGCGAATGCCATTACATTTTTCCCGTCTCAAGGCTCTCGGCGGAAAAGATAATTTTTCTACAAAGAGGAACTTTAACTTTATTATGATGAAGAACTGCCACAATTCATACTCCGGGTGAAGCGCTCATAACGGCATGGCTGATGATTTAAGACGCATAATCATTGTTGCAGATTTCTTAGCAATTGATTGACTTTATGAAAATATGAGTAAAGTTCAAATAAAAATTCGGAATTTTTTGCGAAGGTCTATAAAATTCCCAATTTTGAGTTGCACGGGATATGAAAATAATTAAATTTGTTGCTCAAGAAACCATCTAATGTTTTTCGTGACGTTTAGGGAAACCCATTTGGTAAAGCTGTTGAGAATTATGGGATTGACGCTGCTTGATGACGATATTGACATACAAATAAGAGCAAGCGAAGGAATTTGTAGCAATGTAATATATTGATCATAGAAATATATGCATCCAAATATATACATGAAAGACAAAAATACATCAAAGCGTTTTCTGGAAAGAGCCTTGTAAAATGAACAAGTGAGTCTGAGGCGAGCAATAATATAAAGATGCTTATATTGTATAATAGCAGAGACTCAAAGTCTATATTTTCCTTTTCCGTGTCGTGAGTTCAAATATTGAAATATAGTAAATAGTATAGTTAGTAGGCCTATAGTTTACATGGCAGCATCATGTAAGCTCACTGCGAGCGTGAGATTCCATCGGATAATGAAATGCAGACAATTTCATTATGCAGACTCTTCATTCATTGGCTTGCATAAGTAAAAATCTTAATACAAGCTAGAGGCTGCAAACTATTTGCATGATTCATTGCCATACCGGTTTTAAATACCGTGGGATCCATCATCAGTAGCGATAACATACCATTAATTTCAATGGCTGAGCAAGCAGTGCATCGCAATTTCCAAAAGACATATCTTTTTTCTTTTGTTTCATTATTTCTTTGATCCAGGTTAGTTGTTGAAAATACTTAATCTATAAATGATGATTCACAACCATCAGACAAATATGTATAACTTTTACATCGGATTTCATTTATTCCTTTATTGAGACTCGTGAGTTTTTGTGATTTCATCAATGCTATACATATCATATCAATACATATTTTATATACATATAGGATTAGTTTTATTGATAATTACAGTCATAGCTCTGATTATTAGTTATAGCACATACCGACATGAAAAAAACAGCAACGACTTCACATGAAAACAAAGTTGCATTGAAGAATGTTGCGAATTAAATCTCGTATCTGTTATAACAATCAAATGTCATCCGTACATTTCTATTTAGTTTTTAGCTGGTTAATAATTCTATTTCAGTGTTTGCAGACAGATGTATCTGTGTCAATATCAATGCGTGGCTAATTCTGTTTCTATGCCTTCTGACAGATACTCTTGTCGTATTGCACTCTTGCCTTGCGACTGTCCAGGTCTCTTTTTCAAATGTATTCATCATCGATTTCATCTCAAAGTTGTACAAAATCCTGTCCGCATGGTGTGTTATCACCACTGATGCCACGGTGCCTATATGAAACCGGCAAAAGGTAACAAATTATGAAAAAATCTTGCATTGATTGTCATTCGTGAAAATTTCTAAAAAATGAGGTTTTAAAACAGATCATGATTATAACCATAATCTAGGATGAAGTAGAGGAATGAATAATCCATTTCCATCGCTGGTGCATACAATAAGCTATACGACATAATCTTGGTGTACGCGATGTTCATCAATTCTCATTCACATTTGGGCGGAATATATCAACCGTTTGGTTGTGCCTGCGTCGTAATGTTTGAAGTACCGCATGCTCAGATCAGTCAACGATAATAAATTACTTTTTATCATGCGAAATGTTCAATTTTTGTTACTTTCAAAAAGTTTCAATAAATATACAAAACTTAATAGCTCATTCATTGACCACTTTCAACAGTCATTAACGTAGAAGAAATATACCGGAGTAAGTTAAAACAGTAGCCAAGTATATGACAAAATTTCGATGACTCATGCAATATTAACAAAAACACATGACAAAATAGTAAATGACGGTAGTGGTGGCCACTATGCTGGAAATTAGGAGACCAATTCTGTCATTGATTCGTCCCATACTCAACCAGGCCTTCTGAACTGCTCCTTTATTATCCAATGTTAACCCAGAAACACACTCTGGACTCATGTCCAGATGTGAAACTCCATGACATATTCGAAAGCACGAAATTGTTGCGAGTATTTGAAAATAAATATATGCCACAGGTCGTGGGATAAATTGTAAGCGACAACTGTAGAACTTGACAGAAACAGCTTGACAAAGTTCGGTGAAGACGCATATCGCCATGAAAACAGCCACGATTTCGCCTGAAAACAAAATTGCAATTGATAATGTTGCAAACTACATCTCGCTTCTGTAATGTGCAACATCGCATATTGAGTGAGTAGTCAACTATCACTACATCACGGTATCTGATTGAATACGTGTAACCGACAAGATGATGTGGGATGCATGTCACAAACTTATGAAATTTAAGAACAAACAGTTTATTTAGATAAGTAATTGATCTATTAAACGATAGAAGCCCTTACTAGCACAGAATCTGCACTTCTAGATGTGCTGTACACTGTCTAATATACAGTGACTGACTGCAGAAAGCTGCCCCTAAGATCGAAGGAAATATTTCATCATGCATTTCCTCATTCACTGGTGCAAAGACAACTAGATGTCATATCAACACTACTTATAAAGATATTTAGTAGTCCGTGACTAATGCTCAGAAAAATAAAACTTATGAAATGTCAGCAATGTCGCCATTTTTCGAAAATCTCACTTTTCAGCGAATCAAACTCGCATTCGGTAGCATGGAAAGCATACTGACAAACGGCTTGCAAAACTACGACTTATTCCCCAAGGATCTCAGTGGAGCCCCTACTATAGATCGCATATTTCAATGATATACCGCCATTTATATGATCTAAGGGAGTTGTTAAAACAGGTGATGTCACAAAGTTCGGTAACAGGCAAACCAGAGAAAAAAGTCTCAAAATAGTGTCACCGGAGAAGGAAGTTCAAAATAGTGTTACCATTCAAGCCATTGGCTCTACGAAAATGTTGGCACAAAAATGGACTCACACCAAATCCACAGAATTTTCAGTGTATGGCATTGATGCATGATGTAAAGGAAATTCTCGCCCTATTCAAAGCAGGTGGACCTAATTCTAGAAAACTTGAAGTTTATCAAATAATTGGGCTTAATATCGCTTTGGAATTGAAAATTGATTGCAGTGGAGTGGAATTTTAAGGAATGCGGCGTGGAAGCTATTTGTTGCTAACTGCATAGAACATTGTACCAATAGAGGAGTAAAGTGGATACGTGTTTAACCCTATTTGTTTCATTCGTATTTTATATCTCACGTCGGAGTCATCTTTTCGCTGGCTTTCTCCGAGTGTAAGAAGATTTCGACCGCATTTTTCGATATTTTGGATTTTCGCTTTTATTGATTACAATTATGGGTTTTAAGTTGATTTGATTCGCCCGTTCATAAAATATGGTTGAACAACTATTTTAATTAATAATCAGATACTGTCCACCTCTTTATGATGAACGATATTGCCTATGATCTATACACACTAATAAATACATGCATGTATATTCATAGTTCAAAAACGGAGCGAACCACACGAACTTCTCCAGTAGACCTATAAACTGATACTGCTCTGAAATATTTAGTGACGTAATTGATACATAAAGTTACAAATCTTATTGAAATAGGTGATACAAACATATTTTCCAATGCTTGCGCATTCATTACAAGAATAAGAAAAGAAACCACAATTTTCGACAAATTAAATAAAAAATGGCTAGAATTTCAAAACACCATTAATAATACTAAGATCAACTTGTAATGCAAAGCCGACAGCATCATCGCGGCAGAGCATATGCTAAATATGTCCTACTGCTACTTTCATGAAATCCTGTCTACTATTTGAGCAACAATTACGAAATTTTAAAAAATGAATTTTAAAATGCTATTTATATCAACAAAATCAACTTGGAATGCAAAACTGATGCCATCATCGGAAAGAACATACGAGAAATAGTGAAATAGCCATACCCTAGTTATATAAGAAAGAGCATGACTTTTATCCAAGAAAAGTCTGTGTAAGACAAGAAAAGGCCTGACGCAAAATCTGTTCAACTTAAGTGCACCTTCCATCAATTTGACCATGCATCTGTTCTCTTTTTCCTTTTGCCTACTTCACTCATAAAGAAAATATATACAATGCATAATCGACACAATCGTGCTGTAGAGAAAGATTTTAAGCAGCCAATTTGTAAATTAATTTCCAACTTCAGTAATCGAAGTTCGATGCAGATCATATTCCTTTCCTGTTCAGTGGCACCTATTCTTACTCTAACTCTTACTCCTCGTTTAGTATCTCTTCTTCCTGCGACTTGAGGGTTGGACACTGGGGTGGATGCGCCTTCTCCATCTTGTTCGGTCTTGTGTCGATTTAGGGTCCAGATGCAGGAGCTCAAGATCTCTCTTGACACTGTGCCACCATCTTTTCCTCTGCCCACCTCTGATGTTTGGACCCGTCACTTAGTAATGCAAGATTCTCTTTGGCAACTTTCAGTCCGGCATCCGTCGCAGGTGACCAAGCCAGCGCGAGCGATTTTGGCGTTGGACTGATTCCAGGTCTTGTAGATGGAGCATGGCTCTCAGTTCGCGCATGGAGCGGCGTTCACGAAGTTTTATGGAACACATCCATCGGATCATAGCATTCTCATTTCTTGCCAGGCAAGTAGGGTCATCCACTTTTATGGGACATGTCTCTGACGCAGGCAGTAAGACACTTCTGATACAGGCATTGTATACCTTACCTCTGCGTTTCAGCGGGATGTTCTTGTTGGTGAGGACAGGCAAAAGGTTGTGAAAATTCTTCCATGAGTTTCTTCCACGAGCTGTTATAGCCTCACAGCAACCGCCAGAATTAACTAGTCTATCGCCCAGGTAGCAGAAGTCCTCAACCACTTCAATGGAGTCTTCGCCAATTACAATCTCACTGACCATTGTTTGAGACACGGGAAGCTCTCCCCTACATCCCCGGCACTTGAAATTTGGGTCTTCTCCTACAACGGCCAAATTGGTGCACCTCTTGTGAACCCACAACGCACAATTTGAGCACTTGATTGCGTTCCGCCCAACTCCCTTCCTACACACAGCACGTGGAAACTTTCCCTTGAGTGTTTGTACATCGCTTGGACGACAGACAATCCATTCGTCAACTCCTAGCTTCCGCATTGACCACCATAAAACACACCTGGGGACCCCATCAAAAGCTTTTTCTAGGTCTATGCGAACATGGCGTAGAGATCTTTCTTCTTGCCAATGTGTTTCTCTCGCAGTTGTCTGAAGATGAATATCGCATCCTGATCGCATCCGTTATACTTCGCCCTTTCATGAAACCAAATTGACTTTTATTCTATTAGCAAGACAATGATAGAGCTGAAGAGTAGGTCCATCATTAATTTAGTAAACTCATTTCTATAAAAGCAGGTCGCTATTCAGACCTTAATCTCCGTCACGTACTTGTGTAACTTTTACTTGCCAAATAATTAACTTCCCTTGGTCTTCAAATTCTTTCTGACATTTCCTTTGGTTTTCCTATATATCGCTAATTTGTGTTGGGTTACATGCATCTCAGATATAGTGAACAAGAAATAAATTTTGAATATGAAATCTAGTCATAACAGAGGTAGTAAGGTTTCCTGTTGACATTATGTTGTGATTCAAATATTGCACAACACCAAACAAAAGCAGCGCTTTGTACCCGGTGATTAATATTGCAACTATATTTGAAAAATTTAGTGAACTAAATAATGTCAAACGAAAAAATTGAAATTGACATTTGACTTTATCCCTGCTCATTTTAAAGCATTCAATATGAATTTGCAAGCGAACCGAGGAATTTCAATATTCCAGAGGTAGTGAAAAATTTGTTGAACATTTATTGCGCATCAATAAGTAACACCTATTTGCATCCAAAGTTAAATCCCTAAATTTTGTGTTTTTCCTTACACATGTGTTTGCTTCACATGTGCATTTTCCGGCTGTTAAAACTTCATTCGTCAAATATTTGGTTTGATAGTGATCACTTGTCTCTGAAATGTTCTATACATGATCTTGGTGTGTATCTTTTAGTTTCTTTTTAGTACTAACACATGCACATCAAGAACATTTAGAAATCCTTCTGAAGTCAAATGTTACGAAAAAAATGAGACTGTATCATTCGCAAGAAATGCTGAAACTTATACATGATGAGCACGTACAACCCTAAACTTACATTTAACAAAATTCCAGTACTCCGCTTCTATGCAAATGTAAACATGTAAATCTGAATTCGACATCAGCATCGTAAACCGAGATATAAATTCTATCAATTCAAGACTGCAGGAAGATATGACATTCAAAAGACAACAACACGCCATTAAAAACAGAGATGAATGTTACAGACAGCAACTCCGAATTCAAGATTGAGCTACATGACAATCAATCTGTACTTCTTTATTATCTTAGCTTCTGCTTGAGAAGGCCGTGTTAGCGGTTCAATTTGTCTTAAGAGATAATAACGTAAATAATGGCAGTTGGTATATACTTTGTTTTTAAAAACCATTTAAAAAACCAAAAACCTCGAAACGGATTTATTAACTTCAATTCCTAATTTGATTTAACCCAGTCTATAATGTCAGGCGTGTCAATGGAATCGGATGCTCCTTTGCCATTATTATGTTGTTACAGGTTATTATTTTCTTAATATTCCCAAAACATATGATTGAAAAATGTAAATGAAAAATGTGGATAAATTATATTGTGAAAATAAATAAATGGTGCAAACAGTCCTTACAAGGACAGATGGTACGTTCACAGTTATAAGACAGTCACAGCACCAACAGAGTCTCCAGATTCTTCCAGGACCACAAGCCGTGGTGATCACGTCCGCAGCAGTTCGATGATAGTTCGCACATAGAAGATAGGCTGAAACACCATCAACGGCTCTCGCCGACAACTTCGCTTGGAGAGACCAGACTGCGTGAGCGGACGTTGTTCATGCCGCGTTAAATATGTCTGTGAAGATTCGCTCA
The DNA here is from genome assembly GCA_907163375.1 of Prostheceraeus crozeri. Taxonomy (NCBI): domain Eukaryota; kingdom Metazoa; phylum Platyhelminthes; order Polycladida; family Euryleptidae; genus Prostheceraeus; species Prostheceraeus crozeri. Next base: position 81,712 of record CAJQUW010004947.1, read on the forward strand.
CGGTCAGCTACCAATTGTTTGGTCATCCATTGCCTGATGACATGACATGTCTGTTGTCAGTCATGTACCGTAGATAGCTGACAAGCTGGACTTTTGTATGACATTGGAACTTGAAATGCATGCCGCGGAAAAGTTATTGCTCTAACAATGGAATGGAGATTGTTCTCACAAAACAATAAAATGCATAATAAATGCATAATAAAGCAAGAAGACAAACTGCCTAGCACACAACACGCCCCACCAAAAATAAAAAAAATCACATTTTTATTTAACTTCTCGACAAACGATCTGCCATGATGTTATCTCTCCCGGGTACATGTTGAATGATAATATTATATTCCTGTAACAACAGACTCCATCTCAAAAGTCTCTGATTGTCATTTTTCATTCTGTTAATGAAAACTAACGGATTGTGATCTGTGTAAACAAAAGTAGCTCGCCGGCCTTTGAGGAAATACGCAGTGTCTCAAACTTTGAACCAAATCTAGGCCTTCTTTTTCAATCGTACTGTATTTTCTTTCGTAATGATTGAATTTCTTCGAATAATATGATAATGGATGCTCGTTCCCTTCCTCATCATCTTGAGCCAACAATGCACCAAGACCAAGGCCGCTAGCATCGACATATAATTTGAATGGCTTTTCAAATGTAGGTACTGATAAAATCGGTGGTGATGCCAACATTGTTTTGACTTGTTCGAAAGCTACTTGGCATTCATTACTCAAAGTATATTTTATTTTTGGGCTCGTGAGGCTTGTCAAAGGGTGTTCAACATCTGCGTAATTTTTGCAAAATTTTCTATAATACCCAGCCATACCAAGGAATCTTCTTAGTTCCTTTCTTGAGTTAGGTACAGGAAAGTTTACAACGGCTTGAACTTTTGCCATAATAGGTTTTATTTTCCCATGTCCGATTTCAAAGCCTAAATAGTTTAGCGACTGTTTCCCAATCTCGCTTTTGCTGAGGTTGATTGTTAAATCGGCCTCGCCGATTCTTTGGAATAATTTTCGTATTTGTTCCAAGTGATCTGGCCAGTCATTACTATAAATGATTATGTCGTCAATATATACGGCGCAGTTGTCTAAATTTTCGATGACTTTTTTAGCTAATCTTTGAAATGTTGATGCGGCATTTTTCATTCCGAAGGGCATAACTTTGTATTGAAATAAACCCTCTTCGGTGACGAAGGCTGAAATTCGCTTTGCTCTTTCTGTTAAAGGAACTTGATAATATCCTTTCAATAAGTCAAACTTGCTGATTATTATCGAATCTCCTACTTGTTCAATGCAAGTCTCGATATTCGGCAAGGGATAATTGTCTGCGATTGTCAATTCATATACTTTTCTATAATCGGTACAAAAACGATGAGTTTTATCTGGTTTTGGTACCAAAATGCATGGTGAACTCCAATTGCTGTTGCTATTTTCTATTATGTTATGATCTTTCCGATATTTTACTTCCTTTTTCATAATTTCTCTCTTCTCTGGATTCATTCTGTACGGACTCTGTTTTATTGGCCTTTCTTCAGATAATTCGACATAATGTTCTGCCCACGTAGTTATTTGCGGATGATCGGAAAATATTCCTTTGTGCTCTTTAATTATTTCTTTTATCTTTTCTTTCTGTTCAGAATCGACATGCTGGAAATGGCTATCAAGATTTTCTAATATCTTTGAATTATTCATTCTTGGCATGATGAGATTGACTTCCTCTTCTGCATCACCCGGCGATGCCAAGTTCGTCAGCGATGTTGCTGCTGCAGACTCCCCTCACGCAATCATAGTGATCGAAGTGCCTGTAGAATTTTCTTTTATATCACCCAGTGCAGGCAAATTCGTCTGCGATGCTGACACCAGACTCCCCGGCACAGCACCAGAAGGGTTTGACTCAGTTGTTGACTCTTCGTCTCGGTCGTGATATTTCTTGAGCATATTTATGTGACACATTCTTTGTTTCTTTCTTCTATCCGGAGTTTCTATAACATAGTTGACTTCACTTATTTTCTTTTGTATCATATAAGGACCTTGATACCTTTCCTTCATCGGATCTCCCGAGATTGGCAATAATAAGAGTACTTTTTCACCTTGCTGAAATGTTCTTTCTTTTGTGTTTCTGTCAAATTGCTTCTTCATTTTACTTTGCGAATTTATTAGATTAGCCTTTGCAGACTTTTGCATCTCAGTGAGTCTTTCTTTGATCTCAGACACGTAGTCTAACAAATTCGTGTTTTTCTTCTCTTCGCTGAGCATATTTTCTTTCATCAACTTCAGGGGTCCTCTAACTTCATGACCGTAAATTAAATCAAATGGACTAAATCCGAGTGAATCTTGAACTGTTTCGCGGATGGCAAATAATAGCATTGGTATACCTAAATTCCAGTCTTTTTGATGTTCTTCGCAGTAAGTTTTCATCATAACTTTCAATGTTTGATGGAATCGTTCTAACGCACCTTGAGATTCTGGATGATAAGCAGTTGAACAAATATGTTTTACTCCAAGTACTTCTGACACTTGACTAAATATCTTCGATGTAAAGTTCGTGCCTTGATCCGAGCGTATGACTTTCGGTAATCCCACCATAGTAAAGAAATTGATCAAAGCCGAACAAATATTTTTGGCGTTAATGTTTCTCAATGGGATAGCTTCTGGAAATCTGGTTGACGAACACATAATTGTAAATAGATATTCATGTCCCATTTTGGTTCGTGGTAAAGGTCCAACACAATCAATAATGATATTTCTGAATGGTTTTTCGCACGCAGGGATTGGAATTAACGGCGCTTTCGGAGGATCTAAATGATGTTTACCAACTATCTGACATGTATGATAAGTTCGACAGAAGTTAGCTACATCTTTGTACATTTTCGGCCAGTAAAAATGCTTCAATATTCGATAATGAGTTTTGCGTATACCGAGATGACCACTTAATACGTTTTCGTGTGCAACGCTTAAGACTTTTTGTCGATATGACTTAGGTATTACAATTTGATGTACTTCTTGCCATGTTTCTTCAGGAGTGGCTTCTCTTGGTTTCCAGCAACGAAATAGGATACCATTTTGCTTGTAAAAGTACATGCGCTCATTCTTATCACTCTCGTTCAGTTGTGCGGAGATGTTTTGTAATTCTTCATCGCTTTCGTGTTCTTTTATTAGTTGACACCGATCTATATTCGTTTCGAATGTTATTTCTTTCTCTTCAATATTTTCATCAATTTCATTCTCTTTTTCTGATTTCTCTTTCTTACTCATGGATCTTGTGACGGCACATACTGTTGTTTGTTCACTTTCTTTCGCTAGTTCAATCTCTTTCAGTTCATTCTCTTTCGCTACATGATCTTTTATTTCTCCTTCGTTTGCTTCAATTTCTTTTATGTCTGTTATCATACGTGGTACCTGAACTTTGCATCCGGCTAAGTCGTTCCCAACAATCAAATCGATCCCTTCAATAGGAATTTCTTCTCGATCGACTAAACCAATTATGAAGGTACCTTCCACTATCTCGGTTTTTGCGTACAACTTATGCAGTGGAGCTGAGATACATCCTCCGACGCCGCGGAGTGGAACACAATCCCGTGTATGTAGCATGTGACACTGGAACTATGTCTTTCACTATTAATGATTGAAATGCTCCGGTATCTCGCCATACTGTAACTGGATATAAAACATCTTTATCATTACCAGCTAGACCGTCTTTCGTGAAAGCTTGCTTCCCTTCTTCAATTAGCTGTTCACTGTCGACTAAAGTATACCTATCATGCTCATTGACCTGAACACCATAAAAAATAGTAGGAAAGGATTTTTCCTGCTCAGTCTCAAAATGGCAGTTCGTTTCACGAACAAGCGGTACACAGTTCGTTTCACGAACAAGCGTTACGGGCTTTCTATCGTACTTTTCTGGTCGTCCATGCAATTGCCAACATTCTGTTTTTGCATGTCCCTTTCTCTTACAGTGTTCACATTCTATTTTCCATCTTGGCGTTTCTCGTTTTCTCATATCTTCTGGCTGTTTGTTTTTATTGTCATATTGTCTGTTGTCTTCATAATATTTTTCCTGTCTTTTGTCTTCATGATATTTTTCTGCACTTCTTGTGTAATAGTTTTTTGGCTTTTCATAATGGTAATACGACCGTGGCTTTTTATGCGTCAATTCGTATTGATCGGCGATTCTTGCTGCTTCGGTTATGTTTTGTGGCATTCTCTCATCTAAATATACTTTGATTTGTGGGCTCAAACAGTTCTTAAATTCTTCGATGAGGATGACATTTCGTAGTTTCTCAAACGTATCGGCGTTTTCGGCTTTTGTCCACTTATCAAATAAGACTTCCTTATCTTTGGCAAATTGTAAATGATTTTGCTCTTTCATTCTTTGCCATGAACGGAATTTCTGTCGGTAGGCTTCTGGCACCAACTCATATGCTTCAAGGATTACTTGTTTTGCCTTTTCATAATCTTTGGCATCGCCATTAGGTAAGGCTGCATACGCCTTTTGTGCTTTACCAGTTAAAACTGTCTGCATCAGGAAGGTCCAATTTTCTTTTGGCCAGTTTGCCGTTTCAGCAACCCTCTCAAAACACAGGAAAAATTGTTCCACGTCTCTTTCGGAAAACTTTGGAACTATAGATGCATTTTCTTTTAATGATGCTTCTGATTTTCTTTTTTCAGTTTCTGCTTTTGTTCTTATTCTCTCTAGTTCAATTTCTCTTTGCATATTCATCTCTTTTTCTCTTGAGTTCTCTTTCGGCCTCCCTTTGTTCTCTTCGTTCTTCTCGTTCTAATCGCTTTTCTTCCAATTCTATTTTTTTTTAATTCTAACAACACATTGGAATTTTCCGGCAACTCTCCTTGGACATCCTTTTCTATCTTGCCTTCTTCGATGAAATGCCCTTTGATTCTCTGGAGTATTTCCTCCTTTCGCATAGTCATCTTAACTTGCAATTGCAACTGGATTCCAACATCGAATAGTTCCGCTTTCTTCAATTCCTTCAGCTGTTGCACATTTGGGGCTTCATTGAATTGTTTAAGGAATTCTTTAGCATCGAAGTCCATTTCTTACGTTCTTAGCTAATTCCTAACAATCCTAATTAAATAACCCGAGAAAATTTTATTTTATTTAGGAAGATCAAAAAACGTGAATAAAAAAATCGAGAAATATATAGGTCAAAACTTTCCCACGGTTAGTTTTAGCCTTATGCTTAGGCCTACAGTTATTAAGCCTTAAGACTTAACTTAAAAAGAGTGGACCGAGGAAGCGAAAAAAGAAAAAGTTCAGAACCTTAACTGGGAAGAAGAGGTAGTTCGAAGAACTGACGGCTCTCAAGCGAGCTGTGCGTCAGTGAAAACAAAGCTGGGTCCTGGCGTGGTCGCCAAATATGTTACGGGTTATTATTTTCTTAATATTCCCAAAACATATGATTGAAAAATGTAAATGAAAAATGTGGATAAATTATATTGTGAAAATAAATAAATGGTGCAAACAGTCCTTACAAGGACAGATGGTACGTTCACAGTTATAAGACAGTCACAGCACCAACAGAGTCTCCAGATTCTTCCAGGACCACAAGCCGTGGTGATCACGTCCGCAGCAGTTCGATGATAGTTCGCACATAGAAGATAGGCTGAAACACCATCAACGGCTCTCGCCGACAACTTCGCTTGGAGAGACCAGACTGCGTGAGCGGGCGTTGTTCATGCCGCGTTAAATACGTCTGTGAAGATTCGCTCACGGTCAGCTACCAATTGTTTGGTCATCCATTGCCTGATGACATGACATGTCTGTTGTCAGTCATGTACCGTAGATAGCTGACAAGCTGGACTTTTGTATGACATTGGAACTTGAAATGCATGCCGCGGAAAAGTTATTGCTCTAACAATGGAATGGAGATTGTTCTCACAAAACAATAAAATGCATAATAAATGCATAATAAAGCAAGAAGACAAACTGCCTAGCACACAACAATGTTCTACGCGTGTGTGAGCAGCATTGCTGGCTCAACTTAGTATGCTGATATTACGTTATAAAGACAATGTGTTTATGTTTTTACGAATAAAAGATCATTTTTTGCAATTAAGTAGAAACATCAAAATCGGAGGCGGTAATTTAAAAAATTAAATTTCAAAACTTAAAATGTCTCGGTAAAAATTGGGTTAGGTTTCTATCGTTATGATTAATATTGATATCTCTAGAATAGCATGTACTTGCATTAGTCCCTTTCCTATTGAAGCCTTATAGGACTACGGATAGGATTTTACATTAGTAGAGTTACATCACTTTGTGCCTAATTAAATGACATAAGTTTTATTTAATTTCTGGCATTTATCGTTTTCATCTTAGCATATTACCTTTGCCTCATAGATTGACTGTACTAAAATGCACTTTATCAATCTCCCTGCTTTTACAAATGCCTCTAACTTGCGGTTGCAAATGATAAACAAACTTACCAAGAACTGGCGTCTGCTTCGATTTTGGTAATGATTTCTCCATCAAGATCATATACACGTTAAATGAAAGATACGTTGTTATTGGAATTACAATCTTTTGAGCACTTAAGCTTGGTGGCAACATGAAAGGAACCAGCGTGATGATAGAAAGCATGACGTTTGGTAAGATGATGGTTAGAACATAAAATCTGGAGTTTCTTGCTATATTCAGTCTGATTGTCAACGTGGAAATCTCCACAGATTGTCCGAAAGAATTTTGAAGATTGACTTTGCGTATTCCATCACGACATGATCTTACACTCCATTCTTCTCCCATAACTTGATCGATTCGACAAAGATCTTTACTTCCCAAAGAGGAGATCAAATTTCTCTGAGACAGGACTGGAGCAAACGTAAGATCGCATATTTGGGTATCGTGTGGAAAGAACCGCACGTTTAGACTGCAAGCTACCTGAGCCGTCACTGTTCGCTCTATAGCTGCATGACCGGCACGCAGTAGCAACACTTTCGTCGCACCGGTTGCGTCAAAATCGTCGGATGTTAGCAGTGTTATTTCTGGAGTCCAAATTACTTCTGTGGGCAAGGAGAGACCATTAGGGCCATCGGTCCACGTATATCTATCATCCTTCCATATCTGAAAATGTAAACACGTTTCATTTCTACAATTGGCAGACTTAAAATTATATGTATTCCTGTGATGACAGAAATACAAGACAGTAACTACAATGATGTGTAGAATAATGTTTAAAATGAGATGATTAAAGTGACAAATCTGATCTATCAGCATTTTTTACAGATAATGCAAAAATGTCTATATCCACGCGAAATATTTTCCCTCGGGGGAATATGAAAAAGAATGATGCCAACCAAGTAGAGCAACGAAAGTAAATTTGGATAAAAATGCATTTACGAATTTTCTCTGTAAGAAAGAGCGGATGAGGGAAATGCACCAGTGCTTTTGTTTTTACCGACTGTCAAATCTAGTAGCACAGTGCTAATATATCTATCAGCAAAACATTTCCGCCAAGGAAATTATGAAAATAGTTTCCGCCAAAGCGAAATGATTTTGCGTCAAAAATCCTGATTATCGCAGTATTTTAGACAGAGGTGATAAAAGGTGTTCTAGACTATTCCGAATTTATCACTTAGAATCTTGAGCATGATCACTAGAAATACGTCTGTAAATGACCACAATAATTTTCCTTGGTGCAAATATTTTGGCAACGGAAAATAAACAATAAAGGATTGATAAGACTGATTAACATGCAACCAGTGCAATGCATGATATATCGATTATAAAATCAATAACGGGTGTCTATTGAGATGTTGCATAGGTAGAATATTTGAAAACATCCGTGTAAACAGTAAGGCTGAAATAAGTATTTTGCTTTGAGCTTGAGTGACATTTATCAGAAATTATCAAGTTTCAAAAACCTGGAGTGAATGAGTCAAGCATCCAAGCTCTGAAGAGTTTGAAATAGTGTGTTTATTTCAAAAGACTGCATGGTGACAGTAATTTCATGTGTTTTAATCGGTGAAAAAAATATTTCAGAATATCATTGTTATCATCATGAGCTGCAGATACATGTGACAATTATGATTCTCTTCATCAGCTAAATGTCTCCACAGCATTTAGATTAATTGGAAATTTCTTGCAAATTTAGTTATTGTTATTGTATCTTACCAGGATCCCAGTTTCTTTCATTTGAATAAAATTTATGTCCTTAAACCCTATGTTTTCAACACAGAATAGAATATGCAGCGTTTATATTTTTCATCAATGCCTTAATATTGAAAATCATGAGGCTTACACCTGCATTCATTACATATGAAGCATAGGAATGTCCTTACACGGTGTAAATAGCCAAACTAGAAATTGCTCAAGAGAAAAAGTTTAATGAAGTTAAATGAAAGACGACATTGGAAACTTTTAAAAGCTACTATTGACAAATTTTATAACTGACACGATGAATGATCTCGATCTTACTAAGGATTTAATCTCGGGCACGCAGCATTTGTTCGAGTAGGCAAGCTTGCAAAGACAGTGGGAAGTACCATAAATAACTTTATCGCACAGCGAACGATAACAAGAGCTCCCGTGCGACAACCAACTAGTGGATTGGTTATCGCACAGCGAGCTTTTTTTGGTTGCTTATTGCACTCCTCCAAATCATGACTGTATGCAATGTGTGAATGCCATTGTGTAGGAATGGAATGAATCGCGGTGTTTACATCATCAACACGAGTTGAAAGTGACGTCGGTTTGCGGATGAGAATGCAAATGTATGAAGTCAAGTCTTGGTCATGTCACACAAACTCAGTAAACAAAGCATGGATCGGGCGATTACGATTTTGTTGTAAATAATGTGATTTCTTTTAGTTTGCTCTCTATAGTCGGGATAAAGTTGTTTCAGATGTTTCAATGGTCATCACTACAAGAAGATATAAAGATTTCAAGATTCTTAATTAATGCGGGAGAATTTTAAAGAAAGTTGTCATAGTGATGAAAAATAGAATTCGGATACAATTGCACATGAATAGGTGAAAAAGTAATTAACACCAAAGGAAACGTGGGAGACTTTCTCGCTCCTCCAAAATTGATGACATGGTGAAGTGGTATAAGTTATTGCTGTCGCAGAAGGAAAGCGGTTTCCTTCTGCGATTATTATGATAATTTATAATAATTTATGCTAACTATAGTAATGAAAGCGATAAATCTTGAAGTGTAGATACTTCTATGAAAAGTTATAAAAAATCCCAAAGTTAAAAAGTATAAATGTCATAATAAATCCTTTAAACATGAAGTAAGGAAAGATGAAGTTCTGGGAGTGATGAAAACCATAATACATATAAAATCACACATAAATAAGTGAGAAGATAGATAACTGACACCAAAGGAAACGTATGAGACTTTATCGCTCCTAGAAAATTGATCACATAGTGAAGTGGAAGAAATTATCGATGTTGTGAAAGAAAGCGGTCAGCCCTAATGTAGCGATAAAATGGAGCGAAAACATGGAACATGCACACTTCTGTCAAATTTTCTAACTGCTTGCGTCTTACAATCTTTAAATTTCTCATACTCCAGACTATTAATCATGAAGTGCAAGAGATAATGGAAAAGCTAGGAAACTAGACACTTCAATGAAAATCTAAAAGTGTTTGATTCTAATCATCTTCTCTCAATTCTCGGACTGCAGACTCCCAATTAATTATCCACATTTCGCTGTCAGTCATATTAGAGAAATAATTACTCAGGGTTTCTATTCCACAGCGGTATGACGCATGCTCCTCATAACACATTCCATAAAACATCCCTAAAATCACACTTAGAAATTACAATAAAATCGAAGTGATTTAAACGAACAATCAATAACGTTTTATGTTTGACGGTTAGTCCTCATGTGGAGATCATCTAAATGGCACTAAGATACAACTCAGTGAAATTCTGACTACATATTTAACTTCTCATCTTCTCTTGAATCTCTTCGTGTCTCTGTCAACTACACGAGAGAAATGTCCAGTTCGTGTTTCAATGCCAGAGCGGTCTGAAGCATGCTGCACGTGTGCTACACATCTGCTCACACATGGCTCACACAAGAAAAAGGGAAGATTTGTGTGACACCGTGCACAGAAAGCAGTGCCGATAAGTTAGTTATCGCACTGGAAGCCAGTCTCGCGCTACGCGCTCGACTGTTGCTCCCAGTGCAATAACTATTACTTATGGGCTCTTTCCTGCACTTTATTTAGGTATTATGTTCGCATTTGTCGAGCACGTATTCAAAAATAACGGAGCACAGTAGGCCTACTCCAGAATGCTTCTCACGCTATTTTAGTAAATATTTATATTTGACTTTGGACTTGAGTTTTCGAACATTTTTGTCGAAGAAACTTTTTCAAATTCACATCAGATTTTACAATCCACTTTCGATTCGTTGACGACCTTATCATCAATTATTACAAAATGGAAAACGATCAGTTCAAATATACATGTACATAATAAATTACCTCAACGTTGGGCTTTAAGAACATAATCATAATTCATTTCATTCTAATCTCCAACACAAAAGGTAAGATAATTATGTATACAGCAAGACTTCAACAAATTCTTCAAATAGCGAATTTGAACAGCATTAATCGTACGTGTGTCCTTAAAATGAGATATTCAAACATGTCCCTAGGGAATCAAGTTCATTTCCAAAATGCGTTTAGTACTTTAAAAGACATGCACGGTAATGGTGAATCCATAGAATGTTTTCTCCCATCTACGGTATGTCATGAATATGAACAAATAGTAGAAAGCAAGGTATCGCTTTACATAGAAATTGGAATGATGAAAGTTGGAAATGAATAGAGCATACTATTTTGAACTGATCATTACATAAAGCTTAAATGTAGAAAGATAAATGAAACATTAACGTCATTCTATCCTTATCAATAGTCATTTAGCACAACATTACTAGTTCTGACATAATCATGAAATTCATCGATTTTCGAAAAATCATATTCGCGTTTTGCGCTACTTGTAACATTATCGAAGACATGATGAAAATAATATAGACAGCAGGGCCAAACGTTCAGGACGCGTGGAATTTCGTGGGAGCTGTGCGTATTGTTGGAAAAGATGGCGGTAGTGGTCGGGGTAGACAACGATGAAGTTCGCTTGCTGGCACCATCGAGAATTCTGGTCGTGAATGAAGAGGATAAAGTAGCCATTTATTCAGCAGCTCGTAGTAATTATGAATACTCATTTAAAAATGTCGATCTTTTGAGAAACCTCAATTATCGGGACCACCGATATCTCTGTATGTGCACTTAACTGATACTTCAAAATATCTAAAGAAAACATTGCGGATAAAAAAGAAGACATTAACACCTGAAAACTACACTCATAATTCATTACTTAAGGATTTTCAATTCCTTCTTTTGGAAATGACACTGTCAGACAGCGATGGTATGGCACAATTCGTTGTGATGTTCTGAGGAACATTAAAGAATCACTAACGTCTGTCGATAATCATGTTTTTACTTACCATTCGAAACTTTCCTGAAAATTTGAGATTGGCTGATTCTGAACTCTGAAATATGAGAACAGTGTAAAATTAACCAATTTGTGAATGTTAATCTATCTAATACTGAAACTCTGTTAATAATTTGCGAACTCAATTTTCCTCCAAATTTTTAAAATAATTATTGATGTCATGGAATATGAAGTTAAGTTAGCTTATTTTCTGATTATTGATTATTTTGACTATTTTTCTGGTCGTTTTGATAGAACTTGTATTTTGATATCAAATTAGCATGCAACCTCTGAAGCGATATCATAAGTGAATCAGTACAGATGATCACCAGATGGTAAAGCTGTAAATACAAAGTTTATCCTTTGCTTGATAAATAAACGCTACATGATATTTACATTTTGAAAGTTTGAAAGAGACATGTTGTAGGTAAAGCAAGCATCTCGGAGATCAACCTGCAAAATTTATAAAAAGTAATTATTTCAATCCGCATTACTTGTAGAAATCTGAAGATTAAAGCTAACTCTTAGATAGATAGATAATACTTTATTGATCAATACAAAAGAGCGGTATTGACATATGACAAAACTGAACATTCACGTAATTGCAGTCAAGTGTGTGATGAAAATTTTACAAATGATTTGTTGTACATAACAAGACGCCTATCAAAAGGACGCAAAACTCTTGACTTTCTAACATTACAGGTATTATCGCGGATCTGAAAAAAATCCGCCAAAAGATGGTTTCTTGAGTCACATGCAATTTTCCTGGCAAGTTTGATACAGCATTTATCAAGTCTACACTCTAAGCTGGGAAAATGGTAAGGCTGTGCCCACCTCATGGCCACACGATCTAACTAAACAAATTTTTGAAAATCACACTTGTTCATATCACATATCACAGGCCAGCAAAACACCAAGTAGCAGTAAACCAGACCAACATATGCTTTCCACACAACAGATTCATGATTGCCATTATATTTCAGACGTCTGACCACAGACATGGCTCGACAACATTTCTTATACAATTCATGAGATTGTCTAGTCCATTTAAGGTCATGAGTGAAATAAACCCCCAGAATCTTAACTTCTTTCACATCTTCAATAGAAGTGCCATTGATAGAGATTGGAGAAGGATGATTCCTAAGATTATTCTTTCTGGAGATCGTCATGCATTTAGTTTTGCTCGTATTAATCACTAGTTGTTTCTTGTTAGTCCAATCAACAAACTCACCAACAGATTGCTGGAAATTGTCAAGAGCTCTGTCGGAGGCTTGATGGATAAGTGTTACATCATCGGCGTAGGCAATAAGTCTGGTGTTCTGAAACTTTGGCATATCATCAATTAGGGCGATAAAAAGGAGTGGCCCTAATATTGATCCTTGCGGGACACCACTAGTCACTTTTTCCAAGAGGCAGCACAATTATGAACACTGACCCGCTGAAAGCGGTTGTCCAAAAACTCCGGAGGATTTTAATGCAGAAAGGATTACATTCAAAGTTCTCAACTAAAGAATTCAATAGATTAGCATGGCTCACTAGATCGAACGCCTTCTGAAAGTCAACGGTAAGAAGACGGGAGTAGTTTGAAATATCATCAGTGATGTGTTGCAAGACTGCAAGACGAATTGCTAACAATGCGTTAGTACAACCTCCATATCCACTACGAACAAAACCAAACTGACGTATATCCATTTGATGACTAAGAGAGGGAAGGAAGATGCGATCGCGAACAAGCCTCTCCAGTAACTTACTCAGAAATGGTAAGATGGAGATGGGACGGTGGTCACTTAAACCTTTGGGAAGGCGACTTATATTAGCGGTCTTCCAACAATCAGGAAAGACACCAGACTTCAAGCATAGATTGTAAATCACAGTTAAAGGAGCGGCTAAAACATCAGCACAAGAACGGTAGAAAAAACCGGGAATATTGTCAGGACCAATTGAATTAGACTTACACTTTCTGATCATGAGGGCTATTTCCGTTTCAGCAATGGGGGAGAAATCAGGAACATCAATTGAGTGCTTATCACAAAAACTGTGCAAATCAGATGCAGAGAAAACAGACTGGAATTTGTCATTCAATTTTTGAACAGAGGATTCATCCAAAAGTAGACCTTTTATTATTGTCTTTGATTTGTGCGTTGATGATTTTCCACTTATCGGAACCTAACTTGTGAAGATATTCCATTTTAGCCTTCTCAACCGCAAACAAATATTTTTCTTTGAGAATCTTGTACTTCACAAGGTTTCCATGGGAAAGAGCTATGTCTATTGAATCCGAAAGTACCTTAAGTGAAGCAGTTAACCACGGAGGATCGGAGTTTCTCATACGAACAGTCTTCTCACATGAATATGTATCATAAACAAAGCGAAGAAAGTCCTGAAAATCTTCAACAATCATATTCACATCATTCATATATAAACAGCAATCATACCAATCAACACATGAAAGACACCTCATACATGCTGCATAGGATGAAGGCGTGAATACACGAACTTTTACAGAAGTGGTTGTGACATTCTTAGATTTAGCTTTATCAATAAAAATACCATTGTGATCGGAGCGACCGAAAGGGGCAACACAGCGAGGGAGATCAAAGTTAGTTGGTTGATTCGATGCTATGATATCGAGAATGTTATCACCTCTAGTTGCAAAATTTACAAGTTGTTGGCAATTATTCAACACAAAGAACTCTTTAATGCACAGTGTTAAGTCATTCACGTCACCAGTTATAATAATATGTTTCGATTGACACTTGTCCAGCAAGTTTTGAATATACTGCAACACTGTAGAATGAGCAGTTACTTTGCCCCAGTATGGATGGTATATGACAATAACAATTACATCAAAGTTCCCAACTTCACAACAAAAAATATTCGATTTGATAATTGGTAAGAAACTATTACTGACAATGTTTACATTAAATGAAGATTTGTGATAAAGAGCAACACCTCCTCCATTGGAGTCACGGTCTTGTCTGAGAAGATTATAGCCTGGGATCGACACAGAAACATCATCAATAGTAGGATCAAGCCACGACTCGGTAATGACAACAATGTCGGGCTTAAACTTGGACACTCTTACACGTAAGTCATCAAGTTTATTGAATAAAGCTTTCGCATTGAACAATAAGATTGATGGCACCATTAATGGGAGACGTTTTGGCTTACGTAGCTTGTTAATAGAGCTTTGCGGAGTTTTAACAGTTGGCAAGTTGGCAGGTGAATCACTGTGAGAGGGCTGGCCAAATAAAAGGGAAGATCGCGCGGTGTTGGGACAGTTAGCAGATCGAAGTAAGTTGTGATACCAGAGAAAGCGTCTCTGCGCACGCGGAAGACTGTAATTCTGTCGAAGTTGAAGCAGGTCGGCACGTGAATAGGTAATCCTTTGCGATGACGTCATTTCCAAATGATGGAAGGAAATTTACAGGTGGGACAAAGCAGTGGTGACTCACAAGATGAAAAAAGTTGAATTTTTGCGCAAAACATGTCTGAGGTCAGTAAAAATAACACTAACGAATTCCTCAGCAGAAGTCGCGTTGAATGATACTAAGTTTGATATTGAAGCACACGATGAGATGGAGAAAACTGCAATATTGTGTTAATGAACAGTTGACCATAACTAGCAGCGACACACGTCTGCTCGCAACGGCGGATGATTTAGTTGTATGATTGATTAATTCAGATAATAAGGCATGGTATGAAAATTTAACATGAAGAATGTATGACCTTCCAAAGCTGGACAGTGGACATTAATTGGAAGTGACACAATTGGCTACAAACATTACAGCCTCAAACATAGTTAGTAATCGAGAACATGAATGCGGAGCGATTGTATTTCATGGTGACCGGCAGGCACTTATTCGCGACTCGAAACCCGGTGACTCGAAAAATCATCAGACACGGACCCGATCTTAACGAAATATCCGTGACCACATGAGATCCGGCAACCCGGCCGGACCTGACCCAGTGACCCGGTTCTCGCAATAATCTGTCAAATAATCGGTTTCTGCGTCATATACGTTTGACTATGATCCAAGGCCAAGTGAGCAGATCAGTAATCATGTTTTCTTAATCTATTTGTTCAGGCATGAATAGAAATTATAGCTAACTGTCGAGGGCATAAATTCGAAGACATCCTCGTGCGCTGCACGCCCTCGGATATCATCCAATTTGTGCCCTCGACAGATAGATATCTAATGTAAAACGTATGATTCCTATATTATGTTTAAAGAATCGATTGACATAGCAATATTAATACGATGTCTATACGACACTGAAATTGTAGAATGAGCGAAGCGAGTTCTACATTTTTACTGAGTTTAGACGAGCTCGACATTTAGACGTTTAGACGAGCAAAACATTCGCGCCTCTCGTTTTTTCCACTAGTGGAGGAACAGGTCCTTCAGCAAATTTGCTTCACAATGGAATTGCCTCTTTGATATCGGAAAAGAGAAATGAAAAATACTCAGATGTTGTTAATCACCTAAGAACAAAACTTTGCTTTGCCATAATTAAAAGTGTGGTAATCGCTGTTAGGGGATTCAGAGGGAGAGGAACTTTTGAAGTTCCCATTGATCAAATTCATTTAATTTGATTCCATTTGTAAAAGACTACGAGCATTTTTAAATGAGCAATTTTTGGAGTTTTTTTTGTATTAAATGCTGTATATTCAGTTACTTACCACATGTGCTTCAGATGTACCTGTTCTTTGAATAAAGTTTAATCCCTAAGCCATAGACTATACATTAGAATTCTATGGATTAGCAACCAATATACCCATGAAATGTTTGTTACCGCATAGCTTACAGTGCTTCCACCTCCACCATTATTGAACGAAATGCCTATGTTATTTGACACACGAGTTTTTTAAGTAACATAGACAGTTCGTTCAATTACAGGTGGAAGTACGATAAGCTATGCGATTTCCAGCATGATATTGAGTTCTTGCACTAGTGCGAGGAACTGCAATGATATCTCAATGTACTCAATACACAGATTGTCCATGCAAGAACCACTTTTTAAATGTACCGATAAAAATGCAAAGAACTGCAATATCATGCTGGAAATAATATCTTGTGCACATCATCGGTGACATTTAGTTGAAGGTGATGTTAAAAAAATAATGTTAAATATCTAATGTAAAACGGCTTCAATTCATATGCTGTTTAAATCTGTGTCAATAAATTAACAAAAAATGCTAAATTTTTGATACATAGACTTGATCTAGGCATATTCAACAATATGTAACTAATGATGTTTAGAAACGAGTCGCACCGAGTTAGTTAGAAGAATATCGGCTCGGCTCGGATAAAATTCTATGAGCTGTTTTAGCCAGGTCTAAATCGGAGAAACGGTTGATATGGATGATGATAATCAGCAAATTTTTTTTAATATTCTACAGTATAGGCTATTGGATGAATCAACATGCTTTCAAATGTTCAATGGTACATATAAATAACAAGCGACGTTAACGATCTCAATATGCAAATGAAATGGGTATAACCAACGATTACATCTCGATACATCTACACATAGTTCACAACGATTGAAATTTTGAACTGTTCGCGTATCAAAATAACTTAGTAATTGACTTCTCGGCAAAATTCAGAATGTACAGGTTTTTGCAGGAAATAACGGCGTTTCCTCAATTGATTACGTCATTTTGCATAGAATATCGTCAATATGCAATGATTAACGGCATAACAATAGAGACTAACGGCACAAACAAAACATTCCGTCCTTTTGTACTTTATTACGACGTAGGCCCATTGCTTTACTGGGCCTTGCAAAACTGAATGGCAATAAGGTGAGTGTTCATCGGCAATGTCAAAACGTTACGACATGATGCAGTATTTAAGGACAGCCGGCGCTGTGAGCGCCCACAGTTGGAAAAATGAGACGAAGAAGAATGATACCGTTGCTGGATAAAAAGAGAATTGTGGATGCCTATGAGAATCCAAACTCTGACTATGTAGAGGTAGCTGCGGCGCTTAACATTCCGCGAGGGACAGCCTGGTCAATCATACGTCTCTATCTGAAAGATGGTGAGGTAATGGTACGGAAAAGAGGGGGTGGACGACGACAGCTTGCAGTAGCAAGCTCATCCCAGGCGCAAGTCCAAAATGCGAAACCCCCCCCCTCTGGCCGGAAGGTGAGGGAGTTTGCCAAGGATGTGTTGGGAGGAATGGGTCCGAGAGGAGGAAACGGGTCCCTACCCCCCCTCTGGAAGGAAGGAAGGAGGAACTGTGAGGGATGGGAAGGAAGGTGATGGATAGAGTGGATGTGTGAGGGATAGAGTGAGGAAAGGGTAGGTGTTGATGGTGTTTGGGATGAGAAAAGTTGGAAATCGTCATGAAGGAGGGTTCGGATGGGAAAACGGAGTTCAGATGTGGAATCTGCGTGAAATGTTGGTTGGGGAAGGAAGGCGGGAGGAGTTTTCCTGGGAGGCAAGGGGTAGAATCTCTGAAAACGGCAGAGTTGGAAAAAGGCGGGGTTTGATGGTTTTGGGATGAGAAAGTCCATGTTTCGGGCAGAAGGAGTGCTCGGATGGGAAAACGGAGGCCAGATTCGGAATCTACGTGAAATGTTGGGTTAGGAAGGATGTTTCCAGCTCAATCGGAGAGAAAAAATTTTGAGGACGTCCCCCCCTTCGACAGCGATCTTCCAACTTTGGTTCCAGAGATGGTAGAAAGTCGTGCAATAGCTCCTTTGAAAGCTAAAAGTGAGAAAAATGCAGTGGAAAGCTCAGTTTGGACTAATTTTCTTGGCTTGAGGGAGGAAAATGGCAGGAAAACGTCAGAGTTGGAAAAGTCAGGTTTTGGATGTTTTGGGATGAGAAAGTCCATTTTTCGACATGAAATGAAGGAGTGCTCGGATGGGAAAATGGAGTGCAAATTCGGACGTTTTGGCCACTTTTGGGTCTAGGAACGTCTTCCCAACTCCATCGGAGAGAAGTGCTGACTCCCCCCTCGGCAGCGATCTTCCAACTTTGGTTGTAGAGATCGTAGAAAGTCGTGCAATAGCTCATTTGAAAGCTGGGAGTGAGACAAATTCAGTGGAAAACATGGCTTGTTCCACTCTGCCTTCGTTTAGAGGTGAGACGTTATTGAAATTTTGGACATTGACGAAAAAACGACAGAGTTAGAATGTTTACGAAAATCGCTCTAGCGGGTGAAGCAAGTCTCGGACGGGAAAACAGAGACCAGATTTGGAATCAGCGTCAAATTTGTGACAAATAATGTTTTGACCCCCCCCCCGGCATGGATTGCCGATTGCATATTCACAGAGTATATAAGAACGGGATCGGGAGAGGAATTTCACTAAGTTGAGAAACTGACTACAGGTAAGTCGTTTCTTTTGAGTTCCGATATCGGACTTCTGACTTTCCATTGCTGATATCAGCTAAGGTGTCAGATTTATAGGTTAGTCAGTATAGCATGACTGACCATTTGATGATAGTAGGCCGAAATCTTCAAACGGCTATAACTTTGCTTCTACAAGTCCTTTAGACTTGATTCAAAAAACATCCGACAGCTCTTCCTGTGCTGTAGGTGACAGACTACTTATAAACGTTTTATGGGTAGTACTAAAATACTGAAAAATTTAAATTCATATTTAATGATAATAATTAAAGTTTTTGAATAAAAAGCAGTCGTTTATGAGTCTCTGTGACTTGGGTCGTTTCCTCTTGTAAATAACTCCACCGGTTTTCATGTCAAAACTGGGGCCCGGATACCAACACAGTGATATGACGCACGCTCTGTCCGCCCGAGGTTGGATTTGTGGGTCGAGGCCTTGGAGCTGGGATAAGATCACCTCTGAGTAATGCTTGTAACGGATTCAAG
>CAJQUW010004948.1:0-77972 GCA_907163375.1 Prostheceraeus crozeri
TTTAACTCTTTGATGTGAAAATTTATCCAAGACTCGCAGTCAGTAACTTCGGTTGCAGGAGTGGAGGGTATGTGAAACTCCAACCTCTCTACTATTTGACCAGTATGGTGGTCGATTTTTCTATATTTTATTTTGAGATAGATGAGCGCCTTCATTCTAAAATTGACTAAATTGTTGAAGAGCGCACCAATCAAAGATGAATTTTGATGAAACCATTCTTCAAAGTCAGCAATGGTTTCTGAGGATTCCATCTGGTAGTTCCTCCCTAAATTATTTATCGACACTTCAGAGAGTCGGATAGAGGAGGTGCTGTTAGTATAACTATCGTCACTGTGTGTATGTCGAAGTCTATGTGAAGATAGTTCAAAACGTGACTCAAAAGACTGAATGCATAAATCGCAAGAAAAGGAGACATCGTTAACAGAATCATCCCCATCTTCGGAGATTGATGCTGACTTAGGTCTACAAACACCTCGCTTCATGTGTTGGATGAGATTGCGCTTCCTCGTGAAGATGTGTCCACAGTAAGCACATTCCCGATCGTTGCATTCCCGCGACAATGTTGACATGGAGTCGCTGTTGTTATCCGACTCGCTCGAGATGAGACTGGTATCACCTGAGAGAGAAATCATTCGATCATCTCTGTTAAAGTCTCAGTGTATTGTTACAACCTACCTTCACTCAACAGCTCTAAACTTTCTTCGAGAAGGGAGGGCTTTGGTGATGAAGTTGATGCCTGAAATTGAGGAAGATGCTATTAACCACACGTTTAAGGGAGATGAGAGAGGAAATCTTCAACTTACCATTTCAAGGAAATTGTGTTTAAGGTTGATACTTCAACAAGATAGAGACTTCACTCAAATAATACGTCTCAGATTTGGAAGAGAGCAGTTCACTTGTACGCCTCAAATAATAACAGAATTCGCTAGACAACGGTTCACTTATACGTCCCATACTCATCATTCATTGGCTGTTCATTCTGATTGGATGCTTGTTTATACTTAAGAATTAGGAAACATTTCAAAGTTATTATCCACAGTCAACATGACAAGCCCTCCAAAAACACCGAACACTACATTGGAGTTCTCTTCTCCTTGCTCATCATCAAAGACGCTCGTTGCACCAAACGCTCCAACCAAGTGGAAGGTAGAGAAGGTGTACCGACTCGACAACATTAGAAAGTTGACATTACCAGCGGACGACGAAGAGGAGAGTGTATGTGAGAAGGAGTGTCCCGACTTAACAGGCGTGAGGTGGAAGTATCTGCAGTACGATACTGATGATGTGATGGAGATCACCAGCACCAAATTCCTACATCAATTATGGGAATGGTACACCCCTAATTCCCAGCCACGAACTATGGCGGAGTGGGAATACATCGATAAAGTGAGGCTCGCGGTAGAAGAGCGATTGAAGCAAGTGAACTGTTTTTGTGATCTCTGTGAAGTCAGACTCTGGGACGATATTGACGATGAAGACCTTTTGAAATACATGCCATAATAAATTTTTATTTCGTATTATCTTTGCTTTCATACTGACTTACTTGAATGGGGCTTAAGTGGATGATTTAACCATGTATACTTTTTCATTTGGAAATAGTAGCACACTTAGTTTAACTTGTAAATCTTATAACATTTCATATGGGCGATGATGGTAGATGAAATAGTGTTAAATAAAATTAAGATAGCTTACACTTCTGATACAGGGATAGCAATCGACTGAGATCCATGTGTAAAGAGCTTGTTAGACTACGGAAGAGAGAAGTGTGTTATGTTGCGTGTGGCGCGTGAGTGTCCTCCCATTTCATTCCATTCATCAATTCGTCTCATTGATAGAGACAGGTAGAACTCACGGTTCTCATAACGTATGCAATGGAAAGTTTATAAGGCAACCTTCGACAGTTGGCTAAATGTCGCCCTGGCGCGAATGCATACTACGTTGAGACAGAGGCAATCACTTGCAAACATGACGCAGAGAGGTTTCACAAGATTGACCATTGCCGAATGTCCCTTGCGGTATACATAGCTACTGGTTTCACCGCCGCCCTTTACAGGAACGCCCGTCGAAAGGAAGTATTACACCGAACTTCATTTGCAACGTTCAAGTTGACTGATAGCAGATTCAACTTAATGATAGTATTCGCCAGTATAAAGACTGCCCAGGGCAAACCGCGTGGAGGTTCTATCATGTCTTGCCCCTTGGTGGCCCTTATGAGAGCCGTTGGTTCGTTCTCGGCGACAAGTTGACTATTGGCTTGAATAGTCAATAGGTATGACCGTTAGGTTTTCGTATACCCTGTACCGCCTAAGCCGTGGTGGTGCATCTGGCACCTTTCGGATGCGGGTGGTATTAGGAGTCCACACCTCATCCGTCCAAACGATCCTCTTGATCTTCCCCTTCTTCTCACACTCCTTTCTATCCTCTTCATCCCACTCGTCGAGGATGATGAAGTCGGGAATGGTGTTGGTAGGAGATGTTGCTTTCATCGTGACTTAAAATTGAATGAGAAGCGCTACAATCTTCTGGCTTATATAGGGTTTTCAACAATGAATTGCTCAACAGCGAATCATAATGCTTCAGGGATAGCAATCGACTGCACAACGTTCAAGTTGACTGATAGCAGATTCAACTTAATGATAGTATTCGCCAGTCTGAAGACTGCCCAGGGCAAACCGCGAGGAGGTCTATCAAATCTTGCCCCATGGTGGCCCTTATCAGGGCCGGTGGTTCGTTCTCGGGGGTCGTCATCAGCCACCTTACTCCATACCGATTCTGCTGAGAGAGAGTCGAAACCGTTCAACCTCAGCAGTGTCGACTTCCATGCTAGTTGGCATGTGAGTGGAGGGTGGAATGTAGCGCCATTCCATTGGATTGGCAACACTTGCTGTCATCGCATTGCCAATCCGAGCAAGATTGTTGTGGACTCTGTCTTGCTCCTCTATTCTAGCAAATTCATTAAATAAATTTCGCGGTCTTAACCGCGGTCCGCGAGGAGAGCTGACTGCAGCGTTTGGTGTATCCATGATTGAAATGAAATGAAATGAGAGGTAGTGGTTTATATACCACTCTAATGCGACGCAACGTTCAAGTTGACTGATAGCAGATTCAACTTAATGATAGTATTCGCCAGTCTAAAGACTGTCGCCAGTCTGAAGACTGCCCAGGGAAAACCGCGTGGAGGTTCTATCATGTCTTGACCCTTGGTGGCCCTTATGAGAGCCGCTGTTTCGTTCTCGGGAGTGGTGAAGGCAGGGAAAAGATCTGCAATGATGAAAATGATATATATATTAGAATAGGATAAACTATCTTATTTGCTTTTCACTTACCAAGTTAGCCATCCTTGGGTAGTCTCGCGCGCTTCCTAACAGAAAAGGCGGTCAAGTGCCCGAGCATTCGGAGTGTGGCGTGTAGGCATTTCTTTTGGGGTGCCCGTTATAGCAGATCATCGAATCATTACGGTCTTTATTTACAATTACCTGGCCGTCCAAATGATTATCCCGAATAGGGATGTGAAACTCAAACAACCTATCCTCATTCAAACGATTCCACTCATCCCTCATGCGCTCCAACTTCTCAAACGCCTGTCTGTCATCACCCCGCCGAGCCACATTCCTCTCCAACTCAACATTCCTTGCTCTCAACACAGTCATCTCCTTCATCATCTCCTCAAACTTCGCTTCTGCATCTCTCATTCTTCTCTCTGCAGCACTCGCCCTCTTCTCACAGTCATCATTCTTCTCTTCCAACTCTCGCGTCTTCTTCTTCAAATCTGTCACACTACGCCTCATTCGGATATTCTCATCCGCTACCTCCTACGACTTCAGATCCTTCTTTTTCAACTCATCCAACTCCTTCACTACTTCGTCTTTCACCTTCTTCAAACTTTCATATTTATTTACTAACAAATCATGTGCCATCTGCTGCGACACATGCTTTGTTTCTACATTCTTCATCCACCTCGCCGACTGCATGCAAATCCCACCACCCTACACTTTTGGGGAAGATGAGCTCTGCGGGGGGTCCTCAACAACTATGTTGGACACCTCCGAGGAAGAAGAGCTCAACTTCCTCACACGCTTCCTCACATGCTCCCTATCTAAATCCACATCATCCTCATCATCACTCTCAAGCACTCTCTTTCGCTCAATCTCAGCCTCCAACGAAGCAACAGCTTTCTTCACCTCATCACTCTCCATAACATTCTCCACCTTGGCGTCTCGCTCTATCTTCAACATTCGCTCCCTCTCTTCAACAATCAACTTGGTGAATCGATGGTCATTCACCAAACCTCCAACACAATCAGCATGCACTCGGTAAAACTTCACCTCATCCTCAACTCCCTTCAACACCCTACACTTCACACACGCAACCCTACTCAGGATAATCATGTGGTCAGCGCCCGCCTTCTTAACATGTGCCTTGGCGTCCGCACTGCGATTGATTCGCCCACATATACACATTTTTTATGGAACTTCCGATTCTTATCGTTTGCCATGGCTAACTGTAAGATAATGAAATTTGTATAAGTTTGGAATCATGTAGTACAGTCATATTCCTAAAGCATTACACTTAGTGACGAATTATAGATTTGAGTATAGTGAGTGACACTCGATCCCGTCTATAGCCCGAAGGCCTTGTACCAATCACTAGGAAAGTGAAAGATCCTCCCCGATACCCGCTATTTACAGCTTAAGACATCATTGTCACTGCCCCGAAGTGGTAACAGCAACGCCGTGTCAAAGGTAGTGATCAGTAGCTGGGATCTAGCCCCTCAAAGCTGCCTTAGACTTAGTCAAATTTGAAATCTGATAGCAGATTTGAACTCAGCATACTTGAAAACCTTAGACTACATGTTAAAACTTTGAAAAAACTGAAAATTAAGAATTTTTAAAAAATTCCGCATTTTACTACTCATACTACTTTTAAAAAAATTTATCAGTAGTAAAGACATAATCAAACTCTATCAGACAAACTTTGAAGTAAGAAGATAGCTTGCCTACTTCAAAAGATAGAGTCCTTTGAAACACCCGATATCGGGAACTCGGAGCGACGACCGTCGCTTACCTCATCTTTCGATGAAGTGATCAGACTTACGTTGCCGGGGTTTATATATGCTCAGAAGAAAACTTAAAATGGCTCTATCTCCTAAAGTATTCATTGTAGCGACATGCGGTTTGTTGCAAACGATTTGTCTCATCATTTTCTATCTTATAACACCTGAATCATTCTCATGTGACCACGGGAAGTGGGTGGGTCAGCACATGGCCATGTGACATGCCACAAGTGAAAAAATTCCTAAGTGTGGGACCTCCAGTATGGTGAAAATTTTAAAAAAATTTAAACTTCCGAATTTCAATCTGGGACCCTTACCAAAACTTTTTTCATCACTTTTCACTGACCCCCCCCCCAACCGTTCGGAGAAATTTGATGAAACAAACTTTGGTCAGGGTCCCAGGTCGAAATTCGACACTTTGGAAAATATTTTTTCCATACAAAGTCACTCTGACACTTAGGATTTTTTCAGGTGATGTCCGACGTGAAATCTTGTAACAGCTCTAACTTTTGAACGGCTGATCGGATTGACTCGCAACAAAAATGTCATTGAGCAGTTTTTTCTCCTCTTTCAAATGAGCATCTATAAGACAAAATCCATCCACTAGAACCAAAATTAGAAGATCGCTGCCGAGAGGGGGGGTCGGTGAAAAAATTTTGTTAACCCAACTTTTGACGAGAAACACGATTGGAGTGGTCTCGCACCGAAATTCCACCATTCCAACCTGGCCGGCACACCACGCCAACCTGGCCAGCACACCACGCCAACCTGGCCAGCACACCACGACAGCTTGGAGAGCGCACCACGAACAACCTCTGGCAACGCCAACCTCCTCGTTCCAGAGGGGGGGGAGTCGGACTCGAAGCAACCAGGTGTCGGACTAGGGCCGACGCCCTAGTCTGACAGGAGGGGGGGAGTCGGACTCGAAGCAACCAGGTGTCGGACTAGGGCCGACGCCCTAGTCTGACAGGAGGGGGGAGTCGGACTCGAAGCAACCAGGTGTCGGACTACTGCCGACGCCCTAGTCTGGCAGGAGGGGGGGCGCAGTTTGGGTGTTCGCCGTTTTGTTACTACTCATGTGGTTGTGCTGCTTGTGGTAGCATCACCTGTGCAGCAGCATCTGCAGGCTCATTCACATGTTACTTGTTTAGTCCTTACTTGTTTTAACGCCATTTTTCAGGCATACACATTGAGTTGTCAAAATTTTAAATTTTATCAAACTCAAATGAAGTTTCAGCGAAAACTCCGTGACAATTTGACGATTTCGCGAAGGCGCTCATAGTTTCTCAAGTGGCTGTATAAAATAGGTATGCTGTTCAAACGCACTTGAAATGAACAGAGCAGACGACTTCAGTGAACTATCTTATATTCCATGTGTGAAAAATTGGAGATTATTTATGACTGTCACATGAGACAGAACATCTTGTAATACAGAACATCTTGTAATCTTGTAACATCTTGTTCTTGTAATCGTCGTGTAGAATGCACGTTAGGATCTATGTTTGAAAAGGGCCTATTAAGAAATTGGTCATAATCCAAAAAATTAGCAACTTTCCCTGAAAATTCTGCCACTTGAAGTTGCAAGAATATGCTGTAAATTTGTCGAAGTAAGAGAACCTATGACGTGAAAGTTTTCGTGAAATTTTGCTGTTAAAGCTGAAAATTCAGAAAAGTCATCTGTCTGACGTTCTTTGGAATAATAATTCCAATTCCGTACAATTGATTTAAATAATGAGATGTTTTTGATAATACGAGAGCATCCCACCCTCGCAATCTTATACTGTTCTCCTGATTAGGTCTTCTGGGGAAAGTTTGTGATTTCAAGATCTTAATGCATTCGATTTCTATGCATATCTTCTGATTTTTCTTTCCTTTTTCATAAATACTACAAATCGATGACTGGTACTTTAGATCAATGAAATTCTTAATTGTTAAATGAGCCTACGTTGTCAAACACGTTGTTGTGGCAGATTTTGGATCTGTTTATTGATGTTACAAAGACATCACATGAAGTTAGGTTAGTTTAATTAAAATTTATTAAAGCATAATTGTGCCGAATTTGTGTTCCTATTGTACGCATTTGGTGTTCCGGATTGCCAATTTTGCGTTCGGTATTGCCAATTTGGTGTTTGTTTTGTTTAGTTGATGGCGCCCTTTTACCCATTTTTGGTTGCTAAATTGTTCTGCACATTTTTCAGGACTTAGTTTTTACAGCGCATGTACTAATTATTTCACTATATACATGTGCACTTCATTAAAGAGATAATAAATGGTCCATAACACATGTTGTTGCATACACAGACCTGTTCTTGGTGCAATTACGTACCACACGTTGCACACAGTAAGTGAAAACAATATGTTAAAAGCTTTCCTTGTTCTCGGCATTCCTTCTTAGCTTCGCTCTATATGATTCTCCAACGCATGAGAAATTAGCACATGTTCCATTTGCTGATTGTGTTATTATAAATACATTCAGTGACAACGCTTTCAGCTGAGTTTCAACATGATCCATCGACTGATTGCACTTTGCGCTGTGGTTTTGTTTGCTTGTTATGAAAGCAAAAAAGTGGTGGATCCAATTAGGATTGGATCTTTCAATATTCGCACGTTAGGACAATCAAAGATGAACAAGCCACATGTTGTAAATGCCATTTCTGGGGTAAGAAACAATTTATCCTACTTTCTCATGTGCTTTATGCAAACTCGCACCGATGAGTAGATTTTAGGTTGGACATAGTCTGTCTTTCCTTCTAAGAAGGTTCATGAGATCATTTGTATCTACATGTTGGCCTGTTGAGAGCATCTTCGCGGTATAGAAGTAGAAAATTTCGTACGCATTTCATTGCCCGATTCTGCATATTAATTGGCGATAGAATCAAATCATTTCTTATTTGTTTTAATTGCTGCATTTGTGTTCAATGCTTCCTCTCGAATTTCCAAGCGCCGAATGGATGCTGCGCATTCAATCCAACAGTGAACCACCTTTGCATAGTAATGATAGTTGTAGAGTCAAATTACATATGCATCATTTGGAAAATGCTGTTGCACATCGCCATGACACATCCTATATATTTTTATCTTTTATAGACTAACCTTGAAGATCTTGATCGATTGAATAAGTTTTTTTATGGTTATTTCCTTTCGCGGTTAACATGCATAACTTACTACTTATAAGCTAATTTTCACGAAGACCTCATAAATGCTCATGATTTTCTCATGAACGCGATCAAAGCATCATGAGAACATCATGAGTTAAATATCGTCTTGGGAAAATGTCAAGAGTCACATAATAATCTCATGAGCTCTCATAAAAGTCTCATGAATCCGCATTAAATTGCATGAGTTCTCATAAAAAATTTTCGTGAGGGTTATGTCCACTCCACTTTCTGTGTGTTATTTTTGTTGGGCTTTTTGAGATAGAATCGTAAAATTTCAATGGTACTGCAGCCAGTTGTTGGCAGACCATTTTCTTCTGTGAGAATGCCTTGACACGGAATCATATTTGAATAGGTTTTAGGAAAGCCAAGTAATTGAATGGTGAAAAAAGAAATCAGGAAGTTGTCAACTATAAAATGTCCATTGTTATTTTCAAGACAAACAAGTCATTCCTTGATTCGTTGCTGTTGGGGATTTTACTTCGATTCCTCTAATAAAGATGCTTGCGGTATTAAAACTCCAGTCAGACGCTTCATCATGCGCGCTGTTCATTGCATGTATATAAAGGCACATGTAACTCAACGTGACTAAGTCGTGTACTGAACTCAATTTCGGTAGATGTAACAACATTGATATCAAATGCTGTAACAATCGCTGAGAATTGTAAGTTTTATGGCATTTCCTGAGCTGCGCATTTGTAGTGAGGGAAAGTGTTACAATAACGCCTGTGTACTTCTGATAAAGTATGGTATTATAAATAAGTCCATTCAGACCAGTTTCAGCTAGGATTCAAGATGATCTATCGTCTGATGACAATTTGCGTTTTACTTTGGTTTGCTTCTTATGACAGCATTCAGGCGGACGATTCGATTCTTATTGGATTTTTCAACATTCGAGCCTTGGGAATGGCGAAGATGACTAAGCCACACACTGTGAAAGTCATTTCTGGGGTAAGAAACAAATTTTTCAGGATTCTAGTGCGTCTTCAAGCAAACAATTCATAAAGACCACATTTCGAACTCAGGAACTTCTAGGCGTTCGACGGTGATGGTAAAGCCTTTTCAAGTTTTCCCTTTAAGTTTAGATGGGAACGAGGATCGAACTAGAAACCTTCTGTGAAGTACCATCAACTATTCACAACTAAAACTGTAGAATCTGCAGTTCGACTATACTGCGGATGTAACAAAGCTACAGTTGGTTAAACCAGGCTGCTGAAAAATTATACCGGCGTCAAGTTTGTGTGATATCAAACCTTTTCAGAACTCCGATTCATTTTTTCAATCTTTGCAAAACTAATGCTGTTTGTGAATAATCACGAATTGCATCTGCGATATTCATACGAGTACTTAACTAATTCCATATAACGATCCGCAAGATTTTAGTAAGAGGATAATGAAACTGTATTGTATTTATTTAGCATTATTAAGTGTTCTGCCATTGACAAAGGGTCTGGACCCGAAACGTCTGGAGATTTTTATTTTCTATTCATTTTACTCGGCATTAAACATATCGGGAGAGTATTGAAATTGGTTTTACATTCGCATTGAATTATGGTCCTCCCGCCCTCTGCCATATCATGTATTTACTTAGCCCTTTCCATACAATGCTTTAAAGTGCATCGACATCGCATACCTCCACCCCTCCCCCCCGACATGGGGACAGTTAAATATCCGAGTTTCTTTACGTGTCAAAAACTATAAAACAGTGACTGTTCTTGATAAAAAAGCATAATTATCTACAGGCGGAATCAAGCAGAATTTTCCAGGGCTTCACTTTAGCAAATTAGCTAAGACAGGAAGGTGGACATGAGAAAGCGAAGGATTTCTGTAGCAGGAACAGTCACGAGAACTGGGAACCATAGTTTGATAAATTACCGTGACTAACGGCAAGTTACTTGAAGTATAAATTATTGTAATTCATGGAAGTGTAATAAAAGCAAGGCTGCCCAAATTCAATTTATGATGAAAACTATTCATTATGAGGGTTGCGTTGAATGTAGTCCGGCAGCCAGAACGAGTTTCTGCAGGAAACGAGGTCAAAAATAAGACTTTCACAGAAGGATGTACATCCTATGCCTACTACGATTCTGCTCGTCTGCCGAGTTCTAGTTGGTTCCTCTTCTTGTCAGAAAGGATTAAAGAAAAACACATGTTTCTCCAATGGGATGCATGGAATATTTACATGGAATATCTTCAGGCCATTTCTCATCTTGTTCATGAGCATTAATGCATGAAGCTACGCACATTCAGATTTGGCGAGCCTCCTTCTGTCGGCAAACACTAACAAGTTGACCTACTTTGTCCACATTGAACCACATTCTCGCATACATTGTCGATCAGAAGCATGATAATAGCACATGCACATGATAGGAAATGACCTGAAGATATTCTATGTCGAAAGTATGACTCTAGGCATAGTAGTTTTCGTCTAATCAGAGAAAACATATAAAGTATCATCTTTGCCATCTGCCTCCCATCGGATTAATGTGCATTTATCTTTGATCCCGTCTGACAAGATGAAAACTCACTAGAACTTGGCAAACGTGCAGATTTGTAGTAGGCATAGAGTGTACATCACTCTGTGAAAGTCTTATTTCCGGCATCGTTCTCTGCAGAAACTCGTTCTGGCTGCCGGACTATTCCTGCTCACTGTAAAGAAAGCTAATCATATTTTTATCTTTTTAGATTATTCGAAGATACGACATCATCTTGATTGTTGAAATTCGAGATTCGAAGGGGAAAGTTCTTCCAGAGCTTCTGAAAATCGTTAACAAGTAAGAGTTCAAATTCGAAAACTTTCAATGTCATCCATGAGAGTAAATTCGTAACTTGTCAATTACAAGACGCAGAACATGTAAGTAAGAGGATTCAAATATCACTCGCCCATGTTGTTTGAAGCATGAAATTCGTCTGACTCCGGTTTACGTATGTCTTAGGATAAAAAATGGACAAATAAATAATATAGAATCATCTTTTGTTAATTTATAGACAATCATTGGCAAATATGGTTTAAAAAAGTATTAAAGTGTTGCATTAAACTTCAAGGGAATCTGTAGAGAGATGCTTTATGCGACTGATAGGCCGTTACTGTCAACTTCATCTGAAAATTTTAAGAAAAAGGCGTTCATCTCATGCCGCAAAAGGATACCTGAAATCATATCAATCACAGAATAATGCGATGCATTAGATTGCTTTGAGCATCATAAAAATGAAAGTTTGAGAATGAAAATTGTAGATTCGATTGTTCTGTTTTGATTAAATCGAAACATGTACGACCAAATGAAATTTGTGTTGAAATTGATCTCCTTATGATGATTAAAAAATTAAAAAGACATATCATAGCAGGGCCTATTTACAAATATCAAGCTTAAGTTCATTAAAATAATTCTTCGTCAAAAAGCCGTGATTTTGCAGATGTTTATCGTCCTGTTAAGAAAGATCCTTAGATCAAATGAAAGGGAATGATGCTTGCGAAAATAAATGAACAGAGAAGTCATTTTAGAGTATGATGAAGTCTATGTCAATGCAAATTCTGATGCTTCTTTAACGAATTGTAAAATTCTCTCCAAAAATTCATATTTCAAATTTCAAATTTCATTTTTATGACCTGCAGATTCATTGTTTCTATACGATTATTGACTGAAATTGGATTTGTCGAAAATGAAAATTCGTCTCCTCCCTCACACACATACAGTCGACAGATGAATCGTTATTGTAGTGAATGCTATACGGCCAAAATTACATATGCCGTGCATTAATGAAATAAGAGAAATAGTGTATATTTGATGCACATTATTGCATGACGTTCATGTCACGACGATCAGTTTTTATGCACATGATTCCTTCGCGTCTTCAATACTGTGGACAAGTCCTCATCAATTGTTTCTAATGTCCATCGCTATAGATTCAGCTGAATTGCGAAGAGTGCTGCTGACATAATAATGCACAGTGGACTGCAGCACTAACGAATATTTTGACGCCTTTTCATGGCCGGCAACAATCGTCGTTGTTGCCGGCTTCTGAATCAAAGATCACTATCTATGTATGCAGCCAGAGACGTCCACAGATTTCTATATGTGCATGAATCATAGCACGCATTCACTACAATATATCAATCATGCCTAGCTTTTTCAAGCATCAATGATCCTTACAACCTCGGCCGCACATGGCTGTACGACTCATTAATGCTTTCAAAGGCATGATTGTTATATTAAGATAAAATTACTTCGATGCACTGTGGCAGCTCATGCTTCGCATTTGAAAACTGATCAGTGACACGGAGCTACTGCACTCGCTCTCAGCCGTTTGCGCACCCGTTTTCTGGCAGGCGGGATTCGGTCACACGAAGATGCCGTTTCTTCAAGCTCTCTGTTCGACAGACCTTCTTCATGTCGCCCACCTATCATCTGATGTCTCCGTTCTTCTTTTCTCTATGAATATCATTATAAGACGCACTCATCGAGAAACGTACTTCCTTGAATTTCTACAAAACAATTTAATAGAAGGAAAAACGAGCTTTTCCTCATACTTATCCATGAACATCCTTTACCATCACTTGCCTCGTTGTGCACTTTCACTGCGACACATCACATGTCTAAACCGTCGTAGTCGTTTGGTTTCCTTATAGATTCTTCCACAGCCTACACTCGCAGCTCAGATCATTCTCTCATGATTCCATTTCTTCTTAAGGTGGATCCTCACCCTCATCACACTTTATTATACGTCTTGTATCTTCTGATTTTGGTGTTGGTGTCTCTTACACATGATTTGTCTATTGCTCCTATCGCTCGCTTTGACAACCCACCGCTGATATCTCTCTGAACTTGAGCCATGCAGTGCAGATTCGTACAGTAAGGGCACAAAGAAAAATCTGTGGTTTCAAGATCAATTTCGTACAAATACATTGTATCATAGTCAAACTGTTCAAGTTATTGAGGAAATTCTTGAGTGCAAATTGCAAGTTATTCTTGAACAGAATTTGAAGTGAGATGATGTATTGTTTTATATGAAATGGCCTACTTTTCCCTGAGCTAACATGCTGTGCATGTGCAGTGGTAATATTATACAATTTTTCATTGCCGGAATGCGGATTGAGTAATTGAAAGGTGGTCAGCATGCTGCTTACCAGATAATTTCTCATCTACACGTTGAAGAAAGCGAGTGCATTTCTGAAATAAACACATTGAAAGCTTTTCACCTACAATTATCGCTCAGATAAAGAAAATATCACTGGAACCTTTCGATTGATAAATGAATGATGATTTTTTTTGAAGCTGATAAGCGAAAATGTTCAGGGATTTAGAAGATTCATCAAATACACGTATATTGAACAAAGAATCATTTAAAAGTAAAATGAGTAATCCAACATTATCAGGTTGCATATCTGTCTGGTAATTCTCTTGACGGAATGGTGAATGTACAGAACGTTCCTGTCGCTGCTGCATTTTGAAGATTCAATTTTGCTTCTGTGCACAAGATCTTCAGAAAAGGGGCAACAGCTCAGATAAAAAACTGACTTGAAGAATGGAAATGCCAAACACAAAACAAGAAAACCAGTTCGCAAAATTTGCATTTTGCCCCAGCTAAGTTCCCTACCCTCCTGCTATAATTTTCATGCAATTTCCATTGTTCAGACTATCTATGGTACTATTTGCTAATAAGCGGTCAACAATGATGGAAAAAGCGGTCATGAAATGGCTAAGGTAATTATAATAACAATAATGATAAGGCTACAGTAATTATGTTTGCACAAAGCAATGTTAAATGTTACACCAACAGTAAACAGATGATGGCTAAGGAAATTACAAATCAAAATTTGATAGTTAGAATAGAAATCTTGGAAATACGCCCACTTGGGAATATCATAGATTTATCAATTGAACCTCTATAAAATTTTACCGATAACTCTGATACATCCATGGACGCCTAGATATATGAAGCACACATAAGCTAGATATATTGTCTTAATTGGCGCAGAATACAATGAAATGAGATATGGTGCTTCATATATCTAGGCGTCCATGATACATCTATAGAAGTCTATGATACATCACACTGGGCATAGACTAGAAGTCTATGCACTGGGCATAGTTCTGTATAGTACCATAGATAACCTGAACAATGTAATTATATATGCATATTTCTCGGTCATCAATGATCCATCTGTCGGTCGCTTACGCGACCTCCAGTTGGATCATTGCTGACCTCGAAATAGGCATATAAATATATCATTCTAGGACTTTCTATAGTATTGTAAATTTCTATGGCTTAGCCTGAATACATTAATGTGAAATTGGTCTGCAGGATCGATTTTTTCATCTCAATGACATTTCTGCCTTTTAATGAACTTGAACACTACAATATGAAATGTTCCAATTCTATTAATTCAAATTTCTGAAATTTCCTTTTCTAGAGATTCCCAGCATCAATATGATTTCGTGATCAGTAAACGTCTCGGTCGTGGAACGTACAAAGAGCAATATGCGTATATCTACAGGTAATTAATTATTCAGTTTGCATCTTAAATGAATTGAGCCATCAAACGAATTACTCTCTTCCTAAGGACGGATTCAGCGCGTGTGAAAACCGTGTTTGATTATCAAGATACTGCAAATGAATTTGAGAGACCTCCATACGTCGTTCAATTCCAGCTTCTTACCGCAAGTGAGTTTATAGAAAAATGGATAATTTGCATAAAGTTACCTTTTCAGGCTGTGATTATAGCGCTAAAAGTTATTCCATTTTATCCGATTAATTGATCGGCAAGTTACTGTAATTTATTCAAATAATCGGATATTCATTTTACAAAGTTTTCGATCTTCTTCTCAGTTCATGGATTGCATACGTATTAGTTAATTAGATTTTCTTTGTCCGCTGTCAGCCGTTTCCACACGAAGTTCTGTATTCTATTAATGTCTCCGAAGCTCGCATATCACATCCATGCTTGTGATAATTACGTTTTTAGTTTTATATTTTATGTATTGTCGTGAGACAAACATAATTTCCTATATTTTAGTGGCTATCTTCTTCGTCTCAGACATCAATTTTTACCCCTGAAATTTCTGAATTCCATTGAATAGAAAGTTTTGAAGCAGAACAACGAATGTATTGAATTCCCTTTTCGGATGCCGTTTCTAAACTCTTGATATTTCTAGGAATTCGCTTCGAATAAATGTCTCCGTTGAGGGACAATTTAGCATCGAATATATATGTCGTGCAAAGTTGTGATTTCATGTCCAAAATTTGGAAGTATCATTTAGCATAAAAACTGATGGATATTTAGCTTCTTAGACTAAATTTCAATTGTTTTCAACTCAATATTCAATTGATTGCTATACTCAGTGGTTTTCAACTGAATATTCAACATAGAAACGTTGGCATTATAAGCAATGTGTTAAATCGGTCACTTGCCTTGCGACTTGATTGTAAAGATTTAGCTTGCGTTTATTGTAATACGACACTAAAACAGTTGAATTCATTTTTGTCACCGCAAATTGCCGTAAAATGCGGTAAGTTACCATCTTCGAATGCTACAGCTTTCTCACTGATTAGTGGATCGATCTATCTGTTATCGAGCAATGAAACTTTGATGAAAATATATAATATTGGTCAATGTACAAGCGCATCGCATTTTTCAGGGCTTGGAGGCTGCAAGTAAATTATCATTACTAAACTTGCCTTTTATCATTAAGACATCCATTCAGAATAGTTCCAGTAAGGAACCTAGTAAAGACCATATCATTATTGGTTGACCATAAACTTTCATAAGTGATGATGATTCGAATCTGACTGAATATCTTCCAGCTTCTTCGTCGAATCAAGGATTAAACTTGATCAGCACAATTTATTAATCAGATTAATGATTCAATTAATTTAATTAATTCAATTACAAACTTCTGCACATTTTGCGGTCAACTGCGATAATACAAGGCCACATGTTGTGTTCAGAGAATGTGCAAGTGGCGTCTGTCAAAATCTCAAAGCAGCATTTCCGTCAAAGGCGATCTTTGAAGGAATGTTGTCATTAATACAGCTGTTAAAGTAGACGCTTGGTAGTAATTGCTGATAAACTTAAATTCAGCCAGCTGTAAGGTCAACACTAAAGCAATTATTTTTTATAATCAGAACAAAAACATGATAAGTCAAAGGTTCTTAATTTATCAATCTGATAAAAGGGTTATTATCAAATTAATTTGATTGAATGTAAAGCTTGAAGGATCATTCTACAAAAACATTGAAATTCCATTCTCATTTTTTTTCGATTAGTTATATCAACCAATTAACTTCGTCTTACACCACGTTGTAGGAGGTTAACTTAATTACGTTTTGATATCAGCACCGCTGAATTCTACCTATTTTGAGATAAATTGATCGATAAGTGATTAGTTTCTCAAGGAAATGTCACTGGTGCTACCGGCCAAAATGTACGCTCTACTGCATATCTCTGACTTGCATAACATCAAGAGAACAACATATATGTTATATACATTATAATATATTATAATTTGGAATTTATATATATATATATATGTACTATATATATTGTAACATACATATCCATTATTCTACAGAGTTGCATAGCCTCTGATATTCCAGATGAATATACGTTTGATCCTTCATAAAATCATATTAAATAGTCCGTGGAGAACCATTTGATTCCTGTGAAACATGTTTATTACATCATCCGCACAAGGTTCTGGTTAAAATTGCAGTACATTTCAACTCACGTAGACATCATACAACAAAGTGAGTGAAACTAACAAATACCTGAATGTGAGGTGGCTACATCACCGTACAAATTTGTACTGGTCAACTTGAAGCATTTCCTTTTCGATAAAAAAGTTGATATAAAGTATGTGTAACACCAGTGACAAAATGACACCACTGACGGGACAAATTTGAATTGAACAAAGAGTGTCGGAAATGCTCGATTAGATCAATGATAGCATTTTAGTATACAACTTGATCGTTTAGACGGTGGAGATCTAATCAGTCAATGTGTTCTATAAGTCACGTGGTTACAATCTGCAACGAAGAAAAGGTTATTTAAATACTACGTATAAACAATTAAACAATAGGTAATGTTAGTTAAATATCTTTAAGAAATAAGAGCTACCATTATAACCTAATGTTCGGTTAAGCAATGGATTGCTACTAAAAATTTTTATAGATTCAATAATACTAATCTCAAAGTCCCAGTTTCCACGGTAAATGATTTTAAAGCAATCATTGTAGTTACGAAAACAATGGTTACATTGTTCTATGTGTTTTGCAATGGCACTATTGCCACTTAAGTGTTCAAGTTTACGTTGATGCAGACGTCTTTTGGTTTTGCCAATATATTGGCAATCAGGATCAACCTGACATTGAAAGCAATAGACAAGACGTGATTGCATGTCTGGACCTAACTTACTTTTACGGGAGAAATATCTTCCAGTTTTGAACGAGGCCATAACAACCTTGCATTCCAAGTTAAGTTTACGAAATATTTTTACTAACTTATTACTAAATTTCTGTGATGCATAACCCACGAAAGGGATTTTGATTATTTTATTGAAGTCATTATCAATTGTTACGCGTGAAGAATTGTTTAATTTACGACTTATAAATTTGTTAATTGTTGATTGAATTAATTGCAATGGACAGCCATTTCTACTTAAGATATTGGTAATTTTACTACATTCATTATGGAATAGATTCCAATTGGTGGATACATTGTAAGCACGATGAAGCATGCCTAATACTAGTGTGTTTTTCCAATTGCGAGGACATAAAGCATTGAAATTCAGTAAAAGACCTGTAAAGGTAGGTTTACGATAAATCTCAGTAAGTACATTGTCCTCATCAATTTTCAGAAGGACATCCAGAAACGGTAATTCTTTATTACCCACTTCTGATGTAAAGTGCAAGTTACTGTGTTGAATGTTTAGGAAATTATGGAATACATCTATGTATTGTTCATTTTTAAATACAGCTATGATATCATCCACATAACGACGATACACAATAGGAGAGAAAGGTAAGTCCTGCCATTTATGTTCTAGATTAGCTAAGAAGACGTTATCGAGGGTTGGACCCAACGGGCTACCCATACTTACACCACCCACCAGTTGGTATACGGTGTCATTCATAAGAAAGCAACCAGACGTGGCAAATTTTAATAAGTCTTTAAGTACTTTTTCTTCGTACTTCGGTTTATTGGCACTACTAGGTGATACACTAATTTAGTTGCAATGTTGATTGCTTCAGTTACGGGTACGTTGGCAAATAAGTTTTCGACGTCAAAGCTCACAAGGGTGCTATGACGGTTTATTTTATGTTTAACATCATAAAAACATCGTAATGTTTAACATCGTATGTCGTATGTTTAACATCGTAAAATTTTTTGACTTTGAGAATGCATTTTTCCATTAAAAATTACAACTGGATATCACCTATTTCAATGATTGTGATATTCTTCACTTGTGTCCTAAATTTCTTCTCACTAAACCTAAACTTAAGCCAATTAGTGATGATGTTGATGAATTCAATAAATTAGCCTCCTCTCGTATTGTTGCAACCAGACGCGACACCACAATCTTTGATTTTTAAGCAACGGTTCTGAATAGCTTGAAGTCTATTTGAATCACTTTTTGATAAGGCTATAAAAGCAGGGCATGCATATTCTATTAATGAACGAATTAAAACGTTGAAAATAAGAATAAATTGGTCAGGAGTGGTGAGGGCTCTGATCCGGCGCAAAATGTATAATCGCTGCGCACACTTGCTTTCAATGTGGTCTATGTGAAGTTTCCAACTCAAAGTATCACTAAGAAATACACCTAAGAAACGCACGCTCTCATGAAAGTCCTGAAAGTGTGTTTAGTTATGAGAAGCGGTAGCGGGCCACCACTGATCTACACAATACATGCCGTTTACCCATACATTGAGTGCAAGTATCATGCTAGAATCAGAATTTTAAATGTCTCTCAATGTGAGCTGGACAATGAAAATGTGGTGTGTAACACCAGTGGCACAAAACCCAGGGACACCGCTACTCTGAGACATTTCAGGCTGGAAAATGTAACTTTTGTTCAAAAATAGTAATATTTCATTTTTGCTTATGTAGCATCTTCACACATGTCTAAATTCAGGACCAGTTTACAATTAAAACTTCTCATCAGAGCTTAATCTTTAATTCGAATAACAACCGGGACAAGTAACACCAGTGATATTCTACAAATATTTGATTTTGCGAAAAGAAGGAAAACTAAATTTCAGACTTATTTTCTATTGATGTGTGCTATATGGATCCTAATCTTTACTATGACAGCAAAAATTCCGATGTCACAGATGATTGGCGTGGTCTAGAACTCAAGGACGTGAATATCAACGTTTTCGTAGAATGACCGTGAAAGATTTCATATCTAATGCGCTCAATCGCATTTTAATGTAAGTGTCGCTCTACTAAGTAAATTAGACTTTTTTCATTCAATATGAAATAGCTCTTCAAGTTTTCTCAATTTTGATTGTTGTTGATTATTGAAAAAATGCCTGTCACATATGCTGATGTCATGTTATTTAATTTGTCTATATCTTATAAATAAAACGATTAATTTATGTATTGAATCAAATTTAAACAATGCTATCAAAAACTGCCGCACACGAGTATACGGTAATGGTGTAAACACACACAGGCCTAGAGTCAAGTGAATAAAAAGAATTAGTTGTTGTTTCTTATACTCTTAAATTGATTCTATTCATGATTTTATCTAAAGATGTTTCTCTTGCACTTGATCTATTGACGTAACCAATATGTATTCAATCCTGCCAGTCTTTTTCACGTGATTAAAATGATATTCCGATTTTGGTGCTACTTTAGTATACTTTGTTTGATACTAAGATTCCGTGTGTTCTCAGATTTGCAAGTGCCGTTTTTGCTGTGCCAATCCTCAGTTTAAAATCGTTTCCTTCAAAATCTCTCTCAGATGTCGTTGTTTATCAATTGAAATGTGCGGTCGATCTACAGATCACTTATTTACAGTCGTGGCCAGTAGAGAGTGACCACCGCCATGAAAACAGAAATTATTTCAAAAATGCAGCAACTGCAATCAGAAATGCTATTTTATCAGCAAACTTTAGTGGAAAAAGGTCTAGAACAATGCTGTAGGCCAATATCATCATTACACAATACACAGAGTTCAGTACTTCGTTGAATTCCCACCAGCTGCAAGGACTGCGGCAATGCGGCGAGGCATGGATTCGATGAGGTCAGAACAGTACTCAACCGTTATTTGCTGACACCATGCCTTCATGATTGACTGCTTCAAGTCATTGTGGGAGGTTGGATTGTCCGCCGCTACATTGCGTTTCAGTCGAACCCAGCAATTTTCTATAGGGTTCAGATCGGGGGACAATCCCGGCCAAGGAGACAGAACCGAAGTTCTCTTTTGTTGGAGCCATTTTTTTACCATTTTAGCCTGGTGACATGGGGCACCGTCATACTGAAATATTGTACAATGCTTGAGTTAAGACTATGCGCCACTTGTCTGTGATATTAACATCGCATGCGACTACTGACATTAACAGCGGAAAGAACTTCATCGATCGAATCATTCATAGTGATCTCCTTCTTATTGACTTCCCATCTTCTCCCTTGAATATTTGTAATCGTTATGCGTCTGTCATTTCGAAATATAGCATATTATTAACAATTATTCAGTCGTAGCCATTGCATCTGACGTTTACACTTTGAATATCTTAGACGCAATCCACTCAGTCGTCAGTAACTGGAATTGTTCACAGGATTCCTTGATTTCTTCAGATCATCACAGAATTGAACTTCTATTTGTAGATATCGACAGTATTACATTGGTTGGACTTCATTTGAAACCTGACAAAGTGCGAACAGAAATGGCAGCTTTACCAGGAGCAGTGGCGACGATAAAGCGATCAATGGGAGTTCAGGTGATAAACGGAGTGGCACTGAATCTTGATGATGCTCATTTTATGTTTTTTTCATTAATAACGAAACAGATGGTTCAGAAATTAAAGACAATATATCAATCAGACCAACTGTAGGCCAATATTCACTAAATTTGATAAAATTTCAAAAAAATCAGAATCACACGATTTTCGGTTAATTGTAAATTGAGCCGCACGATTCGGAATCGCGCCCTCTGTTGGTGCACATCTCAAAACTTTCCATTTATCAGAAGCAGGCATGAATTGTACATGTATGACCGTCAAGTCAAATCTTTATAATTTGTGCGAATTGTATATCTATGCATCGATTGCCTTCCGAAGACTTGATAACTAAGTTGTTACGAATTAATTATCGAAGAACAACTAACAGAGACAGGATTTATAGCGCAGTCTGCAGTATTCCAGGATTGCGAGATTGCAGCATAGCATTAATAGCAAAGAAAGTCTTTCATGAGAAATTTCCATCTTTTAAAGGACATCTTGATTGCCGGAGATCTCAACTGTGATTGCGGTTACATCAGACCACATGAATTTGAAGCCTTGGAATTGTATACCAATTCAGATTACAAATGGATGATTGACTGGTGCCAAGGACGAACGATGGTATCAACATGGTGTCGTTATGATCGTCTGATTGCCACTGGAAGCACTTTGATCTCGAAAGGCATCGTCAATAATAGTGGAGATGTCTATGACTTTGCAGAGGCGTATGGACTCAATGCTACTCAGGTAGGTTGCGTATCAGGGAGTATCGAAATCGATTGAAATTTAATTAAGCTTGCCATTTTCAATCAATTAACATTCTTTTATCTCCTGATGACCCCAATTGAATTCCGATCAATGGATATTGCGTAGGCCATTGTTGGCAGATCTTTATATTTTGCGGTGCGAGTTTTGTGCATGGGGAACTTACATGTGGCATCTATCAAAAGATACGGTCTCGCTGTGTTGTTACTTCGTAATTACTTCGTGTGTTGTAAATCTTGCTTCGGTTGCATGACCTTTTCCGGTTACGTTATTTACGCATTTGCTCACATATACACTTCGTCGTCTAGTTACTGAAGTTAAAAGAAGGTGATCTGAGAGTCTGCATGGAAAAACTTCGCAATAAACATTTCAATTGTTGTTGAAGTCCGAACTGCTGAAAGATATTTTCTGTGTGTAAATAATTGTTGTATTTTTCTTATCATATTATTTTTCGCACGTCATTGAACGTGAGCCGCGTATTCGACATGATGGCACTTCTATTCTGCGGGATATCTGGACGCACTCATGTGGAGACAGCTGTGTGATCCGGTTCATAACAGGCACTGAAACTTCGCACAATTTGGCGTGTTTAATGTTGAACTGGATGTTCATTGTCCGATTGCTATGGTATTATGTCAACAGATTGTACCATTTCATAGGCATTACATGTTCAAATGCTTCCTTTCCAGTCAAACAGAAGAAGAGACCTGTCTAAATCTGTGTCTTGAACAGTATTTTATTTTGGGTCCACAACTGTTCATGGCAGTCGAATGAGTAATTGGCTGAATAGTCCTGGACAGTTGCTGAGCGGATTCTGGAACCTTGTACCTTGATGCTTTTCCTTGCATTGAATTTATCTTCAAAAACTTATCTTCATTGAAATTATGGCGTACAGTACCAGGATCGTAAAAAATTTCGATATTCAAATGCCGGGATTTTTCGTCACCGTTAAGACTCGCTGGCCAACTATTTCATTATTCTTCAAATCACCTATCTTGATAATGTAATCAGTGTTTAAATAAAGTGAACAAGAAACTATTGTGCAGTGCACATGACATGAAAGCTTATTCTTTAAAAAATGTCTCATCTCACAAAATGTGAACGTACCTTCTATGAGGTGTGCATCATTACCAAACTTGATTTATGAAATTGTTCACAGTTGCAATCATAAATAAAGATTTGCTTCTACAATTGATGATTACCAATTCTATTACCATTGTCGGTTCGACTATTTAATCAACATGCGAAGGCAAAATCGTAGACAGAAACCGCAATCTGTATTAATCCGATGTATCAATCCCGGGATATTCCGGGATCACGGGATTAATATTCTGCTCCGGAATTGTACACCCTAATTGAAATGAGAGCTGGTTTCCTACACTTGTGAACTTTCCTTTTACAGTACATAATGATGCTTTTTAATTAACTAGACTTGCCTTGCTTTTTGCTGAAAACTTTTTGTTTATCTGTTATTCTGTTATTACTGTTGCCAAATATAGACTTTCTCCAAAAGAAACTACCTTCACTCAATCATGGATATCTATATAATTGGTAACTTTTACTGTACAGATATCCATGACTCAATTAAAAGTCCTTTTCAGTACTATGAGAGATGAGTTGTGTATACCGCTGCGCTCTCTCGACAACGATATCGCTCCTCGTACTGAAAAGT
The DNA here is from genome assembly GCA_907163375.1 of Prostheceraeus crozeri. Classification (NCBI taxonomy): domain Eukaryota; kingdom Metazoa; phylum Platyhelminthes; order Polycladida; family Euryleptidae; genus Prostheceraeus; species Prostheceraeus crozeri. The sequence goes on from CAJQUW010004948.1 coordinate 23,591, forward strand.
TGTATTTTTAATCTTCGTGAAAATAATTATTAATTGGTGTGATATCTATGTTAATCATCACAAACCCAACCATAGTCGTCGCTTTAGGCCTCAGCCACACTGCGAGCTTTTCCAAGCGTTTTGGAGCAAATATAAAGTCACCATTGCTGCAGTTATAGACTGCCACACTACGAGCAAAGCAAACCAGAGCGATGTACCTTGCGGAGATACGTTTGCTCACGTTTGCTGAGGACGCTCGTGTTTGCTTTGCTTTCAGTGTGGCTGAGGCCTTAAGCAATTCACTTCCGCTTGAGTGATGACAAGGCTGTGAAAGCGATTTCTGCTTCTATACTCTCAATTGCTTCAAGAGTTGACGTTTAATTTCCAATTCCAGGCACAAGAAGTCAGTGATCATCGACCAGTTGAACTACAGATAAGAGGAAAAGGTAATTTGGGAATTACAAATTTCTGAATGAATTGCAACTCATTTTGTTCCATGATGTTTTATTTCTTTGATTCCTGCTGATAATTAAACTTGCTTTCATCAATGATTCTTTCCATCACTGGAAAAATCAACATCCAAAAATAAAGACAAATTTATTACTTTGTTATTGATTTCATTCTTCTGTTTAATGCAACTAATGTGCAGTCGGTGACAAGAATGATTTACTTTTTCTGTGAAGAGTTCCATCCACAAATACTTTTCTTTCGTTTCAGGATCCTCTAGATCTAGAAGACCGGCATTTTAAGGACTTGACAGTGACATTGAATGTGGAAGGCTTCCATTCATTACATCAATGTCATTCTAATCACTCCTATGATTGCTTCACTTTCTTGTACAACCCTCATCATCCATGTTCTTCCCTTATGATGCATGTATTCAAGCTTTGTGGTTCAATATATAACAATGCTATTATTGCAAAAATTTTGGTATAATTTTCCTTTCAATGGCTTGGGAATTTAGTCATATTCGTCACCGAAGTATCGCGAATACTGTCTGTAATCCAAAATAAGAAAAGAAGCAGGTAATAGAATCCTCTTCTGCAAGAATCTGAAATATGATAGATTAAGTGGTAAGTGATTGGGTACGCGGATGGCCATCCGTGGTCAGAACGAAAATGGACGGGAAAGGCAGCACTGGCTCTATCAGAAAAGTTCCAGTGTCCAAGTGAATATTTGGCACAGGACTATCGTGATTGTTTTTGATAACTATTGACAAAAAGACCATGAACTTAATATTTCATTTGAAGGATTTCTGACTTCATACAGACATCAAAAATACGTTCACACACTTTGAGCAGCAGTGACAAAGTTGCATAATAACAGCAGCAATTTTCCTTTCAATTTCTGATCGCTTTGAATCTTTTGCATAATATCGATGAATTGTCCATTCTGTTGGAAGCAGTGGCAGCTCGTCCATTTGGGCAGATGGGCAGAGCCCCACCATCCAGGGTGGGTAGTGTCACGCTGAAAGAACATGTTTTTAAGAGGTGATTATTAATGCAACTTTTTCAATGCTACCAATGGTTTTTAGCCATTTTGCTCAGATTCCATCCTAAATATTGTTATAATATTATTATCATAATAATATTATTATAATAATTATATAATTATATAATTATATAATAATAATAATTATAATAAATTATTATAATAAATAAATAAAAATTCGCTCCTCTAAACTCGCAGGTCCCTATTCAAGTTTAAAAATGAAGTCAAAGATATAAACAACATATATTTTCAAATGCAAAGCTTTCAGGTGAAAAGAAAAATAGCTTTCTTCGTCCGATTTGTATGTTGATAATTACACTTTTCAGGTAACTATCAGAAAGTTTGTGCGAGTTTTAGTACATGTACTTGGGAAGTGTTATCAAGCTAGATTGCAAAAAAAAAGCTACATGCAATGACCATAGTGTTGAATAGTGGCCTTAAAGTATAGGTAATAATGAAGATAGTGATAGGAAAAACAACGTCTTGTGATTGTATCACTCGTATCATGGAGCATCATTTCACATAACGCCAAACAGGGTGTATCAGAGTCTCTATAGCGTGTGTCTCACGCTCTGTCATGGCGCTATATATACAAGGTGTCCCAGAAAAAACGATACCAAATTTTTATGCAGTTTGAGTGAATGATTCAAGAGATGAGGCATTCAGTAATTCTGTGAAATGTCAGCTAAGATTTTTAAATGATATAGCATTTAGTGTCATGTATTTAATACACTTGTACGTACATGTATTGATAGCCAAAGTGTAATTATAACTGTTAAAATATTTTCCATAAATAAATGATAATGTTAGTTTGAGTCTGTTAATGATGCGTTTGAATATTTTAATCAAGTCTGTAATAAACAATAATCTTCACTTTTTTTTAGTTTGCCAAGTTCTGACTAACTTATGTTTTAGCCGAAAACTAAAATTCAAAAAATTTTACGATTTGGTATGAAAAAGCATATTAATCATTTTAGCCAACTCATTTCATAAACTTAATAAAATATCTATGATGTAGAATCTCTTCACAAGTAAATTAACCAAATTAGATATCTGTAATGCAGAAACTAGAAATAGATTTCTATGATGTACAATCTCCTTCAAAATATAGATATCTAGACACTGTTCTTATATGGTGCCTTTGTGGCAACTTGTGTCAGTTCAATTCAATTCCAATTCAATTTCATACTTCACTTTCGACTGTTTTATAATGGAGCGCAAAGCAAAATTGGCCGCTTGGGCTGTTGCATATGAGAATGTTGAGAAAGCCAGAAGAATATACTACGAAAAATTCAATGAGGAAGCGCCAGGTAGAAGTACAGTTCACAGATGGGTACAACGCTTTTTGGAATCAGGTGACATCAATAACAGAACCGCCGGTAGTGGACGCCCTGCAAATGCATCAGGGGATCATTTTCAAAATATCGTGCAAGAGGCAGTTAATGAAGATCCTAATGTTTCAATACGCCAGATTGCATTGGATACTGGTATTTCGAAGTCAAGCGTCGGTAGATGTTTGAAGAAATTGAATTTGCATCCTTACAGTTACACTATGGTTCAAGAATTGACAGGTGATGATGATGACAGGAGGTTAGAGTTTTGTGAGTGGATACGACTGAAAGTGAATACCAATGAGAACTTTTACAAGCTTATTGTTTTCTCCGATGAAGCAGTTTTCCATGTAAATGGCACTGTTAACAAACACAATTTACACTACTAGAGTGATAGCAACCCACATGTCAAGCTAGAAAGATTTCGGGATCGACAATCAGTGACCGTATGGTGCATAATAAGTTGCACAGGACTTATTGATTACGACGTTGACTATCAAACTATGAACGGTGAAAGATATTGCCAAATACTGCAGCACAAAGTAATTCCTTTCTTTACACAAAGAAGGCACTCACAGAAATTATATCAACACGATGGTGCACCTCTCCACTATAGTATAGCAGCGAGAAAACTTCTTGACGATAAAATGCGTGGTCGTTGGATAGGTCGGAGAGGTCCTACTGAGTGGCCACCTCGGTCACCTGATTTGTCGGTTTGTGACTTCTTTTTCTGGGGTGCCCTCAGAGACAGAGTGTACAGGCATATACCAAACAACAAAGATCAAATGGCTCGCAGAATCGAAGAAGAAATTCAAAATTTTCCTCAGGTTATGTTTGACAATGCTTACAAATCATTCCTAAGACGAGTTGACGCTTGCATAGGATCTAATGGTTTACAATTTGAACAGAACTAGAGTTTGAAATGTGTATTTGGCATGTGACTTTGTGATGTATGTTTATGTAAACTATCAACCTTAGAACGAGTAAAAATATAAAGTTTCTATATATATGTTGATACAAAAATCTTTTTGGTATCGTTTTTTCTTGGACACCCTGTATACATATATCAGATGAATCTGCCGCATTAGTGCGGGAAACAACAGTCACGTGAATACACAGATGATCATAAGACATACGCAGATAAGATATATACATAGAAACAGAAGCAGGAAGATAAATTCCTCTCTGGTACACACAATACAAAAAGAAAGTATTACTGTCCTTTTCCGTATGATAAGTAGTGTCCTGTTTTTTCACCTTTACAGCATTCCGGAGTTTATTCATGCACAACTCAACACATAGACAAAGTTGAAGATGACCTCTGAGCAAACGAAACTTGTTCGGAATCGTTTGCATCGTTGGTAATTCAAGTTTGCTGAGTCTGCTGCCCCTGAACCACTTACTCAATGCGCTACAAAAGCATCTCCTTCGACTTTTCGAAGGCAACGTTCATCCTGAACTTGGTAGAGGAAGCGGTTGCAAAAAACTCAACAGATAAACTACAAAATATTAAAACTGTAGGTATGTCAATGACGATGGATTTATTGCATCGCGAACTTGTTCAAAATTATTTCAGCATCACGCACTTTGTTGCTTCTTAATAAAACACAAGGAGTCATTTAATTTACTTCATGATCAGCATTTCCATTTTTTAAATGCATCACTTTCACGGGATGTAGGCAGTAGACCTACATAGTCATATGATCTAAACTTGCACTGCTTCTGCAATCTTTCGATGATATAGATTCAATGTCAGGTGTTGTTCAGTATTTAGTAAAGTAGCACTATTTATATCTAGGCCTTTTACGGAGCATAATACGAACATAATTACAATTCTCAAATTTCACTTAAAATGGAATGAATTTTTATCTCGAGAAACAATTCAAATATAAATTTATATTTCATTGTAAATTATGAATCTATTTATCTAGCGTCATAATTGATAAGCCTACATTGATTATCGAATGCAAAGACAATGAAAAAACTTTTTTGAAAAAACATGTTTTCTACCCACTGTGCCACCAACCATATGTTGAATTATTGCTCATAAACCTAACAATCCTGAGCTCTAATGAACGGCTAATCTACAGGGAAGAAATGGAATTGTCAGTTACATATGTAGTATTAATGGAATTCAATGTTCACCATGTAAAAGTCGTCTGGGGCGTGCTCTCCCTTTGCCAATGACGTTGTCGAACATGACCGAGAAATTATCAGCTTCAACCATTGCAGGGCTTGGAAAAAATTGATTGAATAAATTTGATTCAATCAATTTATTGCAATTGGGTCCTTACTTCAATAAACTAATTGCCAACTTCGATGACTGCAACCTCTTGTATACAAAGCCGATCAACCTGATAACCTGTAAAATCGCCAAAATTAAGTCAAAAAAATGAAATTTGCTCATTATGTAGAGGCTCTCAAGCATCAAATACTGAATCATATGACTCACTTTAACTTTTATATCGAAGTTGATGTTCTGCACTCAATCATGTTTCAAATTTCATGACATTCTGATAAATAGTTTCTTTTCTGCAAAAGAAAATGTATGGAAATTGCCAAGTGTTTCACAATCCATAGATATTTCTTGATTTTAACGCTGGATTGCAATGAGAATTCTTTAACCTCACCTATAACCGAAAGCGACTGGCTGTGACACCCAAGAATCTGACTTGTATTCGGCATTTCAAGATCTACAAATCCATGCTAAAGCCCTTTGTGTGCGAATTTAGGAAGAAAGTGTCAGTAGCTCCCGGACTAGAACTCGTAAAGGATTATAAATCTCCAACATTTTTCGAAGCACGTTTCAGTGATTCAGCATTCAAATGAGACATATGTGAATATCTATACTCTTTTCAGAAGGTATCTACTACAGCGGTAGAAGATATCTATGCTTCAAATTCTTGTTCCCAAGTTTGGCATTCTCGTGATTCTATACAGATCATTACTAGAAAATCAATAGAATGTGAATTATTTGAATCTCTTCACGTAATACATAGCGTACTATGAAACCATATCATAGTTTTCTGATCGTCTTGTCGATTAGTCTCGCCGTCAGCTTTTGCGGCCTCAATTATGGACTTTCACAGCAGTAATTCAAGTGACGATTCCGACGATTTAATGGAAGAGAGTGATGAAGATGAAAAGATGACAGAAATGATGATTTTTGTCGTTTATATCCTGATAGCGACAATTGTAACAACTCTCCACCATTTGTAGGAAACCAAGGCTTACACGATGATATTCAGTTGCCATCAGCTACGGAAAACTCTGTCTCATTCTATTGACATATTTTTCCTGATAGTCTGATTCAATATCTGAGGTCTTGTACCAATAACAGAGCTGAGGTGGAATAAGACAGAATTCTGGAGAATGTTGGACCTGATAGAAAGATTCCTTTGTTACTTTTACAATGGAAAATGGTTTCAATTGTTGAAATGAGGAAAGTTATTGGTATTTTATTTATAATGGCGATTAATCACAAGCCCGAGTTGAAACTCTTTGGGTCTCAGAACATTATCTATAAATCTGAAATGCTACAATCTGCTCAATGTTTGACTCGCGATCGATTTCTGCAAATCATGAAATACTTGCGATTTTCCGATCCACAATCAGTTGACCTCTAGGGCGAATTCGTGAGTTCGCAGAAAGAGTTAATCTTATCACCCAAAGGGATACCAACCAGGGAGTCTTACGAAGTGGAGAGGGCGGTCAATACTACGACGTTATGTTACATAAAACATGTTCGATATGGGTGAATGACTATGTGTCCTTGTGAGAACTCTATTGGTTACACTTACAAGTTCTTATGTGCAATATCTTCTGAAAATCACCTTATCGGTTCTGGTGTCCCTGGAAGCGATTCTTTGACCTACAGTGAAAGAGTTGTGGTGGAACTGATGAAAGACATACTTGATAAGGGATATCATTTCCACATTGACAGTTATCTTGCCTCTGTGCGATTGGCACAGTTTCTCTCGACGGGATGGTGACAGTGACGCAATCGTAATTTTTTCGAAAGGAAAATATTTTATAGGTAAAAAGCAGGTGACAAGAAAGCAGGTTTGAATACAACATATTTTCTCGACACAGCGAATACCGTGGCAACAAATGAAGCAACTGAACGAAAGAAAGGTGGGGGCATTGAACGATTCGAAAAATATGTCACCAGCATTGTCTGCTCAGAAGGAATGGACAAACGAGGTTTTGCGGTCCACCTGTATCACTTACACCGCAAGTGATTTCGTTGGTTCCTAAAAAAACGTACATATTTATTGAGAAAAAGGGGAGGGTGGGGCGCATTGAACCATCAGCCTTTTCTCTGAGACTATAAAGACCGGAAACTTTATGCTTTAAGACATTGCATATTGCAACAAATAGACATTATTCCCCTGATAAGTTCAATTGTCTATAATATCTATCATTATTTTCGTAGCATTTCCCAAAATTTCAATAGAAAAGTAAATGTTCGGAAAATCAGAACTTTTGTTTTAATGTAGACATCCTTTAATTTTGTTTTAATGTAGACATCGTTTAATGTTGTTTTAATGTAGACATCGTTTAATTTTGTTTTAATGTAGACAGCATTTAATGTTGTTTTAATGTAGACATCGTTTAATGTTGTTTTAATGTAGACAGCATTTAATGTTGTTTTAATGTAGACATCGTTTAATGTTGTTTTAATATAGACATCGTTTAATTTTGTTTTAATGTAGACAGCATTTAATGTTGTTTTAATGTATACAGCATTCAATTTTGTTTTAATGTAGACATCATTTAATTTTATTTTAATGTAGCCATCATTTAAATTTGTTTTAATGTAGCCATCATTTAATTTTGTTTTAATGTAGCCATCATTTAATTTTGTTTTAATGTAGCCATCATTTAATTTTGTTTTAATGTAGACAGCATTTAATTTTGTTTTAATGTAGCCATCATTTAATTTTGTTTTAATGTAGCCATCATTTAATTTTGTTTTAATGTAGCCATCATTTAATTTTGTTTTACTGTAGACAGCATTTTTCTCAAGCACTCTTTATCAATTTCATTGATCTAGCAGTTAAAAATTCGTTGCGTGCAGCCTTATTTGCAAACGAACACGCTTTTGAAAAGTTAACGATATGGGGCACATTGAACTATCCAAGATGGGGCACTTTGAATAGGGTTCATAGTGCCCCATATTGATGCTCAATTTTTCTTTTATTGAGTGAACGAAGTGATTTATAGGTTTTGACGGTTCTATATGAAAACATCGTAACATTAAAAACATCGTAATAATATATCGTAATTTAAAAACATCGTAAATGAAAAATATAGAAAATAGAGTATGATAATATTACACTTGAAAAAACATAGTATCCGTCACCCCTAAACTTCGACTCTTAATTAAGTTATTTAAGTATCATTTTTAATTATACAATCATTTTAATACGCGAAATATAATCCACGCTATAATTTTATTGCAGTAAATTATATTATAAATTTATTAGTCACGCTGTATTCAATTCGCAGTTCCATTGTAAACACTTCTCCTAGAGCAGCATGTAAATCTTTGAATGATTTAGAAATCAGTTGTCAGCAGATACCAGATGCTTTTCAAAATTCATAATTGTGAAGCATCCCCAAGTAATTTCCACATGGAATCCAAGATTTTGGTATAAAAATCAACATATCCGGTATCAAATGGAAAAGATATCTAATTTATGTCCATCCATAGAATCCTAAATAAGGTAACTGTGTACAAGATGGCCATGCTTGCAAGATGGCCATGTGTCTAAAAATAGCACTTACGCTAACAGTTTGACGACGGTGATTTCACACGATGATCTACTACCCCAATGAGGACAATAACACACATAAAGCCACTCGTCGGCGTTCATCTTGTCATTTCGTCAGCTGCGAAAGAATTCAAGGTGAGTTCACGAGACCAATAGTTATTTTCTGTTTAAGGTTAAAGCTTTGTCTACCAAAGTTATCATTCTTATAAATGATTCCACCGGCATAAATCTAGAGTAAATACCATCCAGCTACACTGTCGATTAGCGAGTTTCGTTAACTTTCACTGCATTTTCTATAATTGGGATTTTTATCTGGTGATATAAATGCTGGCAAACATGGCCATATTTACATTCTACAACCAAAATCGGTAAATATGGTAATTAAGCTGCTATTATCCGTACTGCTTTGTTACCATGAGCCACAATAGCGATAATAAGTGTAAACCGAGGAATGAAGTACGTTTCTATTAGGTCTATGAAATCCTACTTTTAGTAATAATTACTTAAAATAGGCCTACAGTAGACCTAAGTCTTTTCAAAAAAAAGTTTTCCTTATGAAATTAAAAAGGCTCTCCTAAAACAACCCCTCCTTCGAATTTTTTTTTGAATCCTAGAGTCTTAGGAATTTTACCAGTCAAAATCCACTAGAAGTACCGGTTTGTGCCTTTAAAGTGATCCTTTCTGCAACAAGCACCATCATACATTAAACCCTGTTTCGCTCATAGGTAGGGCTAACTTCTATTAGGCTTAAGCTTACACTTATTCTATCATTCTTGGATTTGAATATACGTAAACTTAAGTGTCTGTTCTTGCTGCTTGAAATTGATTCACTTCATAGAGAATAGCTCAGTCATTTCAATTGAATGCACGTAATTTTGTAAGCCATCGTCCTAACTGAAACTATTCTTGTGGCATAAATTTGAACCTTAAACATTTTCTTATTTTTTCAGGCTGTATCATGGGGCAGAGATGTCGATCAGAGGACTTCGAGGTCAATCGTGGTCAGAAGAACAGCTAGGAAATGCAATTGAGTCTGTTAACCAAGGGAATGTCGGTGAAGAAGGCTGCAGAGACTTACAAAATTCCACGCCGAACGCTGAGAAATCACATCAAGAAGGGTACTAGAACCAAATCTACGGGAAGACGAATGACATTGGATAACGATGAAGAAGAGGACTTAGTGAGAAGGATTATCCGATTCTGTGATCTCGCATTCCCTTTGAGTAAGAAGATGATTCAACTGTATGTATATCATTATGTGACGCAAAACAACAAGAGACATCAATTCTCGGAAAGAAAACAGATTGCCGGACGTTCTTGGGTTGATGGCTTTCTTGAAAGACACCCGGAAATCTCGACTAGGAGAGCCCAAACACTAAATCCAGCTCGAGCTCAGAATCTGAACCCGATGATAGTGAATGACCATTTCGCCAAATTGAAAGCTTTTATGGATGAACACGAATTACACAACAAACCGAATCGCATTTTCAATTTGGACGAAAAGGCTTGCCGCTTAACAATTCACAAGCAACAGAAAGTTCTCGCAAAGAAAGGAGCGAAGAGGTTCATCTGATGGGTCAAGAACATGGTGAAAACGAACGATCGTGGCTTGTGTCAGCGCTGCAGGATCTGTACCGCCGCCAATTGATTATCTTCAAGGGAAAAAGGTCCACCCAACGTTTGGAGACGATCTTCCACCGATGTCTATTATTCGCCATGTCTGAAAAAGGTTGCATGACCAATGATATACTTCATCAGGTGGTTGGAACACTTCAATGAGCACAAGCCTAAAGGAAGAGTTCTCTTGATATTTGACGGAGCTGCATGTCACTTAAGTCCGAAGATCGTCGGACGTCGCTGACCTGTAATGAAATCAGTTGTATTGCTTGCCATCAAACACAACTCATGAGTTGCAGCCGCTGGATCGATCCGTATTCAGATCCTTTGAATACCACTGGGATGAGGAAGTCTTGAAATTCTGGAGAACATTCCCTGGACGAAACATTACCAAGGAGCGATTCGGAAAACTGTTCACACCTTGCTGGAATCGGTCGCTTACACTTGAAAACATCATGAGCGGGTTTCGCGTCACTGGGATTTATCCATTCGACAAGTCGGTTATTCCCATTGAGGCATTTTGCCCTAGTGAACTGACCAGGATCACAGACTTGACTTCAGTCACTGCGATGGAAATTCCTCCAGAGATAAGATCACAGACAGTCACTGATACTCTGATGGATTGCGATCAGATCGAGCATCAGCCGACAACATCCCGAGAACCTACAGTGAATGAAGTGCCCCTCCATGAGGACGAACCAACGCATCAAGTGATCAGCACGCGCCATTAAGGACATCACTAGAATCTCCGAACACGAGCTTCAAAGAACTGTTGAGCTCTCCGAGACTTGAGAAGCGGAAGACCACACCAAGGCGAAAGAGTATAAATCACAAAGCTCAGCTATTGACTCAGTCACTGTTTCAAGAGAAATGCGATGACACCTCTGACAAGCCATTGAAAATGAAAAAGAAAGTCAAGATCAAACGCAAAAGGAAAGAATCAGCGAGACCGGCACCGATCAATCAGTCAAACACAGGATGGTATTGTTCGATTTGTGACGAGGACTGTGTAAAAGACATGCGGATGTGCATGTCTTGCGAAGAATATTTTCACGACGAATGTATTGGCTTCACAAAATCCGACAATGAGACATTCATCTGCTGCGACTGTGATCCTACCTTTCACCAATAAGCTACTGTGACAGATTTTATGAGTAATATTTTTACGTAATTTTTATTGCTTGTTTATGTGTCAATTTAGACCATAAGCACTGTTTAGGCACATTTTTAGTTGTTTTTATACCTCCTGACGTTTATGTAAACAGAGAATGTTTTATAATGTCGTAGTTTTTCATTTAATTCAAATTTGGAAAGGGTGGCCATGTTGCCAGCACTTTTTTTTCGGTGTATTTTTTTTAGCTTTTGCTAAAATCACTCTAGAGGAAAAACTAGGATGTCTGAAAAAAAATTACAAGAAAGATGTGAAACTATGGGTATTTTCTGATATTTTAGCAAAAGAACGAAGAAAAAATATTCAATATTCTCGTCACAATATTGCTTTACATTAACTATGGCCATCTTGTACACAGTTACCTTAGATATCCGCTGGAAGTGACGCTAGGCTTCAGATTACTAGGAGCCATGAGCCATGAAGGAGACTATGCCTTTGTAAGACCAATACGATGTTTTTCAAGTACATTTACGATATTTTTCATCTACGATGTTTTTCATTTACGATGCTTTCATATACGATGTTTTCATTTACGATAATTTTCATGTTACGATGTTTTTAATGAATACCGTTTTGACATGTGATTATGCTACAAATTGGTCTGCAACGTTCAAATTGACTATTTAGAAATATTTCAGCAGTTGTGGCATTCGTTTTGTGCGTTGCAACTCTTTTCTAAAACAAAGCACCAGGGCAGCATGGCGAAGAATAAGTCTTAAAAAAAATAATTGATAAATTGATAGTACATCATTTGATAATACATCATCAAATGTAGCTTTGAATACACTGAAGCCTCCCTTGCTGGTGAAATACTGTACATTGACTTGATAATGCTTTGTTTTGATGTCTGGTGATTTTTCAACTTTATTTCTTACGCCTACTCGTGTCTGCGTATAATGCCTGCAGGCATGCTTCAGTTGAAGATGACAATGATAAATATTGTGTATCAATACTTTTAGAATTAATTTCATACCAATGCATCATGAATAATGTTATTAATCTGAGAGTTCTGTATTTTTCTTTCAGAAAATGCATTCTCTCATATCAAGCATGACTATCATTATTTACAATAAAATCTCAAACCATGAGTTTGTTTGCTTGACTTGATAATTCATGGTCTGATAAAACTGCGTAAGAGAGCAATAAACAAAGGTGGTTCAATGAGCCTCACTGAGGGGTTCAATATGCATGTGACATCACATGGGGCACATTGAACCACTTTGGTAGAATTTTAAAATTCAAACTGTGAGGAGATGAAATGTCACAAAAGCGTCCAACACTCAGAGATTATAGGCTACTGAGTACTGAGCATACCCTCAACCTTTCATCGGAGTTTGCACTAGGTGACATTGCCACGCACAATTCACGCGTATAAATATACGGACCATTCCAAACATCCGTGGTTAAGGGCAGTTTACTTCAACGCGCGTGCATACGCGCTACATTAAGAGACAGCAATCACTTGATCTGATGCTGTCAAACGATGGGGAGTGTTTATTATGCGCAGGCGAGCGCTTATAGTTTACACTTCGTCTGCGGTTATCCCCGTTGCCGCTTGAGCCACAGATGAACCGCTAAGCATATTCTGTCTTCCCTGAGCATGAAATTGAGGTCCCATTGATAGCCTCTGATGCATATACAGACACATGAGATGGAAAGTCTTACAACAGGACTGCCGACAGATGTTGCACCAGTCACGCACAGCCACGGATGTTTAGAGTCATGTGTAATTACGCGTAGTTTACGCGTGAATTATGCGTAACTGAGGATGGATTGTCACCTAGTGTGATTTTGGTTCATTTAATTTAGTACCGGGTATATTCAAACTATCGAGAAAAGTTCAAAACCATTTTTAGTGTGCCCCACCCATCCCCTAATGCTTAATGGATCGCATAATTCCAAATCAGGAGGATCAAAGGATTACTGCACTAGGTGACATATGCCACGCTCAATTACGCGCATTTCACGCTTAACCTACGCGTACCGTAATTACACATGACCCTAAACAACCGTGGCTATGTGTGACATTGCTGCAGCATCTGTCGGCAGTCCTGTTATAAAGACTTTTGCGTCTCATGTGTGTGCATGTATCAGAGGCTAAACAATGTGATAGAACCTCAATTTCATGCTCAGGGAAGACATAACATGCTTGGCGGTTCATCTGTGGTTCAAGCGGCAACGGGGACAACCGCAGACGAAGTGTAAACTATGAACGCTCGCCCGCGCGTGTTCATAAACATTCCCCATTTTTTAACAGCATCAGATCAAGTGATTTCTAACTCTTGATGCAGGGCGTTAGAAGAATAGAATGTCTTTAACCACGGATGTTTGGGATATTCCGTAATTACGATAGATAAATATTAGTTCTATGATAAACAATATTCTCCTATACCTATATGATAAGCATCATATAGTATCACGATTAAGGGACTAAAAAATGAAATGAAGAGGGACGAGCTAAGCTATTTTGTGCTACGTCGTACTGCCTACGTGCAGGCATTTTCTAAAGTAAATCTCTCGGAATTCTGCAGAGATCCCAATTCTGTTCTGGGGCAAACGAATGATTTCTGTAGATTATCCATTCGCTCCTTATGGTCTAGCAATAAAAACTTCACCTCAGCCACTTCGATTTTCAATCGCAGTTCTATTCAGCGCTTAAGCGAATAGAATAAGCGCTTTTTGAAGTCTTTTGAAGAATACTTTTAAGCTGGTGAACCCATGAGTATGTCGATGTGAGACGAAACGTTGGGTTTATCAGTCACTTACTTGTTTTTATTTTAACTACATTATCTCATCCTCCAATAAAAGTACAGGGAGCAGTGTAACTTGTTTTGACAATGGCGATGTTATGTTTTGTAGGGCTTCTGTTAAAATTGATGTTTCTAAATCTTCCTCATTGTAAACCTACAATACATATAAAAATGCTAGTGCCATCAATGTAAGAGTCTTAGCCTCAAATTTTCTTAATCGTCTATTCAGCGGATATTGCGATTTCTCCGATGATGTGTGTCCAGTTTTAATACTGGGACAAGCAAGGTTGACTAAGACAATCCCAAGTTCTCTCTTGTCCATCATCGAGACAATATATTGAAAAATAAAAACACATCTGCGAATACTCTGATGAAGTTGGAGATGTTTATAAACAAGTGAAGCATGGAAAAAACATCGAAATTCATGAAAATATTTACAATAAACTTGAGACATGTATTTGAATATCGACAACATGTAATCAGCTTTTCATCGCGGACGATGCATTTCTCCTTTCTAAGAAAACGACTCGACGTCCCATGATGTCCAAAAGACTCCGCACTTCTTCAATGAGTTCTGATCGCTCTTCTAAGAGAACAGCAGTGGAAGTTTCAGCAAGGCACTGACGAAGGACTTCTGATTCCGATAATGTTTCCACCGGGTCAGCTGCTCCATCCAGTTCCGCCAGTCCAGGCAACTGCTCACAGTTCTGCAAAGGAGTGTGACTGTCGCGAATGGTGTTTGGTTCACGAGCCTCACAAGTAGAGGAATTATTGGTTTGAGAATCGCATGGAAAAGGAGACACTGTCCTCTGAGTTCTAATCATCGGCAGGCATGGTAAATACGAATCAAAGAGTAATTGAATATTCTCATCGCCGTCAAGCTCTCGTGCTAAGTCAAGGAACGTTTGGCGGAGTCTTTCAAAACGTCTCCTAACGAGAAATGCGCGAACTATCGCTTGCAGTTTCCGAGCGGCGGCGTCCTCGTTCGTTTTCTGCGTCATCGGTGCACAACCTGAAAGAAGAGAAAAAACGTGATGCTTAATGAAAAGCATTCGTTTGGTTTTTCAATGATAAAAATTTATTTCCTTTATTAACATCAATGGCATCGAAAAATTACAGTGGATGCATAGCATGGAAAATGAAGCGAGAGTAAAAGAGTAAACGTTGTCTTTCACTTTCGCGATGGCCGAGCATTTTGTTTTCGGAGCATTCATTTTCTTTGCAGCAGCCATTCTCATTCGCCGAAGACTCTCTTCCCTACTCTCAAAATTGTCTACAGATTCCACACTCAAGAGCCAAGGCTCTCTGATACTGAAATGTACTTCAACATTGTGCAGTTGGTCAGCACGCGCTGCTGCAAATCTAGAATGAATGGTGGATTCTATGAGAAATATTGTGCGTACCGGTGCAAAACAGCATCCCAAATTAATGAGCGAGCATGATGCAAAGTCTCAACAAAATTTCTATACAAAAACAGATCAGTTTCGGTTACTGTGACAACGGTTATACAGACACTCATGCTATTACGAGAAAAAATTTTAAAAAAAGTATCAAATTATTTTTTTCGTCCATCCCACTAAACCAGCAGTGGCACACCCATCAAGGTTGGGTCCTCGGTTTCATGAAAATCTTGGGTCTTGGGAACATACCCAAGATTTTACTCAATCTTGCACCCATGTATACATCAGTGGTCCATGGTAAATGAAATTAACAAATTGAATACTACACAGTAAACTTTTCTATAAAGCGATTTTTATACTTGGGTAGGAATGATAAATGGAATCACATTTATATTAGTGCATAGTCCAGTGGGCAATGACATCTTTAATTAAACAATAAAATGCATACATGCTTTCGATGTATTCATATATTGATGTAATGTATTGCAAAGATGTCGGTGAGCCTGTTTAATGTACTTTGGAACATAAAAATTCATCAATTTCGATATGTCGGATACAGACAGTATAACTCATACACATTTTCTCGTTGCTTCTCAAATCATCATCATCAACATTTTATTAGCCATGGCAAATATATGCCGTTGGAAAGATGTACAACTACAAGACTGCTTGGATACACTAGCACAGCGCGAATGCACGTGTTAAATAATGTTGAAAATAGTACTTATAGGAAGTACTTATCAACATACAAAGACTATACGGTTCACACATTACATTATTGAGCAAAGACAGTGGATACACACACAGAGTTAAAACTGATTCGGAAAAAAACATGTGAGGCAAGGGATTTCAGGTGGGTTTGAAAAGCTGACAGGGAACATGATTGTAGGGATGAGTGGGGAAGAATGTTTATAATGCCACTTGTGAGGGATAAAGGTGCCCGCCGAAAGCACTCGGATAGCGGATTAGTGGGCTGCATATTTTTAGGCAGCTCATAGTAGGTTTGTCTGAGGTTGTAATTGAGTGTAAGGTTTTATATAAGAGAAAAGCACGGGGACAAGTATCGTTAATCATTTTATAGGCTGTGCTTGCAATGATACGAGCACGACGAACAGCAGCTCGAGCTTAACCTCATCATAATGATGTCCGGCCGAGATGGGTACGGAGCAAGCGCAAAATATATCTGATGGCTCTGTTTTGTAGAGATTCAAGCCTGTCGGACAGTACTTTTGCCAATTCCAGCGAAGGCGAGGATCCAGGTGTGGCCGAATGTATGTCTTGTATAGTTGAATGAGGAGAATCTTTACAGTAGGGAATGTTGGAGCACAAAATACGAACGCATAGGAGTTCTCTGTTTATTTTGGAGCATATATGTTTGACGTGATTTACTTCAGGTTATTTGTAAGAACAATACCAAGATGCATGTGGATTTGAGAGAAAGAAATGAGTTGTTTTCGAAGGTTTATTCTCTCGGAGGGTCTTTTCTTGGACTTGTAGATTAGCATAGATACAGTTTTTGTGACGTTGAATCTTCATACCCCATTTTGGACCATGCAAGAATGTCTTGAAGAGATTTGTTGACGTTACGCAACTGCCAGACAGGATCAGTATGGGAAATATATTAATGAATCATCGCGTATGCCATACACTCAAGGCGGAGAGTTTTCGAAGGGTTTGGGATTAACGGCCTTTATGTGAGAGTTAATGAAGTAGGGTAAAGAGGGTGGGTGCAAGACACTGCTGAGGAACACCCGCGGATAGGGCTTCCATGACGAGAAAGAGTTCCCTACTCTGGTCTGTTGTTGACGATTTGTGAGGTAGTTGGAAATCATCCATAAGAGGTTACCACGAATACCTGAGGCCAGTAGTTGTGGCGCAAGGCCTCGTGTGGAAAAACTGTACCAAAGGCAGATAAATCCAGAAAGGCAATCGCTGTTGTTGATTTTTCTCCATGGTTGTAGTCCATTTTGTTGAAGAAGCGCAACTTGCTCTGCTGCAGAAATGACCTTTGAGAAAACCAAACTGACAAAATTTTGTTGTGACAGAGGAAGTTGGATAGTTGGTGTTTATGATATCTTCCATAACTATTCACAATAGATGGAAATTGTCAGGGTTGGCATGATCTCCTTTTCGCTTGTATACTGGCACCACTGTGGCCATTTTCCACTCGTCAGGTAGTTTGCAGTTTTCTAAGGATACGCGATATAGGTGGGACAAAATCGGAGTTAGCTCTGTAGCACATTGGGTAAGAAAAAGGTTGCTCAGTCTGTCCGGCCCAGGGGATTTGGAAGTGTTAAGTGTGGAAAGTTTTTTGAAAACAACATCGTCAGATATATTAATATTTGAGATCATGGAATCAGTTGTTGGGGTGCAATCTTCGGTATGGAAGATACGTGTTTCGTCACCTTGCTATGCGTCGGAAAATATTTTATTGAAAAGTTCTGCTTTGTCTTTGTTGGAGCGGTAATAGTCGTTATTGTAGCGGAGATCCGGTAGATTCTCGCTACCGGATAAGTTTCGTATACTCATAAGTTTCGAATTTTTCAATTGCTGACTCGGTTCAATATCTGTTTTCCAGGAGGCATCTTCGTCAATATGTCGCGATTTCATAAACTTTCGAAGATGAATTTTCAATAGATCGCACATTGCATCATGAAGAAGGTGGATATATAGGTGGAAGAAGGTGGAACTATAGGACATAAAGCAAAGTTTAGCAATAATGGTGAGTTTCGATTCCAAGTTCTCGATAATGCGTTCATGTCGATCAGATGACTTGAATTCTTCAAAGAATTTCGTAAGAGCCGGATATTGCTCGATGATTCGGTCAACCACTGGCTTCATTTGTAACCACCTCGTCTCCACAAAACGTATGAGTCGATGATTCTCGATATCTTCGGAATTTTGAAAATCTTGAAACAAATAGAACAGATTCGGATGTCTTTTGAAATAAGAATGCACATCGCCTACAAATCGTTCAAGATTGTCAAAAGTTCAAACAGTAAGCTTCGCAGCATTGTGAACTAGATGGAGTGAGAAACCTTCTAATTCTATCAAATGGGGCATTTCAGTCTTCAGTTGTGTTACGACACATTTGTTTCCGATCAGTCATTGCTCCGATTAGATTTTTCATTGGATTATTATTGTCACACAGTGCACTTAGTACTGCTTGCGTCATCTCATTTGCGTCAGACATTTCTATTTCATTCAATAAAAAAAGTTGACAATGAAGTGACCAAGTGTTTGGTAGGAAGAATCGCACATTGATACCGAGTTGTTTCACATTATCAGAAGCTTCATCAATGTGGAAAGTAAAGAAAGTATTCTTCAGTTCACTCCACAGTTGATCAAAACATTTGTGAATAAAATCATGTGAACTCAAATACGACATTTTGCTTCGTCCACACGAGAATTCTTTCGCAGCAGGGTCATTTGGAAGTGTGGAAAGTTAGCCCACTCTAAGAGGAGGAGAGAGAAAAAAAACCTCTCTATCTCAGATCAAACTTTGTTGTGTCAGAAACATTAACATTGGAGGTGAACGAGACAGTCTGACCTTTGACATAAGTCATTTCCGCATGTCACGAGGCAAGGAAGTGGACGAGTATAGGCCTACAGCAGAGAAAGTTATTTATCTTCTCTATGATTACACTGACAAGCGAGCAAGCACATGTTATTGTTCGCAGGAAACATAGCAACGAAACACTGACCTGCTTTGTCTTGACTATTAAACGATAAGTTATGCTTTATTGAGAACAAGATCCAAATACCTTATGAGCGGCATGTTCTACTCATACATTATACAAAATATTTAGCCAATATTCTCTAAAAAGCTAAGAAAAATCCAAGACTCACAAAAAACACGAACTGTTAAAAATAACTCAACAACGCAGGTATGGGGAAAAAACGCAGGAGCGTTAAAAAACGCATTTAGTTGGATTTTACTCCAACCGCTTTGAATCGATTTGTTATGTTTAACATAATGATATTTTTATTACTCACGTAAGTTTATTGACTTCAATTTGATCAATATTATACCATTACATTTACATTTAAGAGGCTTCTGGGATTACATTTAACAAATAGTCTTACTGAAATGGAACGATCATGTTGAGTATCTACGCTGTAATTGCAATTAGAGGCTTCATATAATTCGCATATTGAGACCTATAATTTCACTTGACGATCTTCATGTAGCATATAAAACAACAGTGAGATCAATGATGGGATATTGCTACCCTGCATTTGTGTAACTAAATGACAGGGAAAAATTTCGAGGTAAATTCATAATCGTGCCATTCGTATCATGCACAGGGACAAAAATATTTGAAATTTGTCATGTGCTCGCAGAAGAACAATTCTTCATGACCGATGGGTAGGCTACAGATCGATGGACTCTAATATAGAAGGATATTAGAGTCCTCCGAAATACCGTATATGTTATACAAAGTCGCAGCCTCGATCATGGCACAGCCTTTGACGGCACTTTTGCAAGACTCGACAAAAACCGCTACTGTTCCTAGCCGAAGGAAGATTTCAGCCATCACGCCTGTTCCTAAAACGAATCATACAAAAAAAAATCCACTGATGATGTGAGACCGATAAGTTTACCTGTCCCAACGAAGATAATGGAACGCGTAATTCTAGAATTCGCAAAACCGTATTTCCTGAAGGCATATGGTGAACATCAGTCTGGTTTCAGGCCCGGATCATCTACAACTTGTGCGTTGATAGCTCTACATGATCATGTGACGAAATCTTTGGATGATTCCAACGTTGTCGGAGTTCAAATAATTACGATCTCTCAAAGGCATTTGATCGGCTGAAACACAATGTAATTATAGATCGCATGTTGAAATGCGACATCCCAAAAGAGCTCATATCATGGGTATTGAGCTATCTTGAAGATCGTTCACAATATGTTAAAATTGGAACTGTCTGTAGTACCCGATTAGTCGTCACCTCAGGAATTCCTCAAGGTTCCGTCTTGGGGCCATTCCTTTTTTCGATCGTGATGGTTCACTTGATGTAGCGAATGACTGCTGTCAGATTGCTATGTACGCAGACGATATTACAATCATTGCACCGCTTTACAAAACAACAAACCCGCACATCACCGCTACCCACAACTCGGTCCGAGAATGGTCACATCGATGTGGACTCCCGCTAAATTTGAATAAGTGTAAGTCACTGGTCATTCCGAAATCTAAAAACTGTCACTCGACATATTTAAAGGATGTAACTTCTGTTGAGACGCTGACAATTCTAGGAGTCACCTTCAACAAGAGTTGCTCATGGAGTAACCATTTTGACAAAATTGCAGCATCTGCGTCCAGACGCCTCTTTCCTTTAAGATTTCTTCGACCACATTTAGTAAATTCTCAGCTGAAGCTGGCCTACTGCGGTATTATGCGATCAATTATTGAATACGCATCTCCGCTATTCATCGGACTTTCCAAGAGAGACGCACATAGGCTTGAAATGTTGCAAAGCAGATATCATCGACTGATGTGTGGCCGACATTGCACAAATGACTGTCTTCAACCCCTTGAGGAAAGGAGAAAAATTTCAGCAACTAAATTGTATAGAACTGTCTCCAGTGGCGTAGCCAGTTGTTGGAGGGGGGACATACCACGTCTACATGTATAGTATCTAGAATTAATTACTCATTACCTATATGCATGTATAACAGTATAAGACAGGTAGCCTAATAGAGCATAGACTCATAAGAGGCCTACTTTTTTGAGTCATCAGCTGTATGAACGTGTAATGCATAGTGTGCAATGTACATGTACTTTACTTACTCAAATGAAAAAAATGGATTTATCAACCATGGAATATATTCAGTACTTATATGAACAAATCCTCGGTCTGAATCACCATCACTGAATCCTCATCCTTGGAGAGTATTTACGTGAGTACACTTTCATGCATTCATTGTAGTCCAACTTTATCTCTTTGTGGATAGACAACATTGTGTACCGCGTTTTTAGCTGAATTTCCATTCTAGTGGAACACTGACGGTGACCTGAGATCCATTTCTAAGGATCCAACTTTCCTTTGCAGACCGATGGACATTTTGAAGTGTTTAACAAACAATTCAATTCAATTGAATAATAAATGTATCTAGGGTGCTTATTGTGATCTGATGTTTCGATTACGAGTTTATCCCAACTGCATAGAAGTTTGAATGCCGGTAGCTGTATTCTAGAATACAGCCTACTTAATTTAATCAATGATTTCCAACTTTCTCTGTCTTTTCTGTCGATGACAAGACTAGTAGTGAGGGGGGGACATTCCACCCTTCCCCCCCCCTTGGCTACGCCACTGACTGTCTCTAATGAGACTCATATTTTGAATAAAATCTCCACTTCGGGACGCTTCCTATTACCAAGAGTATCCACTATTCGCAGACTCAATTCTTTTTGTGTAAAAGGAGCAATTATTCTCAATGATCAATTTACGCGTACGAGTATTGCATGAGACTTCTACTTAATGACTGCTTACTTGATGAATCTCTTTTGTATCACTTTATGACTTCACTACTCGAAATGTACGATTTTCATTTATCTGGAAATAAACGCATATTATTAATTATCATTATATATATCTCTTTCGCTTAGTTCCTGTGTACCTCATGTGTACACTCCGACATTCAAATAAGTTTCGTATTCCTCTTTTTGTAATTGCGACATCGATACGATACGAAAATTCATTTCCGCAAATCTAATTGTTGGATAATGGATTTTACTACAACTACTTTGAATCGCTTTATTATGTTTATTGATGTTTAACATAATGATATTTTCATTACTCACATAAGTTTATTGACTTCAATTTGATCAATAATTTATCACCACCTACAAATTGAAAGAATCATAGATTCCTGTTCCCTAATTTTGAGAATAAGAAAGCAGTTCCACATTATTTCGAACGAGTAGTATAGGGCCTATTTATAGTTGACAAAAGTAAAAAATGTGTAGATAACCCGACGTTTCTACCTTGACAGCTTTTGTCAAGGGAAAGACCGTGACACCAAGTAGCAAACACGCTACAAGCATGCTTTACAGAATTCATCATGGCGTGCATGGACAATACAGATGCATGAGGCTTTAGTGTAAGGGCAATACGGTGAGTGACCGCTCAGGTTATCAGTTCATGTTTGCGACTCGATGAAAAAAATCACCTATTGGAGGCTCCATGCTTGTTGCATGCTCCATTCCGGAATTCGGTCGGGTTATAACATTTGGAAATTTATAAAAATGCTTATGTTTTGTTGACTTCCTTTGTAAATATACACGTACATATTTCATTGATGTATATGTATGCATTAAGTTATGCATGTACAGTTTTGTACACATGTACTCAATCGCATATCTATTGCCAACGGAATATAATTCTTGCTTCATCAAACTACAGCATAGCTTTTTTAGGTGTAGCCTATATAGACACAGAAATTGAAAAAATATGTTGATGAAATTCAAAGTGTTTTATTTCCAAATTGGATAACGTTGCAGGTTTACATGGTTGAGATGGTAAAATATGTACAAATGAAGATAGGCCCATTCAAATGATTGTCTGAAAACTTAATGATGTTAATCAAGAATTTAAAGATGAGTATCTTCTGTAAAAAAATGACTAAGGTCATAAATGTTGCTTGCCTGGAAGGAGAGTAAGCAATAACTGTCTGCCGATGTAGCCTATAATAAGCTTTCATCTGTAGTGCAAAGAATTTTAAGGCAATATCACCAATTTTATCATGTTTTTCATCATTTTGTCCATCGGTTGGTTGAAAAAGCTAAGGGCGAAACGTCTGCGGCAGGGATGCGGAGTACTATCATTTTGATAGGACTCCGACTCCGAGGGTTGATAGGACTCCGACTTCAGGTGGACGGTATAATAAATAGCCTAGTTTTTTTAAAAAAACTGGTAACCCACATCATCGATCATCATGAGCTTTCCTGAACCTATCTTTAGTGATCATTGCTGTATCAATTATCATCATATTCAATGAAAGTTTATAAAATGTCGCTTTAAGTTGGACGCATGCGACTCGGCTCCTCCCATTTTGTTGATGTGTGCTTCACACGGTTTTTCTCCAGGCAGGAAAATCCCCCTATCCTTCTTCAAAAAATATGAGTTCACTTTCGATTTTAACACGCGCTTTGGAGGAGTCATCACACAAGATTAACGTTTGGGCAAGAGGTAATGTTCTCAAACAAACTAGTATTTCATTTTTCTTTCTGATGTGACATTTGGTACGTAGGTGTGATCGAGGCTAGGAAGGCTTGTCTTCTCTACTATCTCACTGAGTGAAAAGACAATCCTTTTTTCACTATCACGGTTCATTCCCTCAGCTACAAGATTTGCATGCAGCAGTGTCTCTGTACTTATGTTTGACGGAGAAAATTGACATCAAGACAGTGATAGCTATTTGTACGAGGATAAATGATTTGTTTGTATTATATTTCGGATCTAGTTATAGGCCGGAGTTCCGACTCCAGCAAAAATCATAAGACTTCAGGACTCCGCATCCGCATCCCTGGTCAATGGAGCATTTTATCTTATTGCACATTTGCCATAGGTTATCTAATTTGAACAAATCAGTTGAAGACTACTGTATACATTTGATTATATAGTTTGATCGTCACTTCTTTTAGTCCTCTCAAACCAAAAATAACTAATCTAGCAGCAATTCAAAGCCAGCATTATACGTTAAATACTGAGAAGGTCTCTTAAAAGATACAGATGAGCAAGGGAACATTCTGTCAGTCATCTGTTGCGCAAACAAAAATGCCGTGATTAGGCCTACTATATGTTGCTGAACAGTAAAACATATAACTTTTAAGGCTATATTATTAGGAAACATTGCACCCATCTATGACCTGAACCTTAAATAGCTTTCACATTTGACTCGGTATTTTTTGCATCATATGCAGAACCATATAAAACCTGAAATTAAACATTGTCAATTCCTTTACTGTTCGGAATTTTAGAGAATTACGATTTTCATTTTTGTTGTCTGCAAAACCTAGACTCGCACAGCATCAAAAAATTGTAATTCTGCATCACACATAAAAAAAGTCTTGAATGTACATGTACTTCTGGTAAATGAAATGCTTCAAATAATTTGAAAACGCATTTCATGCTATCTACTTTCTGACACTTGAAACAAACGTTGAAAAAAATAAAGACAAGAAAAATATCTCTCAAAAAACTCTTGAGATTACTCATAGAGTCGGGGAAAATCTTTATTATTATAATTATTACTTTTTCGATTATTCTACTCATGTGGTAGCGGCACTTCAAGCAGATACCCTATATTTTCTTGCTTCTACTGGAAAATACCAGTTTTCCTTGATCAGAAAAGTGTTCCCTTTGTTTACTAGGATTTTCCTGTCGGACGTGCAGCCTGAGACATCAAATTAGCAGCAACCTTTCACGCAACGAAGAAGAAAGCGCTCACATCATAACATACGGTCACATGTCATTTAACAGTTTCTAAGAGTTCAAATATGATTATTTACTTTTTGATTTAAATTAGATATGGCTAAACAGACGGACTAAAATTTTCTTTCTTGCTGCATTCGATGCACACAGGAGTAGTGTTTCTTGCCTTCTAGATTTCTAGATAGTCTCTACACTTGTCCGACAAATAATCATCCATGCGAGTTAAATTGAGCGATCATCGATTAAAGTTTATTATGTGAGTGCGACTGAATTTCATTTTCTTTGCACTTCTTTTACTTTCATTTGATTTACTATTTCAATCATATTCTGTATTCTACACTGTTTCATGAGTCAAGGATGAGACACAAATGCTCCATCAACGGACAATCAGCAGTCACAAGATGATTCATTGAAAATATGCCGGTACAGCTACAAATGGATTTGCCATCTTCCAGGGCACATGCCTTGCGGAGATGGTGAAGAAGGACTTGCAATGGAAGCCCGCAAATCTTCAGTTAGTTTCGAACATTCATGTTTCGATGCATTGACGTTGATCATTAAAGCGGCTAACTATTCTGCAGCAAGTTCTGCAGGCAGAAAATTAAAACTTAAAACGGTCATAACTCGACGTCTGTCACAGTCGAACACGTGTAGCTTTGCATGCCGCTGTCTATGAGGCTGGCGAACATGGAACAGTGAATACTTTTCTCCATGATGGCAAGCCTAATAACGAATTTTGGCGAGGTTCAAAGGCGAGATTTGTCTAGTGTTTTAAATACTCCAAAATATATCAATTTGATGCTTACTTGAATTTAAATTACTTCTCATGCTCGACAAAACATGTTTCCATCGTTTCTATGAGAACGTAAATAAGGTTAGTTCAAAATTCGGCCACAGATTTTAAGTGAGATTTATACGCAAGTCTTCAGTATTATTTCACAACCAATGATGTCATAAAATCCTGAATCAGCTTCCTTTGTTTGAAATGCATTCAAGCTATATGTTCTCATGTTATATACAACCGGATGAAAAACTACTGCACAGAAGTTTCTACCCATTTTCAAACACAAATTTCGTGTTTTCTTTAGCGGACAGTGGGTACAAAAGATATTGGAAAATTTTTTTGATGCAGGATGTGAACATGAAGCAGATTTTATACTCGAGCAATGGGTACGCAAACCAATGTCAATGATGCGATAAATTGTCTGATAGACAAGAGCTGGCAACTCATCCATCAAAGGTGGCAGCGCAGGAGTAGGCTACCTAACGCAACGACTGACATGATCAAGTAATTGCACCATGCACTTAATGCATCAATCAAACAGGCAAATTACACAGTTATTTTAGCAAAATCTAGCATGCAAGATTTGTGAATGCAACATCTAATTTTACTTGTTTTCTGAGGGACAGTTTTAGTCTTCCTAAAATGACACATGTTTGCTAAATTTCCGTACTTAGCATTCTTCACCTGAAATGTGACATCCATTCCCCGATTTTCATGCGTATTTATGTAATAGGCTAGTGTCGAACAACTTGAAATAAGGCAACTGCTGTGCGAAGTATTTTTGTCTGATCCGTTTATGTTCAGTGAAGAGATGGAGATCTGAAATAGTGTGTAGTCTTACTTCAATTGTAATTATTTTATCATTTCATTTCTTCATGACTGAGATTTAAGAGATGGCAGCAATGAGAGTCACATTTGAAAAGCTAAGTCGCAAAGTGATTCTAACTCCTTTCTCGCTTGATTCCAACGATTCTTTTGCATCCTCATATCTATAATAGCGACAGTGAGGAGATAGTGGACAATGAGAGACGTCAAGGAACCGTCCTTCGAACAAATTATTCATGACAGGAACAGTAGCTTCCTGTCATGATTTGTACATCATTGATATGGTGGACATAGAGAGTACAAAAAGGCGACGGAAAGAAGTAGCGGACAAAGCAGTGGTCAATGTTTATTCTCTTCCTGAAAAGATGCTTCTCTAACTTTCGCCCTTCTGTCGGTGAATATTGTTCCTGCTGAAACTTAAGAATATTTCAAAAGCAGTAATACTGTAATTTTTTTTACTAAGATAGAAATATAGGCCAAGCTACTGATGATAGTCTTCTATTATAAAATTTTAATCGATGGGTACACTTGAAAAAGGATGATATCATGCGTTTTTTGGGCTACAATTCAAGACATAGAAATTTGCATGATGTATAGGCCTAATTAGGATAAGGCTCCTACTCAGGCAGTAGGGGCCTATGCCTAGTAAGTAGCACCAAAAGTAAAAATTTTGTGCGAGGTCTGCTCTATGCTTTAAGCGCAAGTGACAATGCATTTTTAAATAATTCAACTAGTGTCAGGACCTGCAACGATTAAGGAATGCGAGCGTCTTAAATGTA
Organism: Prostheceraeus crozeri; assembly: GCA_907163375.1. Taxonomy (NCBI): domain Eukaryota; kingdom Metazoa; phylum Platyhelminthes; order Polycladida; family Euryleptidae; genus Prostheceraeus; species Prostheceraeus crozeri. Next base: position 50,939 of record CAJQUW010004948.1, read on the forward strand.
CATTGGCCTACATGCCTACAGATACAGACTAATTGACATCTACGGTGCGAAGATGATTTCCAGATCGGAGCATTGCATCGTTTGTAATTAAAACCAACCTCGCTTTTTTGGGTTCTATCGGGTTTTCATTCGGCGTTTAATTGGGATCAACGTTCCGTCATTCCGTCGAAGATCTTCATTCTTGTGGCGAGTTCGCAATGACGTGCCAGTCTTCCATCTTATCATCTTCATATCAAAACTTTGCATTCGTTCGATGTCGCGACGTTTCACAGCCCAGGTTTAGTTGCCGTTTAATAAACACCCTTGTACCTACGCGTCAAAACTTTCCTTTCGGTCATGAGAGATGGGATTCGTGAGGTTCGGATAGGCATCAGCTACCCGAACACACCCGACGCGCACTTCACTCTCGCCAAAAGGGCCGCTGGTGGCATCGCCCAGGTAACAAGATTATTTCACAACCTCAAACGCTTCATCATTCAGAAGTCGCTCATCTTTGTGACCGATCTCAACCGGCTTCTGCATGTCACCTTTAACGCTTTCATGCGGAAGACTGCTTGCTTGAGCGAGGTTTCCCACAGAATTAGATTCATCCGCGCGCGTGTCTTCGGTTTCCTAGAAGTTTCATATCTGTCCTTAACATCGAAATGGCACATCACAGTTAGAAAAACTTGCTCCTTCTCGAATGGATAATTCTTATTACTTACTATAGGAAATGGCAAACATGGAATGTCAGCCGGCTTTGGACATCAATCAGTGAGTGAGTGGTGTGCGTGCTGTGATATCATTCCGCACACACCAAAACACACATTTCTGTCTGTCTACATTGTGTATGCACCATGCACCGAGGAATGTTGAGAAGAGGATGGTGAAATCATCAGGTGAACTCATTTTCGTTAGCTTGATGTTTTCTTCAATTATTATCGGATTGACCATTATGGAGGAAACTTGTGTGCAATGACATGAATTCTTCGACTATGAAGAAATTGTGGCAATCGAAGCACTTCGCTGGTGTTCACAGTAATCGGCAAGCGACGCACGACTTTTTCCTCTCTGTGAGGTATTAGGAATTCCTTTTTGCCCACTCGATGTGCCATCGATTTTGAATAAATCTCACTTCTAGTAAATTGAAACAGTTAAACAAAATATTTATTTCTGTGCCTCCTTTAAGACCATTCTTAATTCCTTCTTGTGTACTCATCATTTGCATATAGTGCAATACGCATCGAGTTGTTACCGACATCTTGACGGCAGACCTTACATGTGAATTCACCATTAGCAATCGGTTCACTTCAATCAGTTATACACAACATTACATTGGACTTGACTGCATTGATCTTCAAACCTTTTCCTGACAACTCTCTTCTAGTTCGTCAGTCACACTTCTAATCAGTTCGTCTTCTCAGCTAACACAATCAAGTCATCTGGGTAGATGAAGTTCCAAGGTAGTTCACACTCGACGTCCCTGGCGAATGCGTCCGTCATACACGACGAAAAGTAACAGGCTAAGCACCAAACCTTTATCATCCGAAATGTCCACAGTATAGTATATAGACTATCAAGCATCCAAATACAAATATCAATCATGTTCGAATTTTAAATTTTGATTTGAGATTTTCATGGTCATGCTAGTTCTGGCACTTCACCCGGTTGCAAGACAAATCAAGGTGGGTGATTGGGTCATAATGATGTATGATGGTCAACGGCACCAAGATGAAGCAACAACTATCGGTGATCCATAAGATGAAAATGCAGGAAATGACATGGGGAAAGCTGGAAATGCTTTAGTTTATCGTTACAACCTGATAGAATTTGTTCCATTATAAGGAGTAACTCATCTAGAGAATCCCTTCGCTTATTCCCAATCGTGGAGGACATGAGACAACTTTCGTGTTTCGGGATTGTCTTAAGTAAATTCTGTTACCCAGCCGGTTTTCACAGTAGCGCTATCTGTGCTTTTCATGTTTTTGTTATGGTGCTTACATCATTTGCCCTAATTTATCAGTTTGTGCTTTTTTCATCTGAGTAAGTCATGCTTGAGCAACAGCTAATATTTTGGTTGTGGAGATATAGTATGGTTAGTTATTTTCAAGAAAACAAAAACGGTTGGCAAAAACGGTAACTGTTGATTTTGTAAGTACTACAGGCTACTTATTATGGAGAGTTATGTGCCACTGAATTTTGGGTGCCATGGGCCAACCCAGAATTAATCGTATTGCCTCAAAAATCACCGGAAAAAATAATACCCTTCATTCTACTGAAGCGCAAACACAGCCAACAGGAAAGTGCGTTACAGTACATTGTGAGAGGTCACCGAACGTTAAAGGATGTAGGCAATAAGAAGCCTAGATCGAGTGAAAAGGAGTTATGGGAGTAGTGCGACATGATATCGTATACTCGCGTGCTTCATTGACAACATTAATACCTGTACTTCAGTATAATGTGACACTGCATATTTGAGTGATTATCATGCATCCCATTGACTCTTCTTTCGATTATTGTAATGTAGCTTCCCTCTCTTAGAGAGGCCTTGAGCATTGTGTGCTAAAGTAATAGAAGCTTTCAGCCGAACAAAGACCTTTAAAGTTATCTACGGAGTAATAGGCTTAGCTCGTTATGGCAGAGGGCCGCGCCTACAGCATGTTATTGCAGTCATGCAATTATTTGGATTGCTATCTCAAGCTGCAACATTGTCAATAAGTTGTTTGTAGCATATTTACATTTAGTGATGTTGCAAAATATTGTTCAGAAATTGGAGCAGATAACCAGCTAGAACAATTATGATTGGTTTCCAGCAGTTTACTGACTTCGTTTGGAATTCATGAATTTATCAGTGCTAGTTTACAGATTTTCAGTACCGGTACTCAATCATAGCTTTGATTATCATGCCTTCGCATAGCAAGATGGCCGAACTTAAGCTATGGCGGTTGATCTGTCAATCAAATAAGTTAATGGCTCTCATGTGTTGGAGCATCTTAAATTTGACTGTTGTGGAGCATTTTTGAATTGATGTCGCATTTTTACAAATGTTAATAGGTGGTCCATAACACCCCCAGCAGTTGACCCATCACACCCCGAACTTATGAAAATGTCAAATTCGTCTCTATTCAGGAAGTTTTCTCTAAAACAAAGTGAAACGGGTGTTATGGGAAAACATCATATGGAACCTTGCGTCTGTGTCCATAGCTTGTGACTAGGCAAAAGGAGTTGTCCATAGAACGGAATTACTGGTCTCTATAACCCTCTTAAACTGAGGTGGTCCTTAACACTCCGCTTTCCCCCATGTCTTATGCAGGTTTGCGTTGATCGCGAAATTGCCCGTATTCATTTCATTATCACTATTAACTTATTTTTGACTTATTCTACCAATCTGCCTGTTTTAGACTTAGAAATCATAGTATGTATCATGAATCATCTTTTTGTATATTTTCACAATCGTATATCAGATGAATAGTACTACACATAAGATTCATTCAATTTCATATATTCCTTAAAAGAAGTTCATCAATAATTATGATCACCTGTACTTGGATGTATAGAAGAATAAATACCGTAACATTATTTACAAAAAATAAGGTGAACCGGCACATGGACAAAATGTCGCGACCACTTCGATTTTGAAATGGGAGACTGAATCAAAATAATTTGGGAAGTTGTCTCAATGAAAAACGAAGTCTGAAATTAACATAAGCATCTTTTTAAGTTGAAGTCGTCAGCCGAAGCTGTGAAATTTTTTTATGCATCAGAAATGTAATACAAGTGTACAAAATATGTCAAGGTTTTCAGCGTTCCCAACATCAAGGGGCATTTTTGCGTTGCTAAGCAACAGCAACGACAAAATATAGAGAAATTGAAACTTAATATGCAATTATCTCATGAGCATCATATACATCGTGTAGAGTTGTGATGTGATTACATCATTTTTCAGCAAGTTGGAGAGCGATGAGTTTCAAATATGAGTGTACGTACCAAATATTCATTTTTGTCGTTTTATAATATCAGTAATAGTAAATAATAGTGATTTAAATATAAATGGCAAATAATTACATTTTTGTAAGTGCCGTCATTCTCAATTAAAAATAATTATATACATTATAGCCTGAATTATATTTTTTCTGTCGATTGTGTTTGCTAGAGAGATCAACTTGTCGAAGAAATGTAGACCTTTCCACTTCCACAGCGTGGTATATCAATGTAGTTTGGCCACGTGGTCGTCGGTCGTGACATTTATGAAGAAAGTAGAAGACTTAGTGAAGAATAAAGGGAAGACTTCGTGACAAGTGATCGAAGAAAGTGACATGATTGGAAACAGGGCGACACCAAGGACCGAGAGGTCTGCAGGAAGTGGATGATTCAAGGTGTGTGTGACTTCTGACTTTTTAAGAAGGAGATCAACACCCAGCTATGTAGAAAGCGACGCCAATATAAGAAAACGGTTGATGATGATGTGATTACATTGTATTCTTGAATACTCGTGATCGTAGCCGTGGTCGACGTTCCTCTAAACGGCGCCATGCGGCGCATCTCAGGCTGTCTGCGAAATACCCCCGAGCGTGCTCCCTCACCTCTCAGGCATCCAACCCCCTCGAGATTACCGTTGGGATGCCTGCCGAAGGCTGTACAAGAAGACGGTCCTCGCCTCCCACCCATTGAACGAAGTTCTGTAAAACGCTCTTGCACCGACTCGGCTCGGGAGCAGACGACCGTCCGAACTTTAGCTGAGGGTCTGGTCACGGTGACGCCTCCGCCGGTTCCGCCCACTTGCAGTCCTATCTGCCAGCCTGGAGTGCGCACCCTCCTGGCTACCATCTACCGCGTCACGCTTGAGTGCAGCTCAATCGCCCACGTTTAGGAGTTGGACGTTTCGCGACCTTCATGTGCGCCTGGGGTCTGGCGTCCTCCGACCTCTGCTCATGCGGCCGCCCCCAAACGGGACAAGTGCTGAATTGTGATGCAGTGGGCCCTGCTTGCCTGCTAAGTACTAAATGACAATCCTCTTCTCCTATCATCTTCCCCACACGCATTATTATGACTCCCACACGCATGTCATACGATATAATAATAATACTCGTGATTCATTCGTCTGTCACTCATGCGGGCACTCCTCTTCTTCCAGGCCAATGCCGTCAAGAGAATGTATTCGGCTGCAACGAAGCGTTATTCGATTCCTCTCACGTCGACGGGCCATCCTCTTCTTCGTTTTCTGCTTTTTCCTTTGGTCAACCATTTTCAGTCTGTTATGGGACAACCCGGCTACTCAAGGTCAAGGTGACCCCGGCATTGCTGCCAGTCGTCATCGACTGGACAACGCCAAGCATTTTGTATCGCAGTTGGCTGATAGTCAAAACGATGTCATTGATGGACCGTATACTGGGCGCCTCACAGGCTATGGTAAGAAATAACATTTCTATGCATATAGTGGAATTATCATAGTCTTTTGCAGCGACTGCTTTACTGTCATTTGTCTATATTTTACAGTTCGTGTGCAACATCTAATGCGGTGTAGGACGCGTACTGATACTTGAATGAAATTTGTTTCAAATGTATTACTATGTAGGGTATATCTATGCTTCAAATGTGAGCTATGTTCATCTGAAGAGTTGATCTAAATGGCTGCAAGCTGCTGTAAACGCAGTATGAGCGTGATGGATTTTCCTCGTATATGAAATGTCTATGACCGCATAACTTGCAGTGTATTTACCAGAATTGAACGAATTGTCTGTTATTTGAAACACGAGACGCGAAGGTGGAAGCACGATCGGCTATGCGGTATTATATTTCCTGTATGATATTGAGTTCTTGCACTAATGCGAGGAACTGCAATGATATCTCAATACATTCAATACATACATTGTCCATGCAAGAACCACTGTCTAAGTATATGATAGGCCAGATATCAGGCTTTACACGATGAGAAAGTCCAAGTCTATGTAATGGATAGAGGAGTTATCGTAAAGCCATCCTCTATGCGCATTAAGTATGCCAGATTATTAACCATGAAGTAGGACCATAGATATACGCGATAGAATCCCTCTACTAAGATTTTCCCTGGGAACAAATTCTATTAAATGTACGAGTAGAAGGGATTCTGAATACGATTCTACAACTATGCAATAATGTGGTATCCTCTATAGATTTCATATGCGAGCTCCGAAGGAGACGAGTACATTAAATCTATGGACGAGGACTTTCTTTGTGTAAAGCCACATATCTGTGTTATATCATAATTTGAATGTCGAATGTGTATGAATGATTTATTGTCCTAGTACTTTCGCATTTATTGTCCGATGCTTATAAACGATATTAACCCAGACATCACGCTCTTATAGAATATGTGTGCAATGTCTATGTGAGTACAATACATAGCTTTCAAAGTCTAACTATTAAACGGAAGAATGCCGACATGAGGCATTTAAATGCAGTGATGAAAATGCAAAGAACAGCAATATCATTCTGGAAATACTATTTCACTCAAATGACTTTCGTAGTCCGGCAGCCAGAACGAGTTTCTGTGTAGGGATCACAATCTGGTAATCCCCGGATTAAGTTAATTTCAGGAGAAGCCGGGATTGGGCTCTGGGATCCTGGGATTGATGTGGTGATATCTTTTGTGATAATTATAAACAATGTGCACCGTCTAACTGTCTAGCTCGTAATACTAGAGTAATAGGTACTAAAAAACGTGAATACCATCCTAACAGAGTGAATCAAATTTATTTACATTTCAGATCAAAATTATGACAGTTCCCACTTGAGTTTACCGTCAACTTATGCTGTACAGACCCAGAATTGTTCATTATTTGACCATAAAAGTTGAATAAGATAATTAAAAGAGTGAAACCCGCCACTGGTCTTTGTGTCAATAATTCATCTTCCTTTTATCTAAGCCTGCATTAGGCACTTCAGTATGCGTATAATCATGGTCTGATGAGGCGTAATCATGAACTAAACTACGAGGCCATCGAATGTCTTGTTCGTTGTTGAAGTCCTAAAAACATGCACAAAAGTTTGAATGCATTGAACTCAGATCCACTATCATCTAAGGAAAGATTCTTCGAAGGTTCTTGATGTACTAGAACAAAATATACAAATCTTATTTTCTTCAATTATGCTATATGTCATTATTGTGATATCTTCTAAAAAGTTAAATGAGTCGATTGAAATTTCAATGGATTCATTTAACTTTTTTGAAGATATGCATGCACAAGTCCATTGTACTTTAAAGTACACATAAATAGATATTGGCAATTAATTATCATGAGCGACAACTTATTCTCATTTTACCTGTACCTTGAATCTCATATTTTCTGGATCAGCAACGCAGTCAAATTACATCATTGCCACTGTTGAAATGTGAATTCATGTAATGTGGTCAATTAGATTATATTTTCGTGTTCCCAGACTTGCTTAATGGTGTTAGTACAATACTAAGGCAGCAAATATATCAACATAGTGAGCAAGTAATAAGTGCTTACACACATACGCACTGCATCCAGAACACTGGTATGTATGACATGTGGCTTACAATGCAGTAATACATTGAAAACCAAAGAAATTTCGGGATCCCGGAATCAGAAATAGTCCGGGATTTGTGAACCGCATTTCTGTGGGAACAAGGCCGAAAATGAGACTTCAACAGAGTGATGTACACCCTGTGGTTGCTACGAATCTGTGCGTCTACCCATGTCTCCACGTTTGAGGATCAGAGAATTGTTCCAATGTGATGTCGGGAGATTTCTCGACCAGTGTGTCTAGCTAGACCTTCGGATTAGACCTAGCGGAATAGGATGGGTCCGTTTTAGACTGCGAAAGGGCCCTTTTGAGATTGTGAATGCGATTTGTAAGATTGTGAAGAGGCCATTTATATAAAGGCCTACATGTTGACTAATCGATGTTGTACTTTTTATGTCAAGCTAAGATCGTCAAGCGTTCAATAATTTCATGATGATTTTGCGCTGGGGAGAGCGGGTCATTCCAGTACACTCTGTCTAATCTTCAAAAGCAGTTCTTTTGAAAATAGTAGCTGTTCGAGTTATGCCTTCTAGTGCACCTTGTTAAAACTGATGATCAACAATATTGTACCATTTGTTTTCTTGCTGACTATAATAAGGATTCATAAATAACCTAATTAGAACGGACCAACTACTACCTGAACGCCTTCAAATCTCACAGGCTTGTGTGATATCGGAAGATCGTAATTTTCTTACTTTAAGGGGCCCACGGCCACGTATTTCATGACAACGAGCTGCTGACCCTTGCAATCGTCAATCTCTAGGACGCAATGAGCCTCATGAGTCATTAGAGGTTGGTATGCGCACATTGATGACGAATGTGCTGTCTACATACACGAATTAGACTGGTGAGTTGGTGAACAACCTTCATTTCAGGTGCACAAAGCCAACTGTTGGTGAAATTGGTCGATAAATATATAGTTTTCATGCTAAACTTGAGAACCTGAATACTACATAGCTAATATGCTTGCACAATACATGATTGTAGATGGAAAAACATGCATATGCGCCATTCATCTATTCGCAGATATCAATGCATCAATTGACAGACAGTAATCTTATTTTGATATATCAACAATGACATTCTGACAATCATACTGCAGCATCATAACATTCGACTCGACGAACAGACGTGTTGTCGGTGTCCAACGACATTTAGTTCCCCTGCAGATAATGTAAAAGTAGAGAAAAATCATTGTGTAAGAAAAACTTTCTTATGATGGCTCTGATGCATGTATCGACTTCGTCGCAGACCGTGTGTGTAGCATTCAATTATTTTTGTAGCCAATTGTTCTCCAGATAGTACTATTTCACTTGCTGTCACTTCAGCTAACGAATAAGCATCACGATAGACTTCTGCTTCTCAGGATAACTAAATATTGAGTTGCATCTTCAGTCAAAAAGGGTGCAGACCTGAATGGCTGCTATTTCATTCAAATATTGGATCATCAAGGCCCTAGTTCACACTTATCAACATCGGAACAATTCCTTTGATCATTCAGTCATCTTAGGTAGATTTCCGCCTTCTTGAAGGCAAGAAATAAATGACGAAGTTTTATTAACGAACGCAGAACATTTTAGTTTTCGAAGCACTTCCCCCGTAATTTCTTTGATTAATCGCATGACTCAGGTTGCCTGACGATGGCCAGCGTAGTGTGAACGCTAGCGCAATATAAGAATATTTTGACGACGATCAGTCTGTTTCCTGACACACAATCTGATATCCAGACATAGTAGGCCTATTGAATAATGCATTTTAAGTATGCCATCGGTCTGTGGTGATTGAGTGTATTAAAGAAAAATGGTGACTTTTCTGAGACTGTTATTATAAATCTATTCCCAAATTTTCGGTGTACACCTTCTTCTGGGGAAGCAAAATTGGAAAGGAGACAATTCATTTCAACGGATGTCATTATATTAGGCCTACATTATATTTAACTCTACAAGGAAAACAGAAAATGTCATTTGATCAAAAACTTCGTCCCACTAGATTAACAGGTATTTTCCTTTGATTCTGTCTGACAAGATGAAGATCAAGTGGAACTCGGCAGACGTGCAGATTCGCAGTAGGCATAGGGTATCCACCATTCTGTGAAAGTCTCATTTTCGGCCTCGTTCCCTGCAGAAGCTCGCTCTGACTGCCTGCTGGACTAAATTGTACGACTTTTTGCCATAGACATTCGCAATTTTCAGAAGAAATTGCTGACAAAGTTGCAACGCAAGAAATTGATCATGTGAAGATAAACGATCATTTAGATAAGATCTTTCAGTATATCTAAGTCGCATAGCTTGTTGCATATTGTAGCAGGTGACATTTTGTTTCATTACGAAGCGATTGCGAAATTGAATGTTACCATGCTAAGAATCACAAAAAACGAAATACATTTTTCAAACCAGCTTCATAATTTTCAACATCTCTCATTTACGAAATCTATTAGGACATCTTTCTCTGTGGCACGGTTTTTGCATGAGGACTTTGAATTACGACATTGTCTTAATAGAATGACGGTAGGCTCTTCTTTATATAGCTCCCCATACAGATGATGTCAAAACATTTGAATCTAGTTGTAATTTTGTAGAGGAAAAGTACCACTAAGTTGCTCGAAGTCATTTTATTCGAAGAAAGTTAAAAGAAAAAATGAAAGTTAACACCGAGATCTTTCGCCTGGTCTTATCAAGGTGTACCCAGGACAAATACTGAATGAAGATGTTAAGAAAAGCTATAAGTCTACATGAATAAGGCTCACCATGGCAGAGAAAGCTGCCAAACAAATTCCTTTTGTGCACACAATACAGGCTTCTCTAATTGATGTACAAGGCCTCTAAAATTGACAACAGATTTCTTGATCGTGCACGGCTTTCAATTCTAAACTTTGATCTGATATCTGTGTCATCACGTGCAAGAGGACACTGGACAATATGTTTCGTCACAGAGGTGAGAGGCTTTCCAGACCGACCGACAGTAAACCAAACCGGCACATGCTCTCGGACACGAGTGGCCAGACGCCGACGAGTTCTACCAACGTAACTGTCTCAGCAATTACAAACATATTTATATATCACTTTCGAACTCGGTCCACAGAAGAAAACTGTTTATGTGAGTCTTCCATTTTACGGAGACAAATCTGTCAATTTGATTCGTTCCGAACTTAACAGGTTGTGCTCTGTTTTTCCTGCTTCCCGTCCTATGGTTCTTTTTTCAACCAGACGAGTACCTTTGGCCTCTGTGAAGGATGCTTTGCCGACGTCTGCGAGTTCGAAAGTGATATATAAATGTGTTTGTAATTGTGGAGACAGTTACGTTGGTAGAACTCGTCGGCGTCTGGCCACTCGTGTCCGAGAGCATGTGCCGGTTTGGTTTACTGTCGGTCGGTCTGGAAAGCCTCTCACCTCTGTGACGAAACATATTGTCCAGTGTCATATGTTGTCCTCTTGCACGTGATGACACAGATATCAGATCAAAGTTTAGAATTGTAAGCCGTGCACGATCAAGAAATCTTTTGTCAATTTTAGAGGCCTTGTACATCAAGTTAGAGAAGCCTGTATTGTGTGCACAAAAGGAATTTGTTTGGCAGCTTTCTCTGCCATGGTGAGCCTTATTCATGTAGACTTATAGCTTTTCTTAACATCTTCATTCAGTATTTGTCCTGGGTACACCTTGATAAGACCAGGCGAAAGATCTCGGTGTTAACTTTCATTTTTTCTTTTAACTTACTTCGAATAAAATGACTTCGAGCAACTTAGTGGTACTTTTCCTCTACAAAATTACAGATGATGTCGTTATTTTCGAAGGAACTATGAAATTAGATGACGTGCCTTACGTGTTTTCTGTTTCAAGAAGTATTTGCGTGAAACCAATTCCCAACTCATCTATGAAGACATCATATATCTCAAACATTGCGAGGTGTCAAATACATTTGATAGCTAAGCTTCTGGTAGGTGGTCACATATCTTTCTGCTTCACTTTAGAGACCGATAGAGACCTACCACGGAATGAGCAAAAATGAAGCATGAAGAAAATGCTGAAGTGTCGGTTTATTTGAGGAGCCTATTTGACTAAAGCTGAAGAATCTAAAAATATTGCCGCTGAACGATGACCTCAACAATCCGCCGCGCCTGCGCCTGCGGTCACGCCACCCGGTATGGCGCAACAGACCGCCAGCAACCTACGATCCCGCTCAAGCCTGGCGTGAGGGGTGGCAGAAGTGCGAAGTCCACAACAAATCGCTGATTCACGATCCCGGGCTTTGACCTCCCCCGGCCAAGTGGACACTCCTCAACCGGCTGAGAACGAACGCCGGGCCATGTCGCAGCTCCCTGCACCACTGGGGTGCTCGTCAATCCCCGCTGTGTGACTGTGGTCAGACTCAGACTATGGCACATATCGTGAAGGACTGCCCTGTCACAGCTCTTCGTGACGGCATCGGCGGCCTCGCTGAACTTCACTCTGCCTCTCAAGTGGCCAGTACTTGGCTGGCCAGTGTCCGTTTTTAATCAAACTTCCTTTTAAGTCTGAGCTTGACTTTTATTTTTGTCTTTTTTACCTAATCACATCTGTCCTGAGTTGTCTTATCATGCATACGACTATATATATATATATGAAAATAAATGAAAAAGGCGAAAAGCCGTCTGTCATCGAACATTTATGTTAAGATAACACATGAACATCCACATGAAAACTTAGTGAATGTCACTCATTCCGTTGCTAGCATCCACAGAAGTAAATTGTCTTGTTTGTGTGTTAGGGTCTAAAGATGACGTTAATCAGCACTGATGGTCACGGCTAGAACTAGTCTCGAGGGGCAAGAAGATCAGTTCTACATTGAAAGCAGTGCAAATTCAAGTCTGCATTCTAAACAAAACATTGACACAACATTAAACGTAAATAGTCAGCAAATTTAGATCGTGAAGAGTCGAAGAGTGTGAATATTATTTCTGTTTGACGATTTCATCACGTAGAAAATTTGAGTCAAACATATATACAGGGTGTCCAATAATTTACTGACGGTTTTTAATATGCTATTACTTCTTTGTTTTAAGGAGTTATTGGCTGATACTACAGGAAACGACACCTCTTTTCTGGGAGATATTATGTGAGGAAGAAAATTCAGGAAAGTTATCAGATATCGAACATAAAATTCAGGAAAGTTATCAGATATCGAACATAAGTTTATTTATAAAAAGTTATTTTTATTACTTTTTTCGAAAGTTTGCGATAAGTTACTGACGATTGTTAGAAGTTCTCAATAGATTTGGATTATGTACGGAAAGAGCATTTTAGAAAACATTCTTCTTCGCCATTGATAAGCATGTCCAGTGTTATTAACGGAAATTTACGTGTCAATTCAATTGTTATCGATGTCAGAATTCACTTTCTATGCCGACAGTGTCCGCCAGTCACAATGACAATCACTCATGAGCGCAGGTCAGATCGTTGTTAGAAAAACGTGAAGTGAACGAGCTCGACTGCGAATTTATTGTAAGTGTGCGGATAACACAAAAATCAAATGTCTCAAAGATTAAGTTTAGAACAACGAATAAAAGTTGTCGAGCTGTTTCTTGAATCGGGAAAGTCCGTGATAATGACCCGAAGGAAGTATTGTTCCCATTTTGGAGTAAGAGACCCACCTGCAGCAAACTCGATTAAAGCAATTGTGAAACGTTTCCAAGAAACTGGATCAGTTCATGAATCGGAAAGAAGTGGCGACTAACTTCCGTTCGAAATGAAGAGAACGTGGGGCGAGTAATGCGTAGTGTGCAGAGAGACCCAAACACCTCAATACGAAGAAGGTCTCGAGAATTGGACATCTAGAAATCATCGCTTCTAGAAAATTTTGACTGCCGATTTAAACTTTTCCCGTACAAAATCCAAATCGTTCAAGAATTGAAACCTACGGATCATGAAACGCGGTTGGCCTTCTGTGCTGAATTTTTGGACTCAAAATGATCTTACTCAACAAATTTGATCATGTCTGATGAAGCCCATTTCAACTTGTCAGGATTCATCAATAAACAGAACTACAGGTTTTGGGGTTACGCAGTCAACCTCAGCTGATGATCGAGAAGCCAATCTTCATCCGGAGCGTGCATCAGTATGGTGTTGTGATTGTCCTCACAAAGGATTTACGGCCCATATTTCTTCGATGTTTCAATTGATGGAAACGCCTTATAGACACATGCTTTAATTTCGATTGGTTCTTCCCTCAAGGTGGACAGTGATGAAACTCTTGGTTTCAACAGGATGGTGCGACTCCTCACACGCTCGTGAAACTATGACCATTCTGCGTGAAAAGATTTCCCAATCGATTGATTTCGCGATTCGGAACAATAACCTGGCCTGCTCGTTCACCAGACCTTTCTGCTCCAGACTTTTGGCTCTGGGGCTACCTTAAAGACCGTGTCTATACCCCAAACCCAATGAACATTCAGACGCTCAAGATGAATATTGAGCGTGAAATCGCGTTGATAACTCCACACAGGCTTCTCACTGTAATGGAGAACTTCAAGAGACGCATTGAACAATGCCATGTGAACGGTGGAGGACATTTGAAAGATGTTATATTTCATAAATAAAGGTCTGCCTATCTATCATGTTTTCACTTTCTGATTATTCATTGTCTCAAAAAATCTCCAATGAAAGGCGAGTCTTTTTCGGTAGTTTCAGCGAATAATTCATAAAACCAGATAACTTATAGCTTTTTAAAAACCGTCATTAAATTATTGGCCACCCTGTACTTTTCACTTGACAGGTCTGACTGTTATCAGTTGAAGTTCGTGTGTTCGAGGATACGAGCTATTTGTGCAATGCGTCTGTATCACTTTCTATCGCTAGCTACCACTGAATGCAATGAATCAGAATTCAGACTTGAATTTGCATTTCGTTCAATGGTAAATTATTCTTGTTGCCCCTCGAGACTAGTTCTGGTCGTGACCATCAGTATTGAGGAAAGTTATCTCTAGACACAAGCACGCAGACAAGGCAGTTCATCTCTGTGCCTGTGACTAAAACTAAGACGCACTGTCCCAATTACCTGATCTCCTTCGCGAATCCGTCAATCTAATTTCTTATTACTTGATTGTCCTCCCTGAACAGTAATGGTTTGTGACAGTTGAGATAATCGACGATTATGTTCAGAGCTTCTATCAATATTCTATCACATTTGAAGAAGTGCTGAGTTCAGAAGTCCATAAAAGACGACCTGCTTCACGTAGGACAATTAAGCGATGCAGAGAAGGGTGAAGTTCATTGGCATGATGCAATTTCAATTGTGTAGGGAACCTTTATACTTCTTACTTAAATTGTTTACTGAGTTCAAGAACTACCTTTTTACGCAGGCAGCCTGTATCACTTTAAGGTCATCAGAGCTATATCTGAAGTGACATCTTATCAGTATAGGAAGGTACACGACGTGTAGGTTTTTGAGTTCAATTGCATTCTGCTGAAAAGAAGGAGACGTTCTACTTCACATGTAAGACAATAAACTTCATCCAAGGTTATCAACCTGACAATCTGATGACTTTACGGATGATATGATGTCAGCAACAAAAAGTCAAACTAACGTTTCAAGAACTTCATGACAAGTTTGCTCTTTTGCAATATATTCTTCGGGTTGAACTCTGGTAGTGTTTTTTGAGCTCGGAACTTAGTAAAGTCAGCAGATACATGAGTCGATACAAATGGTTCAACGAAAAATGAACATTTATTTTATTTAACAACCCCATTCTCCCTGAAAGAGGTGGGGGTAAATGACAAACACAGAAATAACACGATATTCACTGTCAAAAGCGCAGTCAGTAGTCACTTCATATCTTCTTCATCACAGACTTTGACGCTTTCTTAATAATTTGCCGCCATTTCAATCTGTCCTTCGCCTTCTTCCTGCAGTTTTCTGTACTCTTCATGTCTGCCTTGATGCAGTCCTTCCAGCGAATCCTTGACCGTCCCCTTCTTCTTGTCATTGTGTCATCCATCTCTCCCACTTGTTTCACTGCCCTTTCGTCTCCCATCCTTACCACATGCCCTGTCCACTTCAGTCTCTTCTCCACCACTTTCTGTGTCACCGTTTTCTTCAATCCGACTTCCTCCACAGATGCGCCTTATTCAATTATTTTCACACACTTGCAACATCTTTGCTGCTTCTCAGTTTCATATTCACACTTTCTAATTCATATGCCAATGCTGGTAAAACACAAAAAGGAAAAATAAACTTGTTCAAGAAGAATTTTGACATGTTAGGCAAACTTAAAGTCATTCTCATAAATATCATAAAACGATGCAGAGATCCACCTTAGCTGTCCGTGTCTATTAATCTCCTATGTATTGTCTATCAGACCTCTTCATAAATGTCAATCAGTCGAGACGGCTTCATTTGAACACGTTTGATGTAAATTATTTTTATGATATAAATGACAATTTTAGAGAACATTTCTCTTTCTCAATTCTCATCGGTGAATTTTCGCCAAAATAAAGAAGAGAATTATTGATTGAATTAAGGCAAGTAATTGCTCTCGGTTTTCTCTGCAAATAATGATTTTCATGATATTATTTAGTACAAAGTCAGGTAAATCGGATTATTTGTAGACTGTACCTCACCCTGCTAAAAGTCTGACTTCAAGAAATGACAATGAAGCCTTCCTTCGTGCACGAGTTTTTTCTGTCTTTTGAGTTGCTTGAAAGATTCGCTTTCCTCGCAGAAATCTAAACTGTCATTCATCTTGTGAGATGGTGAGATTTTGATATCATCTCTGCAAACCTACATTATCATCTGATATAATTTGAAACCAATCTCTCTTATCTTCTGTTGACAGCCAGCCAATATCGCACACAGCCAGCTGATCGGACATCATTGTAAGTCAATGACTTGCAGACAAACGACAATGTCTTTGAAATACAGACGCAGACAAACGACAATGTCTTTGAAATTAAAATAAGAGTTTCTGAAGTCATGATGAAATTCACAAGACAAGCACTGACACTGCACAAAACCGGATCATCTCACCGCGCTTCTTTTCACTTAGCGACAGCCCTACTGTTGCGTCACGAGACACGCGAGAACATGGAGGCTGGGGGGGGGGGGGACTGACCCCCCCTGCACATCACATCACACACATTATGAAATAGGATTAGTCTTCCACTCTTGAATCGCAAACAAAGACAAAAGTAATAGAATTATGCATGCCAAGTTGCGATGACGATTTAATCATGACTTCAGCTTTCGCTGTGTTCTAGAGAGTAAATAAATCCGATAGATTGTCCTTTATCTCTACATCTTCAATGGTTCGATGGAATGTGTACGACCAGAAGTCCAAATCGTGACATTTTGCAGTTTGGGATACGTGAGGACCCCAAGCGTCGTTTAACTGTCAAACTGATGGTTAATGGGCGTAGTTGATAATTGCTTCCATCTTTCTTTTTATGTGTTTCCTTTATGGCTAATATTCAGTCTCTACTACAATTTCCGTAAATTCCGCAATTCGATCAAAAATTTCATTGGGTTTTTCGCACAAACAGTTCGTCAAAAAATGCAATACAATGAAGGGGATAAGAGGCTGCGGTATAGGCAACTTTTGACAGCTCTGAATGATGGAGGAATCAGGAATTGTAAATTAGATTGAATATTGATTCCTCTACTTGCTTGACATACCTTAAAATACTTGACAAAATATGAAGCATGATTCGTTGAATCTCTTTTTATACACTCGTATTATCATCGTAGTCACATGTATTCTTGCTAAAAGGATTTTTGATAGATTTTATGATTTATTTTAAAGTTTTCTGTCAATTTTGAAATAAAGTATATTATATATCACCTTCTCCAATTATGAATTTTCTTTACCTTCACGTACTATGTGGCATAATTGTCATCTTGCACTTTTTGTATACTGTAACGATGTGTTCTGATTTTAGAATCATTTGTTTGCTTGGAATGGATGCATGATTTGAGTGTATTGATTGAATTATGATTGTTTTGTTAATCAAACATCACATACATGGTCGCATACATGCTGCGTGGCATTTCATCGATGAATTTCAATGAAATACGCAAAAATGCCATCAACAAAAAGAGAATGACAACTAAGCACTTAATAACATACTGTATTTGAATATTTGAAGGTCCATTACATGTAATATCTACAGTATCGTGTCTTTCCAGGAAAATGCATGATGCAATGTATTTTTGGTAGCTGGATAGGTCTGGTTTAATTATCACATAATGATATTATATGTTAATAGTATTTCTAGCGAATGATTGCGATGAATTTTGTTGCCTAAATGCGTACAGTGGATGGCTGGTGTACAGTATATGCGATAGGCAAATGAATGTTTCTGATGCTCGATTATTGCGTTAAAAGCCAATTTCGGTTTTCCGTAAATCGACCTGAGACGAAGTGTAGCCCTCGTTAAAGGGATAGAATTTGGTGAAATCAGTATTGAAAGTAGACCACAATGTACAGCAAGCCTACATGGATTTAGACTTGAATGTTTTCAATTTCATGTATAGCATTTTACCATATAAGCTTTATGTCATCCTCAGTAAATCACGAGCGACTTATTCAATAAGGATATTGTGGGCAGAATTAAAAGGGGGAAGTATTGAATCCATTTTCTTAGTAAAACCGACTGCATTAGTGATAGACACATTCAAATATGGAAACGGGCATATAGCGTGCCTTGTTCACAAGAAATAGAATGAGGATTCCTCCCGTACCTTTTGATTCCTTTCGGCCTGAACCGGATTGTGCGAGACGTGAACCCGAGCTGGGTTTGATTTAGGCACTGACGTGATGAAAGCTGGCCCAATTGAAATGACATTTTATTGATAGAACATTGAAAAGTCATTCTAGTTCATCATACAGAATAGCAGGGGAAATTTTTGAAAGAAAAACCACGGAATTCTTCATCCTGTTGGCGAACATTGCGAATATAAGGCTCTTATAAAGGATTCATCAACATTAACATCTGCTTCCATCGTGAATGTACTGGAACTCTTCATTTACATGGGTGAGCCTATCTGACAGTATGACAAAAGTTTGCATGTTAATGACTTGAGACGTGTTGGAACACGAGTAGAGAGGTTCAAGTTTATGCAAGAGTCATGTTTAATAGATTTGTGTTGTTTCCATCAGTTATTCAATTCATCGATGGTTTTGCACGACATAATTTCTCATTTCATCTTTCTCATCGTACACAGCAATTTCCTCAAAAAACATTTTCTTCCCATGAAGATTTCCTTTACCTGTCGATTTGTTTGTTTGCCTGCGATCTCATTGGCACTCGTGTTGCAACGGACATGAATGCTGAAAGTTGCACCGTGGGCGCAGGTTGCTAAGATATCTACAGTGTTGTAGTATTGAAAGATTGATGACATACAATGGCCGACGAGCACAGACATGGTGCCTTGTCTGTGCGTTTGCTAATAAGATGGTTGCGGTGCATGGGAGGACACCTTCAATAAATTTCATCACTATTGAAAATGAAAATTTTAATTACATTTTTAGTATGCAGTATAGATTGCAAGTCACGGAGCGTCCATGTAGATCATGTACTTCCGAGTTTGGTACACTTAATAACGTAATGGTCTAACATTTATTTAATCACTCAAAATGAGATTTTTCATTTTTATGATTTTGATTGTACTTTTGATGCAGACATATTCCAGAGTAGGGAGAGATGTTGCAACCGATGTTGCTGCAGATAAACAAACAGTTTTTCCTGACACAGAATTTCTTTCATGTAATCACAGTTTCAGTAATTTGATTCTTCTGAATATTTGGTAACATTTACTGATATCGGCAGGCTTGCCGTTGGGATTGGGATCACAATAGGCCCTCTCCCAACAAATAATACAAAATATCTTAGGTGAAGGCAGTCTCGGTGCAAATTAAGCCATACATTAGGCCTATTATGCATAACATTTGATTCTTCTGAATATTTAGCAACATTTACTGATATCGGTGACTGACCGGGCCACAAAATTAGATTGTTTAATCGCATCACTTTGCTAGAAGTGCAAACTGATTCAAACAGATGGCACATGCAGGAACTTAATAAGTGGGCAAAAAGAAATTTTTAATACCTTACAGAGATAGGAAAAATAGTCGTGCGTCGCTTGCGGATTGCTGTGAATTCCTTCAAAATGCTCCGATCGCCACGATTCCTTCAGATTCGAAGAATTCAGATCATTGCGCAGAAGTTTTCTCCATAATGTTAGGCCCTCCGATCATTTTTAAAAAAGTTAGCAGGCGCATGAAAAAACGTTCACAAACTTCTCTGTAGAACTTGACATCGTCTGTGTCTCTTTGCTGTGTGATCCGGTTGACAACAGCTACTGAAGCTTCGCACAATTTGACGTGTTTAATGCTGAACTGGCTGCTCATTGTTCGATTGCTATGGTATTTAGTCAGGAGATTGTGCCATTTCATTGACGTTACATGTTCCAATGCTTCCCTTCTAGTCAAACGGAAGAAGAGACGACCTGTCTAATTCTGTGGACCGGGCAGTTGAAATTACCATCAACAAACAGATATTGTCCAATTTAGCCCCACTTACTTGCGCAAAGCGTAACGTCAGATTTGTGTGGATAAGTCTGTCAGCTGAAATAGATACTGAACAATCAGACTTTTGTTGAATATATATTGAACCGATCAACACCAGATCATAACAAACGCTGATCTGATGAGATGAAATGATTCGCTAGAAACTAAAGCAATCAGCAAGAATGACTGAAGTACATCATACACGTCTGTGATATGGATACCGTCTTCACTGGTCGGAATACAATTGAAGTGAGAAGTCGAATAGAAGAAGAAATAAGAGATGTCTAGATCACAATTCACACTCCTCTGCTAAATTCTCGTCTTCAGTAAGTAAAACATGTTGCACCTAAAATTAATTCTATGAATATCATTTTGTGATCAGGACAGTTTGCTTATCTGCAGCAGTGGTTCCCGACCTTTTAATGTCTCAATTCCACTTGAGATCTTACACGTTCGCCGCGCATCACTTAGTCTGAAAGAAATTCTTTTTATGTTAGGAAAGATGTAATTCCTTTTTATGTTATAGGAATTTATTTTTGCGAACAAAACAAACATGAAACAAAGAGCAGTCATTCGATAAGTTGAGGATGCTTCTTCGGACCAAATGGAAATGATTAATTTCATTTCGGAAACTTAGTCTAATTCAAATATACAATGTATCTACAAGCGTCAAACATAATCCAAATGCATGGTTTTGTTGTGTCGATTTTACCTTCTCGAACTGATATCTAAATATTCCTAATACAAAGTTTGATGTGGCAAGATAAATCTATGTCCTTTGATACTATGAAAAGTGATCAATTGCATCACTTCATTTTGAGTAATTTTATGAATGTTAGATCATTACGTTATTAAGTGTTCCAAACTCGTAGGCACATGGATCTACATAAACAAATGGAATTTTGGAGATGTCTGACGTTCCGCCACTTGCAAGGCGACTGGAATTATCTATAGCTTAAGAGT
Source organism: Prostheceraeus crozeri (assembly GCA_907163375.1). NCBI lineage: Eukaryota > Metazoa > Platyhelminthes > Polycladida > Euryleptidae > Prostheceraeus > Prostheceraeus crozeri. The sequence goes on from CAJQUW010004948.1 coordinate 71,947, forward strand.
TGTTGTTTTACTGATGCTGGGTGACAATCTAAAAATTAATTGCAATAAGAAACTCGTGCGAGAATTAAGGAAGAAAATGTCGGTTGCTCTCGGCCTAAGGCAATGCACGCAACTTTTATGATCTGATCATCGTGATATCAGGTTCCATGCGCAGGCATTTGAGGAGGTTATGAAGGTTGCCAGCGTATATTGTAGACGGAAATGTAGACATTCTGTAGAAATGGAAGTGCATGTATTTATGTGATTTTCATGTTAAAAAGGACATTTTTAATGGTTTGAAATCTTCCTGATTATCTCGCTCTCGGGTTGCACTGCTATCGAAACAATCATCTCTGCTGCTGGGTAGATTCAGACGTTTTATCAGCGATGCACCGGAGAGAGGCATTCAGCACTGATGTGAAATGATAGGAAAGTGGTTGAACTTGTGACTTGGACGGATAATGTAACACTGTTATGCTGAAACCTATTCAAAATGCAATTAGTGATCTTCCTGCCTACATGACGGAAGTACACCTTCCCATAACGTCACCAAACTGTCGTAAAATTTAACTTTTCAATTAAAAGTCAATTTCAATGCTCTTGCTCAATTTTTCTGTTGATTCAATCGATGTCCGCAAACAGTGAGGAAACGCTTACAATTTTCTAATAATTTCCTTCGTTGACTGTCAAGTTGGATGTTGCTACAATGAAGTGAAGAATTGATCACAACATGCAGAGCTGATCGGTTATTGAAAAGCTACTGTATCCAGTCAATGGTTGGGAATGTAAATCTGTTGATCAATCAATCAACTGTCTCCACTTGAACCAAGTGTTATCACTGACTACTCACATTAGCAGAGAAAACAACATAAACCAGCACTTATCGCGACAAGAGGTCTCGGTCGGTTTCCAGGCATTTACAAGAAGTCGATGATGTGATATAGTTAATCCTAATGCTATATTGAACTATCTACATCAAGATAGTCATCTATAGTCATGTCTGAACTTTTCGAATGCAAAACTAATCGTTCACAGCAATTATTTTCGATATTGAAAATATATATTAGGCTTTCTCTGCCTTTTATATAATGCCAACAAATCAGAAACTAAAAAACAAAGCAGAAAACACGAAGATTGTACCATCTGCACAAAACTACCTAACAAGTATTCTTGCTCCGACCGGTTTTTAGTCTATAAATCTACCTGCTTATTGTGTGGCGATTTCTACATCGGTCAAACTAACTGTCCGTTCAATAATAGTTATAAAGAACACTAGCGCGATATCACTGATAAGAACAAGAAAAATGTTGTGCATGAACACTTCCGGAAATTTCACGCGGACGAACAGGTTCCGTCAATAAACAACTTGACCATAGATATCTTGGACAAAAGTGACAGTGCCGTTGACTGCCGAATTAGTGAAGCTCGTCAACTTGACCACAGAATTAGATTGTTTAATCGTATCACTTTGCTAGAAGTGCAAACTGATTCAAACAGATGACACATGCAGGAACTTACAAAGTGGGAAAAAAGAAAGTTTTAATACTTTGCAGAGATAGGAAAAATAGTCGTGCGTCGCTTGTGGATTGCTCTGAATTCCTTCAAAATGCTCCGATCGCCACGATTCCTTCAGATTCGAAGAATTCAGATTATTGCGCAAAAGTTTTCTCGATAATGTTATGTCCCCCGATCACTTTAAAAAAAAGTTAGCAGGCGCATGAAAAAACGTTCACAAACTTCTCTGTAGAACTTGACATCGTCAGTGTCTCTTTGCTGTGTGATCCGGTTGATAACAGTCACCGAAACGTCGCACAATTTGGCGTGTTTAATGTTGAACTGGTCGCTCATTGTTCGATTGCTATGGTATTTAGTCAGCAGATGGTGCCATTTCAATAACGTTACATGTTCCAGCGCTTCCCTTCTAGTCAAACGGACGAAGAGACGACCTGTCTAATTCTGTGAACTTGACAGGTTAAGACCCGCAAGTACGAACTACCAAACTTCTAACAATATTAACACATATCGGTCTCATTGCTATGTGTGATGCGTTGTATTGATGACTGCACGGTCCTACCTTTTGATGTGTCTGTGACACGAAGCGCCGTGATTTTTGCCTACTCAATTTTATTGTACATAACTTTACGAAGGCAAATAAAGAGGAAGAGTGACCCACTTGTTTTTAGCACGAAACCAGGAAAATCAGAAACCCCCTTTATATCAGCGGACGTTCCGGGTCAAGATCCTTTTTCAACGCAAATGATCATTTCAACGATAGAAACTGATCGTTTTGTATAATATATTTTTAATTAAGGGTTTAAAGTGGTTTAAGTGAACAGTGGTAACTAGAAACCACAAATCGATGCTACCAAGCAGTAACTCTATTCAATTTCTTATTAAACGAATATGATTAGCGCATCCTGCAGAAGTTCACTAAAGCAACAGTCAATAAGTCAATGCAGGGAATGATAATAAAATGGATTTGCCGCCTGACAAGATAGAAAAGAGAAAGGGAGAAGAGAACTCTTCCAAGCCAACAACATGGAGAGATCTGCTTAAAACCAGTTCATGAACATTAATGATAAGGTTTTCAGGCGATGATTACATCGGTACCATTTAGTGATTCTACGAAATTAATAGGTAAAGAATCAAAGGAATATATCTGAATGACAAAATGAGAATCGAACAAAGTGACGACTGTACTCATGTCGATGCATGAGACCAGCATCAGATGGACATCCACTGATTATACAGGAATTAATAAACCAAGAGGTGCGAGGGATAATGCTTGATGTTCATCCGGAAGAGGTTTTAGACGGCGTGGCTCCTAGTGGAGGACGCTCGCGAAAGGAGCTCTTCGCACCGCAAAGATAATGTGAGGAAATTTCGAAACTCTTCCAGAGCGACAAACCAATTAATTACAGAAAATACATCATATTCAGTGTTTTCCTTTAAAAACAAGACTCTTTGTCTACCATTCTACCATACGGCAAAGTTTCAATATGGGCAGATCAGCTACCGAAGCGTCTGCCGCTAGAAAAGAGTCTGTCTAATTAACAGTTTCAGTATTTTCCGCTAAACACAGATTTGAGTATAATGGTCTCAACTGCTGATGTCTAATGAAATAAAGGTGAGATGAGGTCTGAGAATTCAGAAATGATTAGTCTATTTAGCTGTTAACTATAAATAACACAATAGTATTAAGCGATCTACAGCAAGTTGTACTTCAAACATACTGCGCCTTGAAACTTTGTCATATACTAGAAGAGTAGACAAAGTGTCTTGTTTTTGATAGAAATGGAATATTTTGAAGAATATGGAGTATTTTCTGTGATTAAATGGTTTCGTTGCAGTTTCTCGTAGCAGTTTCGAAAGTTCCTTACGTCAAAGATAAGAGACATTTATCAGGCGGGGAAGGCTGCACTGGCGTACGTTAGTTTCTCAAAATTCAGTTTGTTTGTTTGTTTCAAAGAAAAAGCGCTCGAGCAGTTGAAATCACTGGCTCTCTATTTTCCCCGCGTCATTACAAATGTCTTCGTTCCTTTCCAGATACGAAGAAGCTGCTGGCTGTGCTGATAGAACGTCTGATGACGAGATTAATGTCGGTGGAGAAAGTCGCATCAAAACGTTACAATGTCTCGTGTGGTGACCAAGAGAACGAAGGGGGATGTGGCAGTGGAAATCGTGAAAGCTCAAATCGATCATCACGTAATGCTCCCATCAATTCTGTTGGTAAGTAAAATGTCTTAGTTGAATCACTTTTGCACGTTTTTGAGCTAGCGAGCATTTGCATCTGCGCTAGAGAAGCATGTAAATCATTGGCCATCTCTAAGAAAATGACGTCATCTTCTATTATGCATGGAAATGGCTACTACGAATCTGCGCGTCTGTCGAGTTCTGGTGAGTTCCTCTTCTTGTCAGACAGGATCAAAGAGGACATGTTAATCCAATAGGACGCAGATTGAAATTTTCGGCAGAAATGAAATTTTCCATGTTTGCATTGATGAAGCGAAAATGGCTAAGCCCAGAGCCATCAGTTTTGTCTTCAGGTCATTTCTTGTCGTTCACATTTGTCTATAGATGATATGACTTTAGTATGTGTTATATCATTTGGTTATATGACATTCAGATTTTGCAAGCATCCTAATAGTAGCAAGCACAACATTTTTACCAATTTTAGCCACATCTATCCACGAATACATCACAGGCCAGACGCAGGGAACATGCACACGATTGGAAATTATCTGAAAGTATTCCATGTCAAAGATTGTCTTTGGGCTTAGCACTTTTCACTTAATCAATGAAGCCGTAGAAAATATCAATTTCACCGAAATCTGTTTCCCATCGGATTTACATGATGACCAGAGGTGGAAACGAGTAAAATTCGGCAGACTCGCAAATTTCTAATAGTCATAGGTTGTACATTATTCTGTGAAAGTCGGCATTGTTCTGAAGTACATCATTGTCGGCGTCGTTCCCTGCGAGAAAGTGGCTCTGACTGCCGGACTATGAGGTGCACATCATTCTGTGAAAGTCTGATTGTCGGCGTCGTTCCCTGCGAGAAAGTGGCTCTGACTGCCGGACTATGAGGTGCACGTCATTCTGTGAAAGTCTGATTGTCGGCGTCGTTCCCTGCGAGAAAGTGGCTCTGACTGCTGGACTATGAGGTGCACATCATTCTGTGAAAGTCTGATTGTCGGCGTCGGTTCACTGCGTTGTAAGTGGCTCTGACTGCTGGACTATGTGGTGCACTTAATTCTGTGAAAGGTCTGATTGTCGCCGTCGTTCCTGGAGAAAGTGGCTGCTGACTGCGGACGATGAGGTGCACGTCATTCTGTGAAAGTCTGATTGTCGGCGTCGTTCCCTGCGAGAAAGTGGCTCTGACTGCTGGACTATGAGGTGCACGTCATTCTGTGAAAGTCTGATTGTCGGCGTCGTTCCCTGCAAGAAAGTGGCTCTGACTGCCGGACTATGAGGTGCACATCATTCTGTGAAAGTCTGATTGTCGGCGTCGTTCCCTGCGAGAAAGTGGCTCTGACTGCCGGACTATGAGGTCCACATCATTCTGTGAAAGTCTGATTGCCGGCCTCGTTCCCTGCAAGAAAGTGGCTCTGACTGCCGGACTACGAGGTGCACATCATTCTGTGAAAGTCTGATTGCACGGCGTTCGTTCCTGCGAGAAAGTGGCTCTGACTGCTGGACTATGAGGTGCACGTCATTCTGTGAAAGTCTGATTGTCGGCGTCGTTCCCTGCAAGAAAGTGGCTCTGACTGCCGGACTATGTGCACATCATTCTGTGAAAGTCTGATTGTCGGCGTCGTTCCCTGCAAGAAAGTGGCTCTGACTGCCGGACTATGTGCACATCATTCTGTGAAAGTCTGATTGTCGGCGTCGTTCCCTGCAAGAAAGTGGCTCTGAATGCCGGACTATTCATTTTTCAAAAACACATATATTCAGAGAAGACTTCTTTCTGCTGAAATAAGTACCAAGTTATAATTTGTTTTCCCAGTATTCATGACTCAAAAGTGTTCGACCATTGAACACTGAATTTTAGTCTCCAACCCAATGTGACCTCTTATAAGCATTGTGTCCTCTTAGCGACTAAAATGTGTAGCCAAAAGGAATTGGAGATCAGTGTGATTCTAGTGGTACTATTGCCACACCCGCACAATGCCTAGAACGCCCACAATTTGTGTTGGAATTTTTGGAATAAAAATTAGCTTTAAAAAATGTCTAAAATAATGTGTTAATTACTTTGACGATCAACAGTGATCAGTGGTGAAGCAGCCCAAACCGCTCTGTTTGCATTTGAAGCGACTTGTAATGAAAAAAATGAAATGAGAGTGGTGGACGATACTCTCAAAATTACAGCAAGTAAAGCGAGATTTCGAGTATAAGCATATGCAAGAAGGTTGACTTTCGTTTTTATAGGTTTTTAGTTGTAATGAATCCATGTCGACAATTTTCCCGAATTTCTTTCAAGGAAATTCAAAAATATGAAAAGGGGATTTCTTCATAATTAACGTAAACCCGGAATACAGTGAGGCGAC
>CAJQUW010004949.1:0-37795 GCA_907163375.1 Prostheceraeus crozeri
CACACCCCACCCCCACCACCCCCACCCCACACCCACCCCCCCACACCCCCACCCACCACCATCACCGCCCACCACACCACCCCCCCCCACCACCCCAACCTTACACCCCCCCCACCCCACCCCCCACCCGCCCGCTTATGACCAACCCCACCCAACCCAAACCCCAACACCCACCCCACCCCCCCCACAACCAACCAACCCACACCCACCACCCCCCCCCCCCCCACACCACCACCCACCCACCACCCCACCCCCAACACACCCAAACACCACCCAACCCACCGCCAATCACCCCCGACCACCACCCCCCCACCAATCCACCCACCCACACCAACCCCCCCACCCACCACAAATACCCACCCCCACACAACCCCCCCACAACCCCCCAAAACCCACCCCCCACACCACCCACCCCACCACCACCCACAACCAACCCCACCCACACCCCACCACCCACCCCAGCACCCCACACCCCCCCCACCACCACCCACCACCCCACCACACCACCCACCCCCCACCCAAACCCCACCACACCCCCCCCACACCCCACCCACCCCCCACCCCACCCCCACACCCCCCCACCCCACCCCACCACCCCACCCACCCACCACCCCCACCCACCCACCCCACACCCACCCCCACCACCCACCCCACCCCACCCCCACCCCCACCCCCACCCCCACACCCACCACCCACCCCCCACCACCCACCACCCCACCACCCCACCCACCCCCACACCACCCACCCCCCCCACCCACCCCCCACCCCACCCCCCCACCCACCCCCCACCACACCCCCACCACCCACCCCCACCCACCCCACCCCACCACCCCCACCCACCACCCACACCACCCCCCCACCCACCCACAACACCCCACCCCCCCACACCACCCACCACCACACCCCCCACACCCCCACCCCCACCACCCCACACCCACCCCCCACCCACCCACCCCCACCCCCCCCCCCCCCCACCCCCACCCACCCCCACCCCACCCCCCCCCACCCACCCACCCCCACCCCCACCCCCCACCCACCCCCCACCCCACACCCACCCCCCACCCACCCACACCCACCCACCCCCCCACCCCCACCCCCCACCACCCACCCCCACCCCCCACCCACCACCCACCACCCCCACCCCACCCCACCACCACCCCCCACTCCCCACCCCACCCCCCCACCCACCCACCCCCACCCCCACCCCCCCCACCTCACCACCCACCCCACCCCCCAACCCCCCCCCACTCACCCCCCCACCCCACCACCCCCACCCCCCCACCACCCCCACCCCACCCACCCACCCCCCACCCCCCCCACGCCCCACCCACCACACCCCCACCACCCACCCCCCCCCACCCCCCCCCACACCCCCCCCCCACCCACCCCACTCCACCCACCACCACCACCCCCCACCCCCCACCCCACCCCCCCACACAACCCCCCCACCCCCACCCACCTCCCCACCCCACCCCCCCCACCCCACCCACACCACCCCACCCACGCCCACCACCACCACACCGCACCACTCCCCACCGCACCCCAAACCCGCGACCCCACCGCCTACCTCCACCACCTACCCCCAACCACCCATCCAATACGCCCACACCACCCTCCACCCACCGACAACCCCCAACCCCCACCACCCCCCACCACCACCCCCCACCACCCCCACCACCCAACCCCACCACAAACCATCCCAACACCCCCACCACCACACCCACCCCACACCCCCACACCACCCCACCCCCCCCACCCAACCCAACCACCAACCCCCAACAACACACCACACTACCTACCACCCCCACCACCCAAACCCCCACCCCTACCCCGAACATCCAACACCCCCACCCACCACCAGCGTTGACAAGCTGGTCGACCGAACGTAGTGCTGACGCTGAGCGAAATGCTGCAAGGATGTTTCGTCGGAAAATAAAACCCGATGTCCACAGCAGTTTTTGTCCAGTTCTAGTATTTTCTAGCGAAGCGAAGCCTGTCCGCCATAATTTTTCTTTGACAACAGAGAGAGTTTTTTGCCGACGCCCGTCCTTTAAGTCAAAGTCACATCGTCGACGCTGATAGATTCTTGCACTTATTCTCCACGACACTGGAAGCTGTTGGCAATGTCAACGCTTAATGCTGTTGGGTCACCATTCGACAAACTGTTTAATCATCCTGTCCGTTTGGGCTTTTATATTTCTTGTCGACCAAGTCTTCCTCCCTTGCAACATATGAAGCAAGATTCTCTGTAGCGTAGGCATCTTAAACCGCTGACTGACTAACTTCCAAGCGTTCAGCGATAGCACTTGCTTAAATCCGCATCAACTGTAAGCTACAATTTGTGCAACAGTCCCTCACTGGAAAGTTCTCTGAGCTTCGTCATTCCAACAAACAAAATACAGATGAAATGACACTTGTGTAGTTTCCCTTAACATCTGTATCCTGATTGGCTGATAAATGGCAGCGAATTACTCTCACTTGTCCCATCACCCAACCAGTACGTGATACAGTGGGCTAAAAATTTCACAGGTTGAAGCCTCATTCATATCCAGATCGCTGTGTCTTGCTAACTGAAGTGAACTTAGCAGCCAGCTGTGACTTCCATCAAAGCCGATCGCGCGCAGTGTCACGTTGAAAGGTCACGTCGACACTCAGACTTTCACATGACTTTCAAGAAGCAGAATTGTTGGACATGAGTTTTTATTCAAGGGTTAAAAAGGAAAATAAACTAAATAAGCTAGACTTGTGCCAACAAAAAATTCCAAACAATCATTATTTCATAATTAAACTTCCATGTTATAAAAAAAACATTATAATAATTTGTCATGTTTTAGTCAAGAAATATATATTCGACAAATATTGAACAAAAGTTCAGATCATCATTTGTCTTTATAAATCACAACAACCGCTGCTATCCAAAAAATGTAACGGTCAAAATTAATTATGCTATTACTTTTGGCCACCACTGTATATCATACCAGTCTAAAATGAAAGGAAGAAAAGAAGCAAATGTTTCAAAAAATTTTGTCAATGAGCATATAACAGGACAAAAAACAGATAAAAAACATATTGAAAATATATCTAAAACATTCTTTAATATAAAATGCAATTATATAATATGATATATATATAATATGAATGATAAAAAAACAATTTTTTGCAACTCCTACTTCACTATTTGTATAATGTCTCATGAAGCCAAGGGATTTTGAAATACGTGGCCTAATTTGAGACGGCACGTTTTTTCGCAATGTGTTGTTAAGATTCATCTCCCATATTGGCAAATCACTTTAAATGTCAGCTTTTTGGCGATATGCGTGGTGGTTCGCTTGGTTTCAACATCGTCAAAGGACACGATTAAGGTACTGCTGGATCACTGACAAGAAATGGAGGTGGGTTTTCTTTGGGGGTGGTGGGTTTTTTGATTTCACTTTGAGCATGGTTTGGCCTATATTGTCTTGAGGGTAATTTCCATCAGATCACATGTGATATTATCATCCTTCCGATCAAACGATGTACCGGTATGGCGAGAATGTGGTCCAATGTGGACTGAAGTTGATCAACATGGTGCCTTGATGGACATTAGGAGGCTTGTCCAATACTCTGAGTGTGTTTAGTTTCACAAGACTTGTGGCTGGGGGTGCAGTTAACATGATAGGAAATGACCTGACACTCCATGTCAATATGACTCTGGACCTTAGTACATTTCGTTTAAATCAGAGTAAGCATAGAATTTTTGCAGAACTCTATGTAATTTTGCGAAAAAAAAATAACGTCAATTTGCGTCCATTGGAATTAAGCATTTGTCTTCTTTGATCGTGTCTGACAGGAAGAGAATTCAACTAGAACTCTGGCAGACGCGCCGATTTCGTAAGTGTGCATACATTCTGTGAAGTGTCTCATTTTCGGCCACGTTTCCCTGCAAAAAGCCTCGGACCTATGCTGACCGGACTAAAGGTGCTCATATAAATGCACGGTTTTGCCTGCCGAAATATTAAAGCACTTTTTCAGATAAAGATCGTCAGGGCTCGCTTAGTTACCACTTAGTCTGCCCTATATGTGAAATGGTATTGGCGCATTTTCTAACTTAGACTTCAGATGTTTGATAATTTTGAAAAAAGACAGATAACATGCAGATACCACAAGGAATTCAAATGATTGGGAAAAGCACAAATATAGGTATTCATCCAAATAATGTGTCCATGAACAATTATAATAAGTAGTATTTGACTCACCATTCAAATTTCTGATTCTCTGTCCATGTCTATGGTACAATAGAATGACCCCAATGTGATTCATTTAGACTACCGATTTTTCTGAAATGCCATCACTCAGTTTTGAAAATCTGTCGCGTTGAAATACTGTTTTATTGAAACTTCGTTCCAGCTCCAAAATGTCTGTAGAAATAGTGACAAAAAAGTACAGTGTGTCGATTAATGTTGCTTTTTAAATTAAGTCCCAAATATTTGACCTTTCTGTGTGTCAAAATCCATGATTTTGTTATATGAAAAAGTTTTAAAAATACGCTTGAAAACATTAAGTCACAAAAGCACAAGTCAGTCAACTTAATTTTCTGAGAGGACGACCACCATGAAAAATATGGACAAAGGAGTCAAGTAATGTAAGTTAGTAAGTAATCTTTAATGTTCCTCCACAAACGGTAGAGCGCGTTTTATTTTACACAGCATTCACAAATCACAAATATACAATCTATACACGAATTGATCACATAAAAAGAACCATTAAGCTAAGCAAAATATGCATTAATAGAACATATTGACTGAAATTATGGACAAGTACCTAATGAAAGTGTTCGCAAACTCGATTTTGTCTTTGATTTCGACACTTTGGATATAAGTAGTAAGCAAAACTCCACTTCTGGACCGCGCAAGATGGCGGCCATCGCTGCGTCCCCCCCCCTCTGGCACGGCAGAGTGTCGTGGTCGGCCGCCGTGGTGCTTCGTGTCTGAGTCCCCCCCCCTCTGGAACGACAGAGGTTGTGGTCTGTCGTGGTGTGCCGGCCGGGTGGGTCCACGTTCACAACATGTTCGCTGACGTCCCCCCCCCTCTGCAACGACAGAGTGTGAGACTCGGGTGAGTTGGTCCGACCGCCTGGTTGACGTGGGCGACCGTCTAGGTTGACGTGGGCGACCGCCAGGATTAGTCTTGAGGCTATAGTGTGTGATGTTTTTGGTGTGTAGCGTCCAAACGAAGCATCGGATGAGAAAACGGAGGTCAGATTCGGATTCAGCGTGAAATTCTGCATCGGTAGGGTGAGTTTCAAGGCAATCGGTGAGAAAAAATTTTCAACATTTTTCGAAAAAAGACAGAGTTAGAATTTGGGACGTTTTGGTGTGTAGCGCCCAAACGAAGCATCGGATGAGAAAACGGAGGCCAGATTCGGAATCTACGTGAAATTTTGGGTTAGGAAGGATGTTTCCAGCGAAATCGGAGAGAAAAAATTTTCGGCTGACTCCCCCCCCCTGGACGGCTTGCTTCCAGTGGACGGATTTTGTCGTGCGATAGCTTGTTTGAAAGCTAAGAGTGAGACAAATTCAGTGAAAGAATCGGCTTGTTCGTATCTGTCTTCGTTCAAAAGTTAGAGCGGTTACAAGATTTTAGGTCGGAGCTCGCTCACCTGAAAAATCCTAAGTGTCAGAGTGACTTTGTATGGGTAAAATTTTGAAAATTTTCCAAAGTGTGGAATTTCGACCTGGGACCGTCACCAAAACATTTTTCATCAAATTTCACTGACCCCCCCCCCCCCGACAACAATCTTCTAACTTTGGTTCTAGTGGACGGATTTTGTCTTACAGCTACTCGTTTGAAAGAGGAGAAAAAACTGCTCGACAACATTTTTTGTTGCGAGTCAATCGGACCAGCCGTTCACAAGTTAGAGCGGTTACAAGATTTTAGGTCGGAGCTCGCTCACCTGAAAAAATCCTAAGTGTCAGAGTGACTTTGTATGGGTAAAATTTTGAAAATTTTCCAAAGTGTGGAATTTCGACCTGGGACCGTCACCAAAACATTTTTCATCAAATTTCACTGACCCCCCCCCCCCGACAACAATCTTCTAACTTTGGTTCTAGTGGACGGATTTTGTCTTACAGCTACTCGTTTGAAAGAGGAGAAAAAACTGCTCGACAACATTTTTTGTTGCGAGTCAATCGGACCAGCCGTTCACAAGTTAGAGCGGTTACAAGATTTTAGGTCGGAGCTCGCTCACCTGAAAAAATCCTAAGTGTCAGAGTGGCTTTGTATGGGTAAAATTTTGAAAATTTTCCAAAGTGTGGAATTTCGACCTGGGACCGCCACCAAAACATTTTTCATCAAATTTCACTGACCCCCCCCTGGACAGCAATCTTCTAACTTTGGTTCTAGTGGCGGTTTTTGTCTTACAGCTACTCGTGTGTAAGAGGAGAAAAATTCACTGCTCGACAACATTTTTTGTTGCGAGTCAATCGGACCAGCCGTTCACAAGTTAGAGCGGTTACAAGATTTTAGGTCGGAGCTCGCTCACCTGAAAAAATCCTAAGTGTCAGAGTGGCTTTGTATGGGTAAAATTTTGAAAATTTTCCAAAGTGTGGAATTTCGACCTGGGTCCGCCACCAAAACATTTTTCATCAAATTTCACTGACCTCCCCCCCCCTGGACAGCTAGCTTCTATCTTGGCTTCTAGTGGACGGATTTTGTCGTGCAATAGCTCGTTTGAAAGCTAAGAGTGAGACAAATTCAGTGAAAGAATCGGCTTGTTCCTATCTGTCTTCGTTCACAAGTTAGAGCGGTTACAAGATTTTAGGTCGGAGCTCGCTCACCTGAAAAAATCCTAAGTGTCAGAGTGGCTTTGTATGGGTAAAATTTTGAAAATTTTCCAAAGTGTGGAATTTCGACCTGGGACCGCCACCAAAACATTTTTCATCAAATTTCACTGACCTCCCCCCCCCTGGACAGCTAGCTTCTATCTTGGCTTCTAGTGGACGGATTTTGTCGTGCAATAGCTCGTTTGAAAGCTAAGAGTGAGACAAATTCAGTGAAAGAATCGGCTTGTTCCTATCTGTCTTCGTTCAAAAGTTAGAGCGGTTACAAGATTTTAGGTCGGAGCTCGCTCACCTGAAAAAATCCTAAGTGTCAGAGTGACTTTGTATGGGTAAAATTTTGAAAATTTTCCAAAGTGTGGAATTTCGACCTGGGACCGTCACCAAAACATTTTTCATCAAATTTCTCTGAACGAGGGGGGGGGAGGTCAGTGAAATTTGATGAAAAATGTTTTGGTTAAGGTCCCAGGTTGAAATTCGGAAGTTTTAAATTTTTCAAAATTTTCACCACACTGGAGCTCTCACACTTAGGAATTTTTTCACTTGTGGCATGTTACATGGACATGTGCTGGCGGACCAACTTCCCGTGGTCATATGAGAATGGTTCAGGTGTCATATTGTAAAGAATGATGAGACAAATCGTTTGCAACAAACCGCATGTCGCTACGATGAATACTTTCGGAGATAGAGCCATTTTAAGTTTTCTTCCGAGCATATATAAACCCCCGACAACGTAAGTCTGATCACTTCATCGAAAGACGAGGTAAGCGACGGTCGTCGCTCTGAGCTCCCGATATCGGGTGCAAAGGACTCTATCTTTTGAAGTAGGCAAGCTATCTTGCTACTTCAAAGTTTGTATGATAGAGTTTGATAGTGTCTTTACTACTGATAAAATTTTTTAAAAGTAGTATGAGTAGTAAAATGCGGAATTTTTTAAAAATTCTTAATTTTCACTTTTTTCAAAGTTTTAACATATAGACTAAGGTTTTCAAGTATCCTGAGTTCAAATATGCTATCAGATTTGAAATTTAACTAAGTCTAAGGCAGCTTTGAGGGGTTAGATCCCAGCTACTGATCACTACCTTTGACTCGGCGTTCCTGTTACCACTTCGGGGCAGTGACAATGATGTCTTCAGCTGTAAAGAGCGGGTATCGGGGAAGATCTCTCACTTCCCTAGTGATCGGTACAAGGCCTTCGGGCTGTCGACGGGATCGAGTGCCACTCACTACACTCTTTAGGAATATGACTGTACTACATGATTCCAAACTTATACAAATTTCATTATCTTACAGTTCACAATAAAATCTAACATGGCCAATGACAAAAATCGCAAATATCACATCAAAATGTGCTCTTGTGGGCGAGTTAATCGCAGTGCGGACGCCAAAGCTCATGTGAAGAAGGCGGGCACCGGCCACATGATTGTCTTGAATAGGGTTGCTTGCGTAAAGTGTAGAGTGCTGAAGGGTGATGAGGATGAGGTGCGTTTTTACAGAGTGCATGCTGACTGTAGTGGTGGTTTAGTGACTGATTTGAGATTTACGCAGTTGATTGTGGAAGAGAGGGAGCGAATGTTGGCGAATGTTGCGAATGTTGTTGAGAATGTTGTTGAGAATGTTGTTGAGAATGTTGTTGAGAATGATGAGTTGGCGAGAGCGGTTGCGTCGTTGGAGGGTGAGATTGAGCAGCGGAAGAGAGTGCTTGAGAGTGATGATGAGGATGATGTGGATTTAGATAGGGAGCGTGTGAGGAAGCGTGTGAGGAAGTTGAGCTCTTCGTCATCGGAGGTGTCCAACATCGTCATCACCGACCCCCCGAAGAGCTCATCTTCCCCAAAAGTGAAGAGTGGTGGGATTCGTATGCAGTCGGCGAGGTGGTTGAAGGATGAAGAGAAGAGACATGTTTCGCAGCAGATGGCGCATGAGTTGTTAGTGAATAAGTTTGAGAGTTTGAAGAAAGTGAAGGATGAAGTTGTGAAGGAGTTGGATGAGTTGAAAAAGAAGGATTTGAAGTCGAAGGAGGTGGCGGATGAAAACATTAGAATGAGGCGTTGTGTGACTGATTTGAAGAATAAGACGCGAGAGTTGGAAGAGAAGAATGATGCGTGTGAGAAGAGGGCGAGTGCTGCGGAGAGAAGAATGAGAGATGCAGAGGCGAAGTTTGAGGAGATGATGAAGGAGATGAGTGTGTTGAGAGCGAGGAATGTTGAGTTGGAGAGGACTGTGGCTCGGCGGGGTGATGAGAGGCAGGCGTGTGAGAAGTTGGAGCGCATGAGGGATGAGTGGGAACGTGTGAATGAGGATCGTTTGTTTGAATTTCACATCCCTATTCGGGACAATCATTTGGCCGGCGAAGTACTCGTAAACCAGAATTTAGACGAATCCATCCTATGCTACAACGGTCATCCCACGAAAAAATGCCTCCACGCCAGCTTACGAATGCGCGGTCACTTGCATAAATTTTCGATTCGGAAACGCGCGAGACTACCTAAGGATGACTAACTTGGTAAGTGAAAAGCAAATAAGATAGTATATCCTATTCTAATACATATCATTTTCATTGCAGATCTTTGCCCGCCTTCACCACCCCATCAATTTACTCCCGAGAACGAACCATCGGCTCTCTTAAGGGCCACCTAGGGGCAAGACATGATAGAACCTCCACGCGGTTTGCCCTGGGCAGTCTTCGGACTGGCGAATACTATCATTAAGTTGAATCTGCTATCAGTCAACTTGAACGTTGCGTCGCGTTAGAGGGGTATATAAACCACTGCCTCTCATTTCATTTCATTTCAATCATGCAGACGCCGAACAGTCAAGTTAGCTCTCCTCGCGGACCGCAGATAAGGCCGCGAAATTTATTTGAGGAGTTTGTCAGGCTAGAGGAGCAAGACAGAGTCCACAACAATCTTGCTCGGATTGGCAATCCGATGACAGCAACTGCTGTCAATCCAACGGAATGGTGCTACATTCCACTCTATACTCACATGCCAGTTAGTGTGGAAGTCGACAGTGCTACCAAAGAGAGAGTCTTTGACTCTCTCAGCAGAATTGGTAGGCTGTAGGATGACGACTCCCGAGAACGAACCATCGGCTCTCTTAAGGGCCACCATGGGGCAAGACATGATAGAACCTCCTCGCGGTTTGCCCTGGGCAGTCTTCGGACTGGCGAATACTATCATTAAGTTGAATCTGCTATCAGTCAACTTGAACATTATGCAGTCGATTGCTATCCCTGAAGCATTCTGATTCGCTGTTGAGCAATTCATTGTTGAAAACCCTATATAAGCCAGAAGATTGTAGCGCTTCTCATTCAATTTGAAGTCACGATGGAAGCGACATCTGCCGACAATATTCCCGTCTTCACTGATGAAGACAACGGCATTCCCGAGTTCGTCATCCTCGACGAGTGGGATGAGGATGAGAAGAAGGGGAAGATCAAGAGGATCGTTTGGACGGATGAGGTGTGGACTCCAAATACCACCCGCATCCGAAAGGTGCCAGATGCACCACCACGGCTTAGGCGGTATAGGGTATACGAGAACCTAACCGTCATACCTATTGACTATTCAAGCCAATAGTCATCTTGTTACTCCCGAGAACGAACCATCGGCTCTCTTAAGGGCCACCATGGGGCAAGACATGATAGAACCTCCTCGCGGTTTGCCCTGGGCAGTCTTCGGACTGGCGAATACTATCATTAAGTTGAATCTGCTATCAGTCAACTTGAACGTTGCAAATGCAGTTCGGTGTAATACTTCCTTTCGACGGGCGTTCCTGTAAAGGGCGGCGGTGAAACCCGTAGCTATGTATACCGCAAGGGACATTCGGCAATGGTCAATCTTGTTAAACCTCTCTGCGTCATGTTTGCAAGTGATTGCCTCTGTCTCAACGTAGTATGCATTCGCGCCAGGGCGACATTTAGCCAACTGTCGAAGGTTGCCTAAAACTTTCCATTGCATACGTTATGAGAACCATGAGTTCTACCTGTCTCTATCAATGAGACGAATTGATGAATGGAATGAAATGGGAGGACACTCACGCGCCACACGCAACATAACACACTTCTCTCTTCCGTAGTCTAACAAGCTCTTTACACATGGATCGCAGTCGATTGCTATCCCTGTATCAGAAGTGTAAGCTATCTTAATTTATTTGACACTATTTTATCTACCATCATCGTCCATATGAAATGTTTTTAGATTTACAAGTTAGACTAAGCGTGCTACTATTTCCAAATGAAAAAGTATACATGGTTAAATCATCCACTTAAGCCCATCCATAGTCTAACAAGCTCTTTACACATGGATCGCAGTCGATTGCTATCCCTGTATCAGAAGTGTAAGCTATCTTAATTTATTTGACACTATTTTATCTACCATCATCGTCCATATGAAATGTTTTTAGATTTACAAGTTAGACTAAGCGTGCTACTATTTCCAAATGAAAAAGTATACATGGTTAAATTATTCACTAAAACCCCATTCAAGTAAGTCAGTATGAAAGCAAAGATAATACGAAATAAACATTTATTATGGCATGTATTTCAAAAGGTCTTCATCGTCAATATCGTCCCAGAGTCTGGCTTCACATAGATTACAAAAACAGTTGAGCTGCTTTAAACGTTCTTCTGCAGCGTCCCTCACTTTCTCAATGTACGCCCACTCCGCCACGGTTCGCGGTTGGGAGTTAGGGGTGTACCACTCCCATATTTGATGCAAGTGCGACTTGCTGGTCATCTCCATCACCCCTTCGGCATCATATTGTAAATATTTCCACCGTATGCCTGTTAGGTCGGGCAACTCCTCTTCATCCTCCTCCGATAATGATAACTTTCGTATATTGTCGAGATTGTATGTCTTCTCCACCTTCGCCTTTCTTGGTGCATTTGGTGTAACGAGCACCTTTGCTGATGTATATGGAGAGGAGAACTCCAATGCGGTATTTGGTGTTGTTGGAGGACTTGTCATGTTGTCTTTGAAATGCTGACTTTGAATAATGATAACTTTAACATTTTTCTAATTCTTAAGTATACACAAGCAGCCAATCAGAATGAACATCCAATGAATGAAGAGGATGAAAGTATATAAGCAAAGTGACATTCAGGTCATTTCATTTAATCTGTGAATCATACAAGTGACGAACGCACGATCTCTCTCTTTGACTATTATTTGAGTGAAGTCTCTATCTTGTAGAAGTATCAACCTTAAACTTGATTTCGTTGAAATGGTAAGTTGAAAATTTCCTCTCATCTCCCTCAAACGTGTGACTAATAGCATCTTCCTCAATTTCAGGCATCAACTTCATCACCAACGCCCTCTCTTCTCGAGGAAAGTTTAGAGTTATTGAGTCAAGGTAGGTTGTAACACTACACTGAGGCTTGAACAGAGATGAAAGAATGATTTCTCTTTCAGGTGATGTGAGTTCCAGCTCAGGACTCTCGCGGCAAGGCAACGAGTGGGAATGTGCCGACTGCGGACATATGTTTACAAGGAAGCACAGTCTCCTTCGACACATCAAACAACGTGTGTGTCAACGCAAAGCGGTGTCAATCTCCGGAGGTGAAGTTGATTCTGACGATGACATCTCCTTTCCTTGCGATTTGTGCCCTCTTTCTTTTGATAGTCACTTTCAGCGATCTTCGCACAGACTTCAACACACGCATGCAAATGATCACTACACCAACGGTACCTCTACCATCTCCCTCATTAATGTTTCACATAATAATTTAGTACGCGACTACTGCATGGAGTCCAATACTCAAATTGTAGATTTTCCTGAGTGGCTCCTTCAAAATTCTAACATTATCGAAGCGCTCTTCAATAATTTAGACAATTTTAGAATGAAGGCGCTCATCTACCTTAAACTAAAATATATTAAAATAGATTTTCAAACGGGTCAAGTGACGGAGAGAATACAGTTTCATATTCCTTCCTCTTCCGCAACCGAAGTTGTAGACTGCGAGTCTTGGCTAAATTTTCACATTCAATGTTTAAAATCAAATGTAGATAAATTCAATCAACGCGACAGCGCTCTCATTTTTGATGGTGTGGACTCAGCCATATTCAAAATTTCCCTATTAGAAAGTCATGCAGCTCGAGGCACATTTAAACTTCCAAAAACGTTGTATAATAAGAAAGCTGTCATCAATGTTGATTGTAAATCACAGTGTTTCAAATATGCAGTCCTATCCATCCTTCACTATAATGATATCAACGCGCATCGAGATCGCACCTATAGCTATAGACAGTGGGAGGATGAACTAGACTTTGAAGGTTGTGATAGTAACAACATGAAAATCAAAGATGTAGAAACGTTCGAAAAACATAATAAGATTAAAATTGTCGTTCACGTGTGGGAGAAGGGGTTGAAGGGTGCCCGCTATAATTCACGTTCAACTTGTTATGAACGTGTAGTCAACCTCTTATTAGTAAAACAAGATGATAGCGAGGAATGGCACTACTGTGGTATTCCCAAAATCTCTCGCTTGTACACTCACTTGGGGCACTCTAAAAGAGGTGAACATTTTGTATGCGACCGCTGCATCCGCTCATTTTGGAGTAAAGATAAATTTGAAACTCACTATGAATGGTGCAAGCGAGGTAAATTACAAATGGAACGCATGCCCAAAGATAAAATATTTTCACATAGGGATAATGGTGACGAATTAAGTCCCCTGCGTGTCATTTACGCAGACATAGAATGCTACATTGATGATATCATCCACAAGCCAGCAGCCATATCCTGCTATGAAGTATGGCATGACCACTTTAGGAATAGACAAAACAAAATGCATACTTGGCAAGGTGAAGATTGCATTTCAAAATTTCTAGAATTTCTCGATAAAGCTGCAAAATTTCAACAATCATATGATTCCCAATTGCAGCGTAAGTCACTACATATGTCAGATGAAGACAAACAAAAATTTGAAAGTTGCACATCCTGTCCTAAATGTCATAAAACGTTTGATGACGATAAAATTAAGAAAGTGCGTGATCATGATCACATCACTGGTAAATTTAGAAACGCACTCTGCTCCAAATGTAACTTTTCACTTAGGTTGAGACGTCGTGTACTACCCGTCATTTTTCATAACTTTAAGGGCTATGACAGTCATATGCTCATAAAAGGAGGGTTGAGCCAGATGAAATCGTGGCAGTTTAATGTAATAGCACAAACGAGAGAAAAATTCATGGCAATGACAGCAAAAGTACCAGTAGATAAAACTAAAGAAAATAAGACAGTCTTCTTCGAAATAAAATTTTTAGATTCATTTCAATTCATGTCAGCGTCACTAGCTTCTCTCGTTCGTAATCTCAAGTTTCTTCCCCATAGTCAAACTTTGAAGAAACACTATCCAAACTTAACGGATGAAATAATCACTCGCAAAGGAGTCTTTCCTTATGCGTATTTTAGCTCAATGTCTAAACTAAATGAAACAACCCTTCCTTCCATTGACAAATTCAAAAACGATTTGACGGGTGAAGATTGTCCAGTAGAGGACTATGAACATGCTCAAGAGGCATGGTTAAAATTTAATTGTAAAACGTTTGGCGATTATATGATCGCTTACTTAGAATTAGATGTCATTTTGCTGGCTGATGTCTTTCAGGAGTTTCGACGAGTGGCATTAGAAGAAGACAAATTAGATCCTATCCACTTTGTCAGTCTACCAGCCATGTCCTTTAAATCAGCCTTTAAAATGACTGGTGAGACCATTCATCTCTTACAAGACCCGGAGATGTATAATATATTTGAGCGCGGAATACGCGGTGGTCTCACATTTGTAAATAAACATCATATAAAATCTGAAACAGTAGGTGATGATCATATCCACCTAAAGTACTATGACCAAAATAATTTATATGGCAGTTCACTGTCTAAACCACTACCTCATTCCGAGTTTAGTTGGTTAAATCAAAATGAGCTTGAGTATTACTCCAACCCTTCAAACATACTGAATATTCCAGATGAAGGTGATTGGGGATATTATTTTGAAGTGGATTTGATTTATCCAAATAGTATTAAAAATAAAACTGCTGATTTCCCACTCGCACCTGAATCTGGCGAAGTGACTGAAGATATGTTTTCACCATTCATGTCACAATTTCATAATAACTTAACAGAGTGTGGACAGCCAAGGTACAAACCATGCCGCAAACTTTTACTCACCCAATATGATAAGAAAAATTATCTCGTACACTTCTGCATATTAAAATTCTATTTAGAAATGGGCATGCTTCTAAAGTCAGTTCACCGCATTATCAAATTTAGACAGAAAGCCTTCCTCAAACCCTACATAGATAGTAACAGTCAAAAACGTGCACTCGCCCAAAATAATTTTGAAAAGGATTTTTATAAATATAAGAATAATAGTCTATTCGGAAAGACCATGGAGGATGTTAGAAAACGTATGAATTACAAACTAGTCGTTGATGAACAAAAATATCACAAATTGACCTCATCACCTCTTTTCATTGATAGAGACATCATCGATGAGGATCTTGTAGGTGTTAAAATGATTAAATCAGAAGTTGAGTTGTGCAAACCCATCTATATTGGGCAAGCCGTTTTAGATTATTCCAAGCTTGAAATGTATCAACTCTTCTACAAAATATTAAAACCATGCCCTCTCGTAAAAGAGGTTCGCTTGCTGGGTGGTGATACAGATAGTTTCTTTTTAGGAATTACCACTCAAAAAGATTTAAATTTTAATGAAGTAGGTAAGTCATTAGAAAAATATTTCGATACATCTAACTACAATCCCACTCATCCACTCTATTCCATACAGAATAAAGCCAAACTTGGTTGTTTTAAGGATGAAACAGCAGGAAAGGAAATAGATGAAATGATTCTCCTCCGTCCTAAAATGTATTCCATGAAACTAAAAGAATGTGCAGATAGTATTAAGCGTGCTAAAGGTATATCAAAATCCATTGTTCATAAAATGAAACATCGGTCCTATAAGAAGGCCTATAAAAATAAAACTATAACGTTTGTCAATATGACAATCTTAAAATCTCAAGTTCATACTGTGAAAACGTACACGTTCAAGAAACGAGCACTTTCAGCATGGGAGGATAAGAGGTGTTGGATAGGACATAACACATCTCTTCCACATGGACATCCTGACACAAACATACCTCCACCCAAAAGAATAAAACTCACGCTACCACATTCAGGAGATGTATTGACATAATCAACTTTAACTCAGTATTTTGATGTTGCTTTTTGTAGATATACATGGTTGTTTTATGTATCGTATGAGATCGTTTCTTCCTTGTGAATATATGCCTACAGTCAGCCCATTCCCCCTATATCTGTGAAAAGACTTTTTCATATACATATTTTTATTTCAATAAACATATCACAATGACTTCACTTTGTTTTCCGAAACACTAAAGTTACGAGGGATTTAGTATCTTTCACATGGATACACTCTTGTAAACCATTGGTAATTTTGATAGCAATAGAGGGTATAGTTTGTTTGACGACGGGATGATAGAAAATAGATTCAAACATCTTCTCGACTATTCCATATGAAGCGTCTTTATCATGAATGAAATCACGTAAAATGTATTCTTTTTTCTCGCCAACAGAAATAGGTAAAATCAAATCACTTTGAATGTAAAGGTGTTGTTCATGTTTATCAAGTGTCATTGGTGTTTCTATACCAATCGTATGCGCAGCAGCAAACACAGTTTGTAGCATTGAAAAGCCAAAGAGTTTTTTCAAATTTTTACTCAATTGACATTGAATGTCATCACCCAGTTTCAGAACAACGCGTTGTTTTTCAATTGAAAACGAAATGTGGTGTGTCTTTACATCATATTTACTTTTCATCACATGCTTCAACTTCTGTTGTATATAAGGATTTACTACATGAATGAAGCTTTCAACTGTATGATATAGACGCGGCATTATATTGATAGCAACTTTAGATTCTTCATAAGACTGGTAAATTTTCTTGATGCGATCGCCATAGATGTCCACCCACCATTCATCATTAACTGAATCAGCTTTAGTGTGATATTCATGAGAACCATACACCACACCGCTTCCAATAATAGGCGTATAATGTCTTACAAAATGACGCAAGGTTGGAGAGAAATAAACTGTAAGTTTGTCATTATATTTCTGAATAACCAACTTATTTTTGTCCGCCATAATTTTCTCTCCATACTTCTTACCCACAGTCTCATTCCATCGTTTTACTAACTCAATAAGTGATAAAGGTTGAACACCACGCTTTTTCAAAATGATGCGTTCTTCGCATTCTACAACATCTTCATCAAATATTTTAAATCTATAATGAAATTTGTTGATTCGAGTTGAATAAACTTTTTTAACATTTGCAGTAGCAATTGACGTTAGATGTAGTCCATGACCAAAACCAAGATGTGGATAGAATTCACTATCCAACCTCAGCGTAAGACCTTTAGTAAAAGAATGAAAGCGGAGGAACTGTCTCCCACTCCAATGATAGATAGTAAACTCATAAGCTTTCTGATTTTTATTCTTCATGATGGAAGTATTGCCACTGTTGAATGCCTTAATAATTTTCTCATTCCCAAATGGCTCATAAGAATCTGATTTTATCTGAATCCATTCATAGTTCCACTTTCCATCTGATGTTAAATTGTATGGGAACTGAAATGCATTATTCATCGTTATTCCATCATGGGTGCGAGGAGTCAATATCATTTCTTCCAAATCATTCACATTCTGAATATTGCTATCATAGCAAATACTAGAAACGCCAACTTCCCATTCACCTTCTAAATGCAGTGGCCGATTTAATTCTACTCGATAGTCTGATGGTTTATTTTTGGGAAATTTATTCATAGAAGCATTACTGGGCAAGTAGATTAGAAACGAGTCCTTATTTTCACTTTCCATATTATTCACATTGGAAAAATATATTAGCATACTTTTGCATTAACTCTTCATTCGGAAATGGAGTGTAATACTTGTCACAGCATCTTTATGAAAAGGAATCAACGCACCAGCATCATCATAAATGGCAATATCAATTTGTGGGATGTAGTTTGATTTCAGCTTTGTATAATGCACTTTCTTGAAAGTATGCTCAGATAAAATACTGCAGCTTTTTGGCTGGTATGGTATCATTGCTAGCAATGGAGCTTCAACATCTCCCACACGTACATCTTCACCAATATTGGAATATATCTGAAAATAGTTAATACGACGCGATAGCGACATGTCTGCGCTAGCTTTGGTTACAGTACCACTTTTAAAGATATTTTGATCAAAACCCAAAATGTCCATTAGAGTTTTATCCATAATTAGTTCAATACCTTTTCCATTTATAGTGAGAGACAAAGTACCTTCTTTTTCAGAAAATGAAATATGTTGCTCATTAATCACTTCATTTAAATAATCTACAACCAATTTAACCGAAGTAATAATGCGAGGCATCAACACTCTTGTTTCATGTAAGAAACCACCAAAAGGCTCTACACACTTTCTGTATAAAGATACGGCCCATTCTGTATCAAATTGATTTGACCTTTCACATGGTAAATGTTGCTTATCAGATTTTCCATGAACAGCTGCAGAACGATGTCGTAAGAACTGATGAAAATCTTTTGAACAAACTAATACTAGATCATCATCATTTAATTTGCTTATTGCAATATGATTAGATGATTTAATATAAGTCAATGTTGCCACTTGTTTGTCATCAACTCGAAGGAGATAATTAAATTTCTTCAATAATGTTTCAGGAGTCATGTTTGTCTTTCTTGGCTTAATCACAATCTTCTTCACCAACGTCTTCTCATTTCTTGGAATAAGATCTACATAATAAGCTTCCTCTCGATATATTAACTGTTTATGACCACTTATGTGGTAATTAACGTTAAAATTATCATAGCTTGTTAAGGCGCTAGCGAGGTAGCCTAAATCATTTCTTAAACTTGGACTTAAACCAACAATCCAATCTTTCTCAACTACATGATGTACATAATTATAATCATCATTGTGCGGAGTAAATTGGACAATATGTTTACACGCTTTATTCAAGAAATCATATATAAACTTTTTACATGATAAGAGATCTTTCTTTGGCCACTGTGGAATGTATACTCGGCACCCCTTTTCACATTGATAAGCAGCTGTACGCCTCATATTAATAGTCATCACCTCATGATCAAAAGTATAGACACAGTTGCTATAAACAAGTTGAGTGACACCCACTTCCCAATTCCCATTTAGCTGTTGTGCATGATCAATGGGAGTAGAAAAGAGTGCGGCTCGATTGCTAGTAAATCTCTTTGTAGCCGCATTGCTAAGCAAAATATGATAAAACGACATTTTTATATTGCTAATCTGCAACTTTGCATAACATCATGAAGACTTGGATTTTGGACTCTCTACAATATATCAGAGTTGATCGTGATGGAAACGTACATTTCAAAAATTCTCATGGTCATACATCAAGAGGAATTACATTAACATGGCGACAATTTGTCAACCTCAATGATATCATGAGGGATTTGGAATATTTTGAAACATTAAGATTCATCTCCTTGGGTGATCAAGTTTGGCTTCAACATTACAGAAATGAAATTCAAATCTACCATTCTCATTCCGCAAACTGTTTCTCATTTCGCAAATACAATTGGGAGAAGTATAGAAGATACATACATCGCTCCATCATGACATTTATTCGTCGTGAGTTCATCGCCCTACTATGCAAATCTTAATCAGATATGATTACCATGCACCATGAGTTGGAAATTAGATTCCCTACAACGTATTGAAACGGATCATGATCGAAACGTCTATTTCAAAGATTCAACTGGAAATGTGAGAAGAGAGTTTGTTTTATCTTATCGTCATTTTCAATCTCTACATCATATCATGAAGGACTTGAAATACTTCTATATGAAAAGACATTCACGTATTGGAAATCGCATCTGGCTGCGCGTCAACAATCGGCGAATTCAACTCTATCATTCCCAACTTCATACTAACTTCACATTTCATCAAGGTAGTTGGGAAAAGTATAAAAGAAAGGTACATCGCTCAATTTACTCATTCTTTCATCATGAAGCGCCATCGCTACACCATCGTCAACATTCTCCGTCGCTTCAGACTCTACACCAAAATCGATCTCACAACATTACGCCAACAGCTTCCAAACAGCAAGTATTACCCGGGCCGTCCTCAAATGTTAGTGGTGAAGATGAACAATTCGCGGAATCTTCAACTCTTCCCAAATGGGACTGTACAGATTCTCGGCGCCCTTTCTCATTCATCGGCGCAGTCAATGCGCTTAGAGCTACAAAGACTACTACGTCGGATATGGAAGAGGGAGAGGTGTGTGATGTCGAATCTGACTGTGGACAATATGGTGATCTCTACTCAATTGAGTGACAGTCTATCATTTTTGAAGATTCGTACCAGCAGTTACAGTTTGTGTTATGAACCCGAACTTTTTCCTGCAGCTCTCATTAGTTGTTGGTTGCCTGTGCATGTGGCAATCTTTCATAATAGTAAAGTGATCATTACTGGACTAAAATCTCATGAACAAGCAAATATGATCCTAGACTATCTCATTGAGTATGTACGTACCCAGCGGATTGTAAAATAAAAAACAATTTTTCCAACATGATGTTTTTATTTCAAATCATGATAGAACTTACAAATCATTTTTTCATTAGAGGATGGATTACATGAAAAGTTTTGAATAACAGATGCAAATCGAGATACATGTAAACGTTTTAAGATGAAGTACAGTACAAAAGCACCACACGTTGATGAAAGTGGATGTTGTAGTATGCGTTCATTTCGCTGATATTGACGCGTATGTTTTCTCAACCACTGCTGTGTTGGTATATTTGGAGGTTGAGCAAGAGAGTCAAATAGTTCACCACGTCGGTCTTCTCCAATAAAGATCGCTTTCCAATGCTCACCGCCTAAATTCTGTGAATGAGTGTTTAGCACAATAAAGATGGGATAGTGATTTACTGCAGGTGGTAAGGTATCGAGTGAATAGACATTATCGAAAGCTTTCAACGTCGCTTCGTCTGCATTACGCTGCACTTTAGTCTTAATATCGTCAGCAGTCAACCAACTCATTAACGATTATACTGAAGAATCACGTCACGATACTTTGTAATTTCAATATTTGAATCGAAGACTGCATAAATTAATACATTGATCGTCTCAGGTAGTGTTCTTTTGAACGTCAAATCCAAACGAATATTATGAGGCACGTTCGCTTGACGATAGGGTGCACTAATATCGCTGTCAGCAGTCAAATCAAATGCATAAATAGTATATCCACTCTTAAACTCTTTCATAGTCAGTCCGTTGGTATCATCCGTATTGTAAAAGCCAAAGACATCCATAAAATCAACATAACTGCGCATAAATTGATCCGAAGCAAAATCTGGTTTGTAGGGTGGACCAGGATGACTCACACCATTAACACGTAAAGCAATTTCACTTAACTGATTGTGTTTAAAATTGAAAGGATTCTTCTTTATATTACCATTAAATGCATCATTTTCAACCATTGCCACCATGAGGAGCTTCGGTGCTTCCGATGGAAAGAGGCCATCTTTCATGAAACTCTTTTGATCTTTCGGAATTGTAAAGGTGAGAAGCTTTGTATGCTGAACGGGGTAAATGGCATTTTGGCGGTTAAGACCTTCAGCATGTCCTCTAATGACACTTGGATTCGGTACTACTCGACGAATGTAAAGTGCAATATCTTCCACATGAATTCTAAAATTGTCAACTTTAGCAAATGCATTCAGCGCAAATTCAGGCTTATTCAATGTCAGCTTGAGTCGCATGCTGGTATTACAGAGTAAAAACTTTGACTGTCTAAAGAAGTCTAAATTCAGCGGACCATATAGCTGACATACTCTACTATCTTTAATCATAGCAGATCGCTTTACAAAGCCACTGTTTGTTTCAACATCAAATTTTCCTGCTTCATCTCTGTACCATCCCATGGCTTCCATATGACTTTTTTGTGCTGCTGGATGAAACTGCGATACATGAGTGAAATATGATTTATAGGGATAATCGCTTTGACCACCTTCCACCTGCTGCTCTCCAATCGTTAGAGAAACATCGCGAAGTAATGTAGTCAATGGTAAATTGTTCAGTCCAACTTTATGCGCATCGTCAATAGCAGTTCCATCTGCTTGCTGAATTCTAAACCTCAAATCAAGCATCGCATAACTCAAATCTATGTAGTCATCACTACCACCAGGAATAACAAATTCAATGGGGCCAGCATTCTCAGCTGTTCGAGGATGATAATCTACAATACTTGAACTAAGAATATCTGTCTGTATGGCTTGTTGATCGAACAAACAAAAACCGGAAGTTTTACACTCCATGATTAGAAGTTATAGCAGCGTCGTCGTTTAGCGCCTGATGAATGATTAGAGCCTCTGCGACGTTTGCGTGAATGCCTTTTGACTGAAGATTGCACCTTACCAGCTCCGCGATGTTTCCTCCTTCCTTTTCTCATTCGTTTAGGTGATTTCTTTCCTTGAGTAACACCAGCAATGGTCTGCTTCAATGTTTTTAAACCGCGTTCCTTCCCACGATTCAACAAACTGCTCTTGAAACTTCTACCTCTGGAAAGATCACTAGCAACATCACCAGCAAAGCCAACGGCATTACTTAAAACATTTCGTTTTAAAGATCTACCGACATTGGATATGAGAGGTGCTACAACAGATTTCAGTGCACCAAGTATGCTACCTCCACGTTGGCGGCGAGCACCGATGTAAATTTGTCCTCCACCACTTACGTAGGAGGGTCGTGAATAAAATGAGGCAGTTGGATTCATAGCTCAAACCCTAAACATTGTTAGTTACAACTTTGCATGAATCACTGTCGATCACTTAGATGAAAGATGTCGGCACGACGCATCCAAGAGTTCATACTTGAAGGATAACCAGTCCATTTAACAAGACACCATTCTTCACCTTGCCGTTTTTTACATCGAATGATTTTCTCTACCAAATATGTTTCACTTTCAGTGACTACCTCAATCTCATCGCGGTAAAAGCTACCCTCAATTTCTTCATTATCGTAATCTTTCAACTTGTAGGTGGTCGGAGAGTCTTTTTGATTAATCCTTGATACTGTAAATACCTCCTCTGTCCAATTCGGGAGGTACCCTTTAGCAAAAACACTTTTCACTTTTGAGATACGAACTTTATCGCCAATTTTCACATCACTTTTCACATGAGTGCGTTTACGTTGGAATGATTCGCGCACTTTATCTACATTGTTAGCATTTACATCTACTGGTCTGAGTCCAATAGAACGATGGATAGAGTGATTGTAGGCATGGAGTGTATCTTGTAGAACCTTTGTCCAATTTTGTGTCAAGTTGGCAGTAAAATGTCGCCACAAACGATTTTTTAATGTGCGATTAAAACGTTCAACGAGTGCAGCTTTATAAGCGCTCTTTACACTAAACAACTCAATGTCATGCCTCTCAAATAATCTTGTCACATGCTGATTTTCAAACTCTTTTCCTTGATCACTCTGAATTCTTTTTGGAATGCGACCTTCTCGAAAAATTGTTTGGAATGCTTTTGCTACTCCTTTCCCTTCTTTAGTTTTTAAAGGTTGAGCCCACGCATAACGCGAGAAAATATCAATGACGGTTAAAATAAAATTATTGCCCGAGTTATGTTTTGAAATGGAGGCAACATCGCACAAATCTGCTTGCCACTGTTCATCGATGTCATGAACAATATAATGGCGGGTGCGGTACTTCTTTTTCGCTTGTTTGTGGAGTGTATAGGTAGCCTGACCCTTTAACCATCGTTTCACTTGTGATTGTGGAAGACCACTCGCTTTTGATAATTTCTTGATAGATGCAAATCCTGCCGGATGTTTTACATCATAATAGATTGACTTCAAACGTTCAGTCGATGACGGCTGACTCTTTTTCCTCCTTCTCATCTTTTTTCTTTCTTGCCTTTCTACATTTACAACAACTGCAGCATTTAGCTTTAGCGGTTTTGCGATCGTGTTCACATTGCTTAGGGGTTTCATTATGAGAGCTGGCGCAGCAAGTGCAAGTGACAACGACATTCACCTCTGGCGGCTCATTACATGGCAAGCAACACATCTGCTTCATATTAATAGTCTGAGAACATGTATTTCCTAGGAGGAGCTGTTTTACGTTTTCCTTTTACCAGTTTTAGTGGCGATGTAGATCTACGTCGAGTTCTTCCTCTTGTTTGCTTAGTGAGTGTGGGAGGGGATGTAGCAGGTGACGTCTTAAACCAATTTGTTGGCATTTTCATCGCCTGAAGCATTGGAGTAGTAGCCACTGTTGAATCAAGTTCTTTCAATGTCTCATTATTTAAAGCAAATTTTGGCACATTATGCTTTTTCAATAGTTTAAGAAAGTATGACCAACCAGGTGGAACATAGCCCTGACGGCGCTTTCTACGTGTCGCATACTGAATCAAGTCTTCATAACGTGAAGCATCAATCACTTTATTTTCATCTGTAATGATTTCTCCTCTATCATTTACATTGAGATGGGGTTCAATACTGTTGAAAAGAGATATGGCATGTGCGCGAGATGCTAAAGGTGTAGCAGTCGATACAGAGTCACGCATCTTATTCTTCAAGTTTTTCAATTGCTCAACAGTTTCCGATTGTAATAATACAGCACGATGTGGATCTTTGATGTGAACATTTTGCTGATAATCTATTTCTTTCCTATACATTTGATTTGCAAGAGGTTGCTTTACTTGCTGCATGGCAGTCAATTGTACATATTCATCCTGAGGAATAACAATCATGCGAGAATAAGAACTCATAGTTTGTAGATAATCATGGGAGTTTTCAAAATATCACTTCGAAATCTAAATTCTTCCGGACACTCTTGCGTAAAGTCAATGAATAAGTAACCGTATGGTTTTTCAGTAGCTGCTTGAAAAATTTCAATTAAGGCTTTTGATCCTCTGGGTGCAACTTGTCGCGCTAAAATTTCAAATTGACTTTTATCTCGCGGATTCTTGAAAATAGCATAATAGTGTGTATTCAGGTTTCGTGTACGAGCTTCTTTTCCATCAGGAAACAAATTTTGTGTAATATAGATGATAAAACACCTTTTATGGTGTGCTGCGCGAGTGAACATATCTGTAACATCTTTTGAATTCTTACTTTCTTTTAATAAATCATCCAATACAACAACATCATTAGACTGAAGTTTATCCACTGGAATAATTCCTTCATGTCGAATAAAGTTGCGACTTTGCAATTCCTGAAACAGCGACGGTTGATAAATACCATAACACCAAATCACTCGATTGATAGGTTCCTTAAACAACTCCCTTCTTTTATCCAATAAATTCAGCGTGAAAACAGTTTTACCTGCATGAGATGGACCTGATACAGTCAGAACTTTATCACATTGAAGTCTGAAATCCATTTTATTACTTTGAGACTCAACATTTGCATAATTAACGCTTAGAGCCAAAGATATTTCCCAATAGGTTGCCCACGGCAGGAGCTATCATTGGAAGTATTGCTGAAAGGAAACCGCCCTTTTGTGTTAGAGTTTTCCTCTTTCTTTGAAGGGCGACTTTAGGATTGGAGATGAAACGCAATTTCGTAGCATATCGCTTAAGTAACTTTCGTTGTTTTGGCGCTAATTTCTTCGTCCTCAACTTCCTCACATGAGAAATAATTTCACAAATGAATTTATCGTTAGCATGTCGTATAGCATTGTATCGCTGATTTGCTTTCATTCGTCGGAGAGCTTGAATGGCTGAAGAAAACTTTTGACTTTTACGTTTCGTCATTTTACGTTTCGCCATTTTCCGTGTTAGTCTTTGCTAAAACCTATCTTTACCACATTTGCATAGGTACTAACTATTGCGACATAAGTGACACTCGAAATGAGCAATGTCACAGTGGTTACATTGGCAAAGTTGAATGCAATTACGTATGAAACAGCGTTGACAAAAAGCATGCTTACATCTCTTGAAGATGCGCTTTTCATTTCCATCCTTTCGCTTACATACATCGCAACACATAGTTTCACCGTTACTGATGTCTATAGCAAGTCTTTTTGAAGATATGAATTTGCTAGCCTTTTCTAAATAATAGACGCATGTACAGAAGGAATATACTTCGAGAGTGAGCAGACATAGCTCGAAAACCAGTTGTGCTACAATCAAGTACCACTGCATTTTCAATTTTTCTTTATGGAAAGTTGAATGTGAATATCTGAAATCGCTTCAATCACTAGACTGCTACCATGATGGTTAAATGCGTTAAGACGTTCAGCAATTTTTATCATATGTCTTTTAAAAAATTCTTGGGGGTGATCTACCACTTCCATTGAATAAGAAGCAAAATGGAAAGAGCGACTTTCCACCTCTTCCTTTCCAAAATGACTAAACTTAATTTTCGCAACTAATCGCGCCATGATAATGCTATCAGAGAATGTATTCATTAACTCTAGAAATAGAGTGCTAGCATCATCGACCACTGCTTCGATGTCGGTCTCATCTTTATGAAATTTTATCACATAATCTTGAACAGCTCCTTTTAAACTTTGCCTATGAAAACGTAATGTTCCGCAGTCGTTTGAGAAAGACATGATCGCCCTTTATCTAACCCATCCATTGCATGAAAACAACAACTCTTCTCATAGTAACATTTATTGAATAATGGTAACAAGCATGCATTATAAATCAATGGTTTGAAAGAGATAAAATAGATACAGCTGGTAACTATCATACAGCGAGCAATGATAACCATACAGGACTTTGGCAGTGTTGAGGTAAGGAGGAAAGAAGCATTGGTTATGAACGTAGCTACTACAACGAACAGACAAAATAGGAACACACAAATCCTTAAAACGTTTTGTGACTTCATGATAATGTTGATTCACTCTACTATCCCAAGGTGGGAGCAAAATATCATCAATGATTAGATTGGGAAATACTTTCCTCTCCTTACCAGGATTATTACAAAAGATGCGTATAACATTGAAAGCAGCTAACCATCGTTTAAAGTCAATAAGAAGAGCACTCTCACAAGAAAAGCCATAGTCTTGCAAATATTTCAGATTAAGTCCATGAATGTGTTTTCTCGCCCATTGATCAACATTGGGATCGCAGTTGGCATGTTGATGATAGACACTAACAATCTGATATGTCCAATTGTTCATAGCAATAGCACTGAGCTCCTGTACAGGTTCACCCTCACAATCCATAAAAATGATGATAGAAGCCTAAAACGGAAATTTACACATCTAAGGAAACGTTCTATAACATATTACAAAATGAAGAATTACATCGATGCTTTTCACGACAAAATACACAAATGATATGATGGCAACGAAGAAGTAAAATGTATCTAATAAGACCACGTCTACGACACTCAAAGCACATAAGCGAATTGTCATAGGGTAGAGTTAGGAAAGGACTAGCAATTCTCCTTCTTTGATTTGCGTTTTGATGTAGCATTCTTCTCCGACTTGCGCTTCGTACCACTGCTGTTAAGGATTTGATCAATTATGTCGTCCACGTTGGGTGGTTTCGGAATATATAGGATGGATTCCATATGCATGGAGAGAGAGGCTATTTTATTATCCTTGTGTCGACCATAATATAGCCCATTCACTTTGAAAAGGATATCCCAAGTACCTTCTCCGAGCTCATCACATCTGATGGGTATTGAATGATCTCCCTCCTTCTTATAGTAAGTACACCAATGTGATACCGGTAGGCAAATGTGATTACCATCCCAAATCTTTCTATAGGGAGTATCCTTGTCATCTCTCGCCTTCCACTCTTGAGCAAGAGGAGTAGGAATGTCCATATTTAATGTCACGTACTCCTCAATAATATCAAGTTGGTGGCGAATGTACGGACTCACGGGGATCAGTATGTAGTCCCCATACTGATTGTGCATTATCTTGACATCCGTGGAAGGGAGCATTCCCGTTTGGAGTACTACGCTATGATCATCATAACGCAAGGCTTGTTTAAATTTACGCTGTAGCGGTGTAGGATTATGTACCTTGGATGTTTCTTCCACTGGCCTCAGTTGTAGATGATCTGACCGTAGCGAACCTTGTAACGTTTGACCGCCATTTTGTCCTACTAGTGCAGCAGATGGAGTAGATGCCTGAAAATGAAAAAAGATTGTATTAAGTTTACGTTCAAGGGAGGAGAGGGAGGGAAGTAGCGACTTACCATTTTAGTTGGATAATAGAACAGGGAACTAGAGAGAGAGAAAATGTGCGTCCGTCACTCGTGTGATTCAACGATGGAATGATTCTCACTGTGGAAGGCTCGCTATTTATAAAGAAATGCTTGATTCTCATTGGATGATGATCCTCATTGGACAATAACATCAAGTTGATTCCAAATCTGGCATCCGTTTACCAATCCGATAGTTCGTTTTGAAGCTACAGCCCAAAACGTCCCAAATTCTAACTCTGTCGTTTTTCACCAATGTCCCAAAATCTTAAATGGCGTCTCACATCTAAACGAAGGCAGATACGAACAAGCCGATTCTTTCACTGAATTTGTCTCACTCTTAGCTTTCAAACGAGCTATCGCACGACAAAATCCGTCCACTGGAAGCAAGCCGTCCAGGGGGGGGGGGACGTCAGCCGAAAATTTTTTCTCTCCGATTTCGCTGGAAACATCCTTCCTAACCCAAAATTTCACGTAGATTCCGAATCTGGCCTCCGTTTTCTCATCCGATGCTTCGTTTGGACGCTACACACCAAAAACATCACACACTATAGCCTCAAGACTAATCCTGGCGGTCGCCCACGTCAACCTAGACGGTCGCCCACGTCAACCAGGCGGTCGGACCAACTCACCCGAGTCTCACACTCTGTCGTTGCAGAGGGGGGGGGGACGTCAGCGAACATGTTGTGAACGTGGACCCACCCGGCCGGCACACCACGACAGACCACAACCTCTGTCGTTCCAGAGGGGGGGGGACTCAGACACGAAGCACCACGGCGGCCGACCACGACACTCTGCCGTGCCAGAGGGGGGGGGGACGCAGCGATGGCCGCCATCTTGCGCGGTCCAGAAGTGGAGTTTTGCTTACTACTGATATAGGAAATTTGTTTCTAGACCTATCAGTCAGTCGATGTTTGAAAAATAGGCTATCATCATTAGATGTAGAGGATTGCTCGCAACTTGTCGGAGTAGCTTTTCACATGTCGAATCGCATACTGAAAACAGAGGCTTCCTTATGATAGGCTCTTCAATAATTCTTAAAACACGCTTTTCAATGCGAAGCAATTTATTCCTAAGGTAATTAAGAATATCGCAAAAATCTGGGAAAGCATAAACCATTACTGAAAGGATAAACGAGCAATAAGCGTTGTAAATCAAGCTCAGATTTCAACCAGCTCGTTTCAAATTGATGACCAGATAAATCCTTCGCGATGCCTTCCCCACAATGAAATCGATGTGATCGCTCCATTTCATGTTATCAGATAAAGTACATCTAAGAGTCTTCATCTTAGACACAGTATTGAGATGCCGACCATCCATAGAAACAATATCTCCAAAAGAAAAACTTTTGTTGATGACGATGTTCATTACACAACATTTATCGTGGTTCATAGAAAGGGATAGACTCTTAGTCCATGATGACAGATTTTCCCACTCCGCTTCAAGATGATCATCAGAAATTTCTCTTACGAAGTGAAGCAACGTAATGTCGTCGGCATATTTGATTATTTCTGAGTTCTTGCAGACTGGTTGAAGTGAGTCAGTGGCCATGCAAAACAGAATAGGACCAATTATGCTTCCTTGAGGCACCCCACTGCTAATCTTGGTCCAGCTTGAGAATTGATCACCGCTGTGAACACGTTGATATCTACTCTCCAGGTAACTTGAAATCCATCTGTAGGCTTGGATTGGGATTTCAAAGTTAATACAAGCCTCTAAAATCGAGGCACGGGTAAGTCTATCGAAAGCTTTTGACAGATCGACGGATAACAATCGAACTGCTCCACTTTTTGGATCAAGAAACTGAGCGATTCTTCCATTGACCATAGTCAGAGCAACTGAAGTACCCATTCCTGGTCGTGAAATGTATGCAAATTGATTATCTGCAATCTTCTCCTTAGCATTTGGGAACAACCATTTGTTAGCTACAATTTTCTCAAGCACCTTGGATAATACTGGCAATAGAGATATGGGTCTATAGTCTTTTGCATCACGAGGTTGATTGCACTTAGGAACTGGAGTAATATTCGCCAACTTAAAGCATGATGGGACATATCCAGATGATAAGCTTGAGTTGAAAAGGTAGGTGATGGCTGACGTCAACACAGTACAATCACGAAAAACCCAATACGGAATGCCATCAGGACCACTACTTTTCCTTTTTATTTTCTGAAGATATTGGGCAGCTGTTTCATCAGATAAGGTGAATTCTTCCTCCAGTAGTGAAACACATTGGAACCAATTTGGATCATTGTCATGACACTCTTGAAAATTGGAAGCGAAATTGGAGTTAAATTCATGGACGTCAATTCCACAAGAATGATTCCTCAATCTGACATTTGACTTGCTGATTTTCTGGACTGCTGTCCATAGTGTTCGTAAGTTACGGGAGGATATTGCATTGCTCAAGTACTGAGATTTCAAATAACGAATGTGACCAGTTACTTCCTCTCTCAAACGATTATATTTTGCTCATTGTCGGTTTGTAAAGGCTCTGTCGCGGTTATCCATTAACAATTTCAGAGATGGTTGCATCCATGGTGGCTCATGTGAACGAAGTCTCATGTGAACAAGGTAGCCTTTTTGTAGCCAAAAAGTTGAACTATCCAAATCTTCAAAAGCTGTAACAATATTTAACCAATTAATGCTTTGGACATAGTCATAAAGTTGAGAAGCTCTAGATTTATTGATATTGCGAATTCTTGTCTTCACAGGACTGAGAAGACAAATTAGGGTGAATAGGCCGCCACAAAATAGTGTTATGATCGGACCGGGCAATCGGTGGTAGACATATTGGGGAAATGTTTTCTGAGAAATTTGTAAATGTTTGATCAATAGTCAAAGCGCCCCTATCGACAATATGAATGAAAGCTCCTGGGCCCTTTAACGCAACTATTTGCTTGAGCATTGATTATTGAAGAAGTTCTTGAATTCCATGAAAAAACTTGATTTAGTTTACATAATCATCACCTATTCGCTATAAATGTGATTATAATCATATTGGTTTGAAATACGGAAATGAAATCTATCACCTTAGGGAACTTCCATATTTATTTTGATTTTGAATTATTAGCACTCTGAGTGTTTGATTGCCGTTTGAGTAGTTTGTCTGATCTCAATTTCCTTTTCAATAACTCATTCAATATCAGAAAATGAAAATTATGCTAATGTCTCATCAGATCTTATATCGAAATAAAGTCACGTTCAGATAGGACTATACTAGATGCGACTGTGAAGCTCATTAGATAAGGTAATTTGCTTATCAAGATTCATGATCAATGTCTGATGAAAAGTTAGTTAATTAGATGCGCTCTAGAATGTCCTCAAAGTATACTACCATCAAGAGCAACCAAAATGAGATGAAAAGAAACGTGATGTTTTCAGAAATGCAAGGAACTGATGATATTAAAGAGCTATTGATTTCAACAGTGAGTAAACCCACCGAATGCAAATTTGCAAAGTTTCACTAAAACATACGAACACAGGCTTTTTCACACAATTAAATATTTGCACACGTAGCAGTATAAGTTAGGTTTGATTCAATTAATTTTTATATTTTGATTGTGTGTTTGTCCCTTCTCTATTCGAGAAAAAATAATGATACTGATGTCTACGAAAGAATGTGATCATAGAGGCCGCATTGCTCGATGTCCGTTATCTTTAGTAGCTTATAGAATCTTTATATATATATACAAGTCAGATTAACGTTTTGGCAAGGATTGTTTGCAAGGAATTATGATGATCGATCATGCAAAAAATGGAAGCAAAATTCATGAATCTGTGAGACAAAGACATGCTTCTACAATTCGCTTTCAATTTATGCTCAGAGAAGAGACAACTTTCAGGTATATTCAAGTTTTCAATTTACATCGGAAGTTCTCTCATAATTACAATACGTTACCAGAACATTGTAAAAAGGCAACATATTGATCAAATCAACAGCCCAGACCACTACATGTAAGAATGGAATTACATCAACCTTTCTGAGGATTTCCTAAATCTGTGTGCTGAAAACCCGACAGAACCCGAAAAAAGTTTTTCGGGTTTTCTCGGGTTTATGATAATGGAGGTAATCCAACCCGACCCGAGTTTAAAATTGCCCACTCGAACCCGTACTTTCGGGTTCGGGTACGGTTTTGGGTACGATCCCTCATCTTTCCTCCATAAGTGCATATTAAGTAATATTCTGATCACACAGCCTACGTTATGCTAACTAAAAGGAGCACCATTGGCACACTTTATGGTATTGAACAAGGTGAGATTTATGAAATCTCAAAATAGAATAAATGTTTTTGTGATGTTACAAGATAAGTCTTTTTTAACCACCATCCTCTGCTGATCAACAGCTACCGCTTCATGACAGGGAGTTATCAAATGAGATACGCATGTGAATTTTGAAGCAATCATCTGACGATCTTCTGATCTTAAGGCACTTTCTCATTTTTGGAAAACCTCCCGCCAACTGACGATTGTCTGTCTGAAAAAATGACCCAGTAAATGTCCTACTAATGGGCATCGATGCTGCATTTCGGCAGTCTATACTACGTGCAAATGGTCGGCAACATGAAAGAAATTTTCCATCCTAGATATCCTCACGTTGGTGACTAGAATTAATAATCAGATTTAGTCATTTTTATCGGCAACATATTGTTGGCTAACAACAACTTTCAATCGTAATCTCCCGCACTTTATATACATATTCACTGAGATAAATCACAAAATGTCTCTTCATGATCGTATAAGCGGTTTGAGTGGCAACATCCTGTTTGTCTGCGAATGAATTCGTATCGTATGTTGTCCTCAAGCACTCAGCTGAACCTCTAGTAACGACGACACTATCGAAACGACTGGAGTTTAAGAAATCGTGTTTACCAGATTAATTCTTTTGCATCAATTATCCATCGTGAAAAATGGTTATTTCTGATACCTCCCAAAACATTGCTGCTGTCACTGCTTCTATTGAATATGATGTGCAGGAAACAAAAGACATGATCGAACTGCATGAACCAAACAAAGGAAAGCGGCAAAGGTATCGAGAGCGACTAACTATGATGATGTCAGGCAGCACTATCAGTGGGATATCACAAGCTTTCTCAGACCGTAAAGGAGCATACAAGACCTTCTGGATCGTCCTCTTCGCATTTGGCTGTATCGGATTTGCGGTGAATTTATACACTCTTACAGTTCATTATGCTAAAAGACCGATTCTAACTCAACTTGACCGATCTTCTAAACCATTCGATTGGCCTCATCTTACTTTCTGCAACCCCTCGACTCCAATCCCGTTCTGGAAATCTGATAAATTAATAGAAAAGTGGACAAAATTATTCGACAAAGCTGGGACGTACAAATTGCCTAAGTATGGACCAGAACACCGTCAAGACTGGCAAAAAACTGATCACCATCGCTTCATTGAATCCTAATCAGTTCTACCGCTATGGTATTAGGAGCATGATTCATCGTGTACGCGTGGTTTTTAAAGAATATTCAGTCGCTTCCTCAGCCTCGGCTATTGATCAGTATTACACGATCAAAAATAGTTATATATTTAAAATATTCAAATCTCGGATGGACTCTTTTCGTGCACCCATACCATGTTACACTCTCATGCCTGAAAAAAATACCAGAAGCAATGAATTTTAGCCGTGAGAAATACGGGGAAATCTTGGCAGTTAAGATATATGTAATAATGGATTATCGCAGCTATCAAATCTACAACAGATCGACAGAGTCAAGGAAATTATATTTCTATGTTACAAATCCGAAAGATACTCTTCAATCTACATTCCCACATCATATTCGAGCTGGTACTCATTCATTTTTTACAATAAAGCAAAGAACTCACGAACGTATTGCATATTGTACCAACGAACGTTTTCCGGTGAGATTTTATGATGACCACATGAACACTTCCAGTGATTATGAAGGACTTTTTGAAGATTGTCGAAATTATATATCACAAAGACTGTATTTTAAAGAGTGTCAGTGCAGTAATCCTTTTCTTCCAATTTATCAATTTCAATCCGGACTTTCAAAAATTTGTACCAACATGTCAGACTACAGTAAAGAACAAATGACAGAGAATATAAACTGTTTAAACAGAGTAATGAATGACCCTTCAGTAGTGAAGCGTTTCACTGAAGAAATGGAACAAACCTGTAAAGCTTATGACAAAATTCAATGTAAAACAAACGTCTATGTTGTTACTAGGAATTCTATGCTTTGGAGAAACCTATGAATGATGGACGGATGCGCAAAATTACGATCTACTCCAAGCATCTTCCAAACGCAAATCAAAATGGGACCGAAACATTTCCAGCCGAAGAAATTACAAAAGACTTTTTTTCGAAAAACTACCTCATCATTGATGTGGATAAAGCAAAGGATAGTACAGAATTCACCAACGAAGAGTTTGAGTATCCGCTAGCTCAATACTTGTCAGATTTTGGAGGTGCAATTGGTCTGTGGATTGGTCTGAGTGTGATTAGCTTTTTTGAAATCATGGAGATTATCCTGGTGTTCATCAAATATCTCCGTAGCAAATGATTAACAAAGAAGTGACATTCTGATGTATCAACTCATTTTTAACGAATGACATAATTTATATTTTTCATATAATTAGGATGCAGACGGTTTGACTAAATCTTCTTGAAATAACATGTGATGTAGCAGGTATTGGAGAGTAATATAATGGAAATATTTAGAATGCGCTAGAATCACGAGAAAGATATGTAGGTAAATGAAAATAGTTGATATAAGCCTACAATTAGCTAGGACTACTGCATTTACAGATGAATTAAGTAAATAAAGAGCTTTGGTGATATCAAATGATGTCATTGTAGCCATCAGAAATTGGAATTTCAAAGGGCCTATGTAGATAACATTAATGACAATAACAACTACTGTTAGCATAATTATATTAATTCGTAATAGCAGTGCAGCATAATCCTATTGATTACTAATTTTCATTCTTATAGATCATTTATGTGCACGGTAAATTCTATTAAGGAAATGTTATTATAATAATTCATTTGTCTTGTCAAAGGACGGTTTTATTTTTCAATGTTTCAAAAGTAAATCGATTTTCAAATCCGATCAAATGAGTTAAGGGACATATCTGAATATCATCAAAGCTTCACGAGTGTTTCAAAATGCAACACTCGTGAAGTTTTGATGATAACTACAGCGACAGCGGACGGCTTTTTCACCTTAATTAAGTAATAGAGTTTTGGGAGTATGAGGTCGGTGAACACCGCTTCACAAGACGTCTGCTAGGAAATTAAGAGAATGTTAATAGAATAGGTATAAATACAATGATTGAACCATAGAGTAAGTATATTAGGTAGAGTGGTAACTCCGCATTTATGAAATATTCAAATATTCATTCCTTTTGATATCTTACTTGCTTCGTACTACTTATATAGGAGAGTCATCTCGGTAGTATACCGGTATAAATTGGCGAGGTTCTGACTTTTTCAAAAGTGCTCAAATAATTTTTTGGACCACGGGAGCGCAATCTCCGCAAAAACTGAATCTTTTCATATAAAAAGTTTCACTGTATACAGATACTCTTTTGAGTCGACACTCTACCTATAGGCCTATATCCCTACTCTATGTATTGAACTACCATTGCATGCTTGTTATTGCGAGGTGGTGCCTTAAAAACCAACGAAATATTTTTTCTTTTGTCAAACTTTTAGTCTGCATTTTATCTCCATGTATGATGATAATTCATGATTCATTCTAGATTCATTCTAAAATTGCGCCTTGTCAAAGGGGAATGTTTCAAGTTGTTTAAGCATGCATTTGTAAATACAAGCCGCTGTATGATGAAGTTGATAAATTTGTAGTTATATATTTCTGCCAAAACGTAAAGACAATGCAGCATGATGGAATTTCACTAGACTTGAAAATTCATATTTTTCATAAAAGTATAAACTTTTCAGTTTGCTACGAGCTTATTAAGCCTGTCCATATTGACCATAAATTGCAGACAGTGACTTAGAAAAGACATTTTAACATATACAAATAATTGAAATTCATCTGATGGAAATTCACTTTAAAAAAGGGATGTTCAATACAAATTCATGGTATGTAATAGGCATTTCTGCACAACTTCAAATCACGGATTTTGTTGCATGCCATATTGCAAGAAGCATTTTCGATATAGCCTACATGTACTGTGAATAACTCTGATTACTCAGATTTGTTAAATATACAAATTTAGAAATATACCATGTTTGAATTTTCAACTCCATGTCTCATTTGTGGTGGATTTTTTGCATTTTCAGAATGTGTTGCGATAATAACAGAAATAGCGCTGTTAACTAACTGGTGGTATTTATTTACCTCAAAACTAGTGTTTTCTGCTTTTGTTGGGTAAATTTAGGGCCCTTCGAAGAAATATTCTGAAAATGAAAAAATCGCCGCATTTTCTATCTATACTACTTTCAAAATATTGCCTATAAACTTCGAGAAAACACTTTCAAACTATATATTT
The DNA here is from genome assembly GCA_907163375.1 of Prostheceraeus crozeri. NCBI lineage: Eukaryota > Metazoa > Platyhelminthes > Polycladida > Euryleptidae > Prostheceraeus > Prostheceraeus crozeri. Next base: position 36,558 of record CAJQUW010004949.1, read on the forward strand.
TCTAAAAGCCAATCTTGTGACGGTCTTGAATATCACAAAGAGAATATTTCAAATTGATTTATGCACTTGTCAAAACAAGTCAAAGAAAATTTGGGCTTTCAGGTTTATGGGCCTCTAGGAACCACCAGTTTCAAAAACAATTAATTCAACAACATTCAAATTATAGATCCGAAAATTCTCTTTCAGATGATTATAAATTTGTCGATATTTCCTAATAGCAAACAATTTTTAGGTGTTGGAAAAAATACGTGTCCGTAGATTTATGCCAAGTTTCCAACTTGCTGTCGCGCACTGTACATGTACATGTATATGTATAGCATGTTTATCTATACTCTATTTTATAAATGAATGTGAACCAAGAAAAGGGCATGAGCATCCCAGCCGGTTTCGTCTACTCTCGGGAAGCTACTCTTGGGAAATGAAATGGCTATATTGAAATCAAAATTGCTTGCAGTCATAGTGCAGACATCAAAATCAATAAGGTAAATGAGGAAGAGAGATAATCCACCTAGTGTGCGTGCAGCCAAAGGTATATAGTGTAAAGTATTGTCACAGTCTAGAGGACAATAATGCAGATTATCCGAGGACGCGTGACCGCCCGAGGATATCTGCATTATTTGTCCGATAAAACTATGACAATATTCCTATTATAATTCATCCAAGGTAATAGCTCGGACTATGTTAAAAATGTACAACATTGTGTAGGTGTAGGGGTAAAGGTGCGATTGAACATGACTCAAAGAAACATTAAAAATTCATTATTCCTACTAGTGGAAGTTTCATGTTAGACGATAGACTTCAAAACTTTCCTGACTTGCAGGTTGACATTCAGCTACAGTGGTTTAGTCAACATATGCAGGGACAGCAACGCAAACTCTATACGCTGAACAGAATAGTAATTAAGGTGAAATAGGAAATATCTTATGATTTCAGTTCAGTTTGCTTATTTATATTTTTTCTAAAGTTTCATCCAACTGGCATTTCACAAAATGGTGGCTGGATTAAGAAGAGAGAATTTGTTTAATGGTGTGAATTTCTTTGTTGGATAGTCAACTAACATTAATTTTGTGAAATAATGAGCAGGATAAAATTTGTGAACATTTTCCCGCTAGAATGACTACTCTTCATGGGATGGATGTGAGGATAAAGGACTTTTCGTCATCATGGACATTGTGCATAACATGTAGTTCAAGTAAGCTAATTCACATACCATTGATGTGATTTCAAACTGCAATCAA